>NJDD01001008.1:72692-86612 GCA_002245505.1 Calephelis nemesis | reverse complement strand
ACAACAAGTTTTATATATATCACTTTAACTATGGATGATTACGCTTTGATTTTTCACGATTTTATTGCAGAAATACACTATTTTTTAATTTATTTTAATAAAATTCGACATTTACAAATTTCGATATTTTTTAACATTCGATATTTACAAAGACGGTAATGATGCGTTGCCAACCTGAGGCCGGGATGTAAGGCCTCGAGCAAACGTCAGTTTACCGGCTACCTTATCCTCCAACTGGAACACGTCAACAGCAAGCATTGACGTTATGGCGGCAGGAATAGGTAAGACGGTGATACCAATCCGGGCGAGTCGCTGCGAAACTCTACCACCTAGTAGTAGTAGTAGATCGTTGGATTTATCTGAATTTCGGTGAGGACGTCGTTTACATAAATTTTCAAAATGGCGACCATAAACAAAAAAAGGTGGGAATCGACCGATAGTAAACTAAGTTAATCTAGGTTTAGTAGCTTTCAGTCTGTTACGTTATTTTATCATCATTAAGTTTTTAAATAATACAACAGTTATTTTATAACTAATGTTGATTTTTGTTGTCGAATAATTAATTAATTCTTATATAACTACTAGCTGACCCAGCAAACTTCGCATCGCTTGACATTAATGCTTCTACAGTAGCGCAGTCTGCCGGATCCGATGTGAAACATTCCAAAATCAACAACGACTTATTATTAAAAAAATAATTAAAAAAACATTTTCCAGGAGACCAAATCGTGAATCCAAACCTTCTCGAATTCCCTTGAACACGCACAAAAACTTTCATCAACATCGGTCCAGCCGTCTAGAAGGAGTTCAGTGACATACACACTCACAGAAGAATTATATATATAAAGATACTAGCTACTGCCTGCAACTTCCCAATCACGTTGAAGTGACTCTTCATGGTTAGTAATAGCAACGAAACGTTTTTCTACAGTAGGTAAAAGGTATCCCAGACGTTGACGCAGTCTTTAAACTACTAACTACACAAAATTCGATAGAAATCCGTTCAGTAGTTTTTGCGTGAAAAGTGAATAGTCAAACCGTCAACAATTTTTAATAACTCTTATTTTGAGTTCTGTATCCTGAATACAATAAGTAGCAAATATTACATACATATTTTCCCCGTATTGGTCCGGGCTTCTTTGTAGAATAAACCATTTGCCTTCCTTGCCAGGCAGCTCGTAAAAGGCGAGCAAAGGCTTACCATCACTAACACCGTGACATCCGACTAGGTGGTAGAGTTTGGCAGCGACTCGCCCGGATTGGTACCACCGCCTTACCTATTCCTGTCGCCATAACGTCATGACGTGTTCCGGTTCGGAAGGTAAGGTACCCGGTAAAGTTACTTTTGCTCGAGGCCTAACATCCCGACCTCAGGTTGGCAACGCAGCATTACCACCTTTGGTGTCTCTAGGCGGCGTGAATTTCTTACCAATAGGAAATCCGTCTGCTTGTTTGCCTTCGTATAACATAAAAAAAACATATCTCCACGCCAAGTCCCTTACAAAACAGTCAGAGAACATCGAGTGCCAAACCTCGCTGTCCTGACAAACCTGACGTGCCATATCCATTATCCTTTTCAAACAAACACGCTGGTTTCGGAGACTCTTGACACCACCTTCGGATAACACCCGAGCGAATTGATAAAGGAATATCAACCTAAGTCTCCCCGGGTACCTACATCCATCCACATTCGCATTGTATATCTGCTTTGTCAATCTTTCATCTGCCATCTTTTCTACATATCCGAATCAGCGGAGCATGCAACGTAGCAAATATTATTTTTAGAATGTATTTCATATACAGGTTTAGTTTTTTTTTACTGTTATAGTGCAACACTATATTATCCTTATGTATGTATAATACATACACAATTGAAGGGAAGAGATAATGTTGAAAAATTGTTTCTTTTTATCTCTTTCTAATACATGAAATTTCTATTATTTTTTAAGTCTAAATAAACCACTAAATTCTAACATGTTTAGTCGTTTAGTTGTAATTAACTAACATGCTTTCATGGCAATTTGTTTATTAAAACTTAATTTCATCACTGTCCATGATTCAGCTAGTTTGGAAAAACTACAAATTCAAAAGCGATGTTATTAATGAGTGCTGTGGCATGTCAAGAAAGAAGTTTAAGAAAGGTTTGGACTACTAATTTGATGTAAGCTGGTATTACACATTACACTTTTTTATCAAGATGTGTTTCCAAAAAAATGTAAATCATACTTAACATTAACCATCTTTGTAGCTTGCTGGAACGAATATAGTAAAAAAGAGGTACTATTTTGATAAGGTTGCACTGTTTGACTAATTTGTAAATTTTCTTAATAATCAGTGCCGTTTTCCTATCAGAATACTTTTAAAAATTGAGTGTTCGTACGCAGCGTACGAGCGTACGCAGAGCAAAACACGGCCATTGACCCTAAGTATTAAGATAGTGCCGAACTCAACCAAATGCGTAGTTTTAATATAAATTTTACGTTCTCATAATTCGTGGTTCGTGGTAAAAGGTGGGGTGAGCGTCGTTCATCTTGAGATGTCAAACCTGTTTTTATCACGATATTAGTTCAAGCTACCAAGGTGAAAAAGAAAATTACCTCCAAATTTTTTGAACCTCCATCGATTTACATGAAACTTTGGAATCAAGCTTATCTTATCTTCAAAATCTACTCTATTCTGTCATGTGCTAATTACTATAAGGGGTGAAAACTACCCCTTTTTGCAAAATTTCAATAAAATTACAAGTATAAGCATTTAATGAGTAGAAAAAAAAACTTGTATGGGTTAATTAAAAGTTGCTTATTGCTTCAATACGATATTTATGATTTTTTAACCCTGTTTGATGTACTTCACCCCTTTTAAAGCACCCCCTTTATGAGGTATGATAATATGAAATTCTTTTTTCTGGCTTTTAAAAAGACTTTTTTTCTGTATTAATTTTGTTTAAATAACTCATTTTGTTTGTCTTCAACCCAAAAATTTTACGTCCCCAATGTTCAACCCTAATAAATCACCGATTATTTCGAAAAAAAGTTGAAAACCATTATTTACCTATGGACGTATATATTTTTTGTGACTTATTTATTGTGAATGGATATTTTTTTATTTGTACTTATTTGAATATTTTATTTTCATAATTTTCAACCCCTATAAGTCATCCACAATTTAAAAAACTTGCAGACGTACTTATATAATTTTTTTGATTATTTATTTCGAGATGACATGACACACATATATGCATATATACACACACACAAACGAATATACAAAACTAGCCTTCACCGAAAAACCGGATGAAGCCAGCTGCACGGTGTTTTCTTTCATGTTCTCCGATGTATACTTTCACTTACACTTCAAAAACTACCATGCTCCAAAATTTTAAAACAAGTTCATTTTGTTTTTTGGCCGTATCTCGGTAAATTTTTAATCTATTTACTGACTCAAAACGGAGTTTTAAAGGGAAATATATAAGCTATAAATATATTAAAGTTTTACATTTTTCGAGCCCTTTATTTTTAAAAAGCAACGTTAAAGGATTCTAAAATGGCATCAATCATCTGTTAGGGGAAGCTTTAGAAGGTCATATCTCAGTTAATTTACAATAATACAAATAAAGGAAAATCTTTGTTAAGAAAAATATCTAACTTGTGTTTGTTTGTTGTAACTCATTTTCACGTATATCCTATAGTTTTTCCGAAATTTTGAAAAAAAGAAAAATTTTGAAAATTCCGAATATAATTTTTCGACTTTGATCATATTTTTTTTCGAAATCATGCATTCTAAATCGTTTAAACTCTCACAAATCATTGTAAGTACATAAATAAAGTAAATTTAACAAGAATTATCTTTTTGTTGCAATTTGGGTACTATTTCCAAGGGTGAAATTGAGTTTTTTTTTCTACACAAAAAATATAGATCAATTTTATTTCGGCCATAACTCTCTTAGTTTTCATGCTTGATAGTTCTAATAACCCTCATTTAATAGCATTTTAAAATTATTTTAAAAAAGGTTCTGCGCAATTTTCTCGAAAAATTTACCATTTTTCCGTTATTTGACTTTTAATTTAAAAAAAATGGTTCAAATAATGTATTCTACCTTAAATAAATCATTACTCGGTTTGCATTAAGTCTATAATCAATTAAAAGGCACCAATCTCTTTGTTTTTTTATAACCTTCATTTTTAGTTCATCTAATTTTATTGATAAAATGAATAGTTTTTGAGTTATTCATAAAAAATCGATTAAAACGTGTTTTTTTTTTCACGAAAAATGCCAATTTTCAATCGCGTATAACTCAAAAACTAATTAGTTTTTTTAAAAAATACTGAGAACAATTTTTCTTAAAATTTGTTCATCTATCGATTTTCGTGGTTATTTTCCACAAAATAAAATTCACCCCCTAGTTGGGGTGGAACTCACCCCCAGGCAAAAAGCACACATCGGGATTTTGCTTTTTGAGGTATTCCCTACATACATGCTTTCAAAATTTCATGAAAATCTATGCAGATTCAAAAAATTAGTAGGTGAAAACCTTTATAGCTTGGATTGTGTCTCATTCCATTTTTAATTCTGGTATTTTAGCTGACATTATCATATTACAATGATTCTTAGCTGAAGTGTCGTATCTATAAATTACCTATCTGTCTAATTTAATGTTTTTAAGTTAAACAAAGTAAACATGTTTTCATCAGTCCATAACATGTATAGGAATACAGAATAAATATACATATTTACATAACTACTGCAAATCAAACCTTAAATATAAAAAAAAATCTTCCCATTTTTAAGCGATTCAAGAATTGTTGATTAGCCCTATTTCCCACTAAAGGTCAATGGCCGTTTTTACCTCAGCATATGGAACAGACTATAGCTTCTAAAGGTTTCTAAAACGGAATGAGCGGCCGATAATCTCACAAACTTTATTTTGCTGTAAGCTTTGCCAAACTCATATTCATGCAATAAAAAAATTCTTTCTTTTTTCTTTCCTAGTCTCAGAGTAAATTCATAACATGTATCCGACTACATAGGCGGCGCACATTTTAATCATCAGGTAATTCGTCTTGTTCTTGTTTCAAAATCATAATCAAAAATAGGAATAAATATACAAAATGCATACAGTGGTTATAACTAATGTATAATTTATGAAATGTTACCAAACTAAATTCAGCAAGTTTTTTGATTAGTCAAAATGTACAGGATATTTATTTTTTCCGCATTTCCTCTTCGCTTTGAGAGAGTGTGATGTTGATATTGAAACTAATATCCCTTTTTTCGGGTTCTGGAGGTATTTTTGGATCCACAGATTTTGTTTCATTTTCATCTAAAACATATATCTTTATTAGTCAATGCCATTTTTTTTATTCAGGAAGAGAAGGGTATCTATAGTGGGAGTATTTAAATACCTAGTGGATCCTTTATCTTTTTATTGCTTTTTCGTCATGTTTACCTGTTGAATCTTAACGGAAGAAAAAAAATGAGAAAAAAAGCCTGTCAAAAACTGCATTCAAATCGCGGGGAGCAGATAGTGCAAAATAAAACGAAATCGAAATCTTACTTTTTATTTAATTAGATAGCAAACAAATACACGCCTTTCCTAATTGCAGTACGACCGTGGCTTCTAGACACCGTAGATATTATAGGTCGCAGATCTGTGGCCGGAAATTTAGACCAATCATGTAAGTCTACCAGCTACTCTCCAGACCAGGGTGCATCATCCATAATCGTATCTCAGTTGCCAATTCAAAATGGAAAAGTGTACATCAAATGACGTTATTTGTGTTTGCTATCTCTATTGTATTTCTGGTGGTCACTGGAGAGAGCAAATAAAAAACACGTCATTTGACAGCTATTTGATATACAATTTTCCATTTTAGTTGACAACTGAGATACATAATCAGCCCCCAGAATATGACACTGTCAAAATGGCGACATGAATAGGTAAGACAGTGGACCCCTACCCGGGCAATTCACTGGTGCAACACACCACCAGTGGTCTTGTTGGTAATGACCTATTTAATCTCTGCTTGCCTCTTACGAGCTGCCTGGTAGGAAGACAGATGGTCTATTCTATTCAGCGTACCCCTACCAAAAAGGGAAAAAACAAAAAAAAATGGTAGCCAAAGTTTTTTTTTTAAATATTGATTGGTTGTTTAGAAAGGTAAACAAATTTAACGTTTTAAGCTATACCCCGAACTAGACAAAGCCTGGAATATTAAAATAAAGTCTAAAGCATCAAGTAGCATGTAGTGGAATTTGAACAGTTTTTTTTTATGATATTGGAAGGCAAACAAGCAGACGGATTTCCTGATCTTAAGAAATGAAGAAAGATGCCTAGAGACACCAAAGTTGGTAATGGTGTGTTGCCAACCTGAGGCGGGGATGTTAGGCCTCGAGCAAAAGTTAGTTTACCGGCTACCTCACCCTCCGAACCGGAACACGTCATGACGTTATGGCGGCAGGAATAGGTAAGGCGGTGGTACCAATCCGGGCGAGTTGCTGCTAAACTCTACCACCTAGTCAAATGTCACGGTGTTAGTGACAGTGAGCCTATGCTCGACTTTTACGAGCTACCTGGCAAGGAAGGCAGATGGTCTATTCTACAAAGGAGCCCGGACCAACACGGAGACGGGAGAACAGTGATATATAATAGTCAAAAATGAGGATAAGCCTGGGATTTAAATAAATAGATAATGATAGCTTACCAGCTTGAAGCTGAACTTTTAAGATCCGATGATAGAGTTGATTAAACTTTTTTTGCCTTTTGATGTTTGATGGTGTTCGAACAACGAGTGTAGGGAGGAGTATAAAGTGTTCTAGATTTGGCTCGTTACAATTATACTTCTTTCGAAATGAATTTTTCTTTACTACTAGTCGTGGTCTTGGGTGAATTTTACCAATTGCTACACTACTTCCACTTGTTGCATCCAGCATACTTTCATGATTATTGAGTTTATCTGAGCATATAGTTTCTGAAGGTTTTATTGAATGGGAAGCGATATAACAGCACGTAGGTTCTCTTTTGGAAGTTGAGTGACGTTTTGCATAGCTCGGTCCAGGTGAATCATCTAGTTTAAAATGGCGATGGCGTCGTTCTGGTAATAGCATATTATGGTTATTACTTTTAAGAGTGGTCCCCCTGTATTCATCTTCCCGATGTTCATTTGCAGGATTGTCTAAGCTTTCATTGGGTGTATTGTTTTTATGACTAGCTACTATGATATCTCCGGTTTTACCAACAGAGTTATAATTTGCATGGCGATTGTTTAACTTGACAATCCTATAGTGGCGACGTCTTCTTCGTTCTATATGAGCTACACGCTCTCTGAGTAAACTGTCAATTAAACGTTGAAGATCTGATCTCGTATTACATCGCTCCTGATGAGATACTCGACGCCCAAGTCGTGTGTTAGGCCAATGTGTCCGGCAAACATCTTCATATATAATGTCACTAAGTACGGCTTCCCTCGATGGAGTAAGTTTTATGCCATCATCACGAGGGGCAAATTCTCCTTGAGCAAGATAGTGGACTGTATCCATTAATCGATAGTCTCGGACTGGATTCAGTTTGTGCCGTATCTTATGAACTCTTTCAGCGGCTAATTTTGGAATATCATTTCGTTTACATGGAACAGATGCACATTGTCGTCTACCTCTTGCTGTTACGTTATCATATAATGTAAAATCACGTCCGTATTGTTCCGAATTGTGTTCTTTTTGTATGGTTGTTGCTTTACTGGCTGACAATGGAGCTGGTTGTTGTGAATAACGTTGAAATGCTGAAGTTTCTGGAACGTGGCTATATTCAACATAACTGCAACCAGGTTCTTGACTGAGTTGTGTATGTTTTTTAACACTCTTATCTCGAAGTTTATCGTCTGATGAAGATAGCAAAAGGTTTGAATCCATAGATCGAAACATCATTTCTTGGACTAAAATTTTTTTCTCTAATTTATCAATTTTTTTGTAAATATTGTCTATATTTGAAGAGTTTAGTTGAGCTATATTTTCAAATGATATCTTTGATTTTATACAAGTACTTCTGTCTACTTTATTTGCTCCAGACTTTGGTTTTGCTTCACGTTCAACTTCCGATAAAGTCATAGTATTTTGAAGATAACGATGAACATGACATTTTTTAACTCTTCTTTTATTGTAGTAGTTTCTAGAACCGCCAAAATATCTGTCACTATCTGAGCTTTTAGTAAGTGTAGATGATGAATCCAGTGATGGACTTATTGGTTCTTTATTAATTTTACATTTGATTTCTTCGTAAGAAGTGGATACTTCACTATTTAAAGTACTTGAAAGAGCGTCGGTCAAACCTAAAAATAATAATGAAGTGACAGATGTGTATAGTTTGCAAAGGATATGAGTTAAATAAGATGATATTAACAAAATTGATAATTGGTTTCCCTTACGTAAAGTAATAGATGAATGATCTCCAACGCCAAGTCTGGAAGCTGAATTCTGTAAATTTAATATGAAATTTTTTAGGAAATGTGCCCAATAACTTAAATTTAAATGAAAAAAAAAATATTAGCAGACCTTTATTGAATGAAAACGATTCCTCTCTGCAATATACAACGTTTTGATAGCTGGAGCCTTTTGTTTGATTGATATGATCACTTTCTGTGCACTGGGTCGTAAGTTTGAATTTCTTGCTAATTTATCTAAAAAATATAGAAGGTTGCATTACAATTAAAAAGATTAGCTATACAAATAATTTAAACACAAATTTAGTCCAATACCTAGTGTTGCCAATGGTGGTTTATATTTTGTAGAACAGGTGCCTTCTTCTATTATAGTATCGTAGTTTACTTCACGGATCAACGTTTCTTCTTGGTTAAATTTACCTTTATTTTTTTTCGGTTGTTTATTTGCCATTACATTTTATTTTTCTTTTGCACAGCATATTTTCACAATATTTAAGAAAATCTATAAAAAGTCCAATTTAACAATAATTTGGAGATTATGCAGTTTCCAAATATTCTACAAAAATATAGTTTTTTTCTGAAAAAAAATCGAATACAAACTGTGCTAAGACATGACAGCAGTTGTGATGTTAATAATTAAGTTCTCTTCGTTCTCTGTGTGAATCTTATTATTATATATTCAAAGAGGTTGGTTTATGACCATATGAGATACAAACCCTAAATCCTAAGCAAGCCGAAAGTATTTATCAAATCAGACTTTTGCTTAAAACAAATAAATATGTAACATTAATGAATAAGAGGGCAAAGTTTATAAAAGTAGATATTAAAAAAAATACTCACCTAAAGAAACCATACTTTTTTCCACTTAGTACATTTAAAAATAGAAGAAATTGAAAAATAAGAAACGATTTGTCAAAATTGCAAAAAGTGACGTTTCTGCAATTTGTGTTTTTTATAATTGTTGGTTATTTATCTGATATAAATAAGCAGACCTAAAAATAGTTGGACGTATGTTTGGACGTATGGATGCTTAGGCTATTGTAACAATGTCGGAAAAAGAAAAAGACAGAGGGGGTAGCAATGCAGGAGGTTCACTTGTTGTTATGGAAAAAACGGACAAATGTCAAAAAAGTCCATTCAGAACAAATGAACTCCAAGTTGAAACTGATGTTCATCATATACGATCAACCGCACCTACTGTACCTTGTGAGTATACTTTGATAAGCTGCTTAACTTCTGTACATCACAATCCTCGTAGTTTAATATCGTTGTGTAACATTAAACCTTTTTCAATAATATTTCTATCAGCACCATAAGTTACAAAGTTTTTAGGAATGTTATTTACCTAAACATTAATTTATCAACATAATTCATTATGTTTGCGCTTTGACGTCTTAAAAGTTTTTAATATAGTCATATTATTTTTACATACCATGACAACTACTTGAAAAACATTTGGAAACTGCAATGTGTAGTAAAGTTAGAATAATTACGGGAACTCTTGCGACAAATCATAATTTTACTTAAGAAATCTGACTAATCTTTAGAAAAGAGTAGTTTGTTGAGGAATTAGCATATGATGAATTATTAAAATTGAGATAGTTTTTTTTGTATTCACAGCTGTAATCGACAAATTGAAAAATGCGTCTGAAGAGTCAAGTAAAGATGAAGAAGGTAAAATAAAGAAACTCATAAATGGTAATTTAATTATGAAAATTAAAATTACATTGCATTCTTAAGTGGCAAAAAAGTTTTAAAAATGTTATACGTTTCAGCGATGTCTTCAGATATACAAAAGACTACGGAAGCAAAAAAATTGTCAACAGATTTAAAAAGAAGAGACATTTCGCCAGAGACGATTCCAATGGCTGCAATAGGAACTGATTCAAAGGTGTGAAAAAAAAAATTGTTGGTTTTTAAAGTTTAACTTTGTTGTATTTTTCTAATAATTACATGAAGTTTTATTTACACATACAAACAGTAAAGTGTCTTCACTCCAGTATCCCCGAATAAAAGGGAGGCAGAGGCACAACCAGAGTACCTACGACTAGCCGAAGACACCAAGTTTCACAATGTAATAGGTGGCAAGCCTAGCGCTTACCGGACCACTAAACTGCATAGGCGTTTTGATAATTTGGTAGTGGACCTTTATATTGCATAAACCAAAAATTAGAGAGATACATCTACAGTATGAAAAAAACAAGCATGATTATTAATTTTTCATGTTTAATTTTTTTTATTGCAATCCGTATTTTTATCCCACAAAATACACGAATACAAATTAATAAAATTAAGTAATGTCCTTTTTTTCCAATCAGATGTTTAGAACATTTGTTACTTAGGTGTGGCTTGGTTATATTAAGTAGTAAAAATCTTCTATTATTTTTAAATTTATAATTTTTAAAATACAGAATATGTTGTAGACAGCAGTAGGTAATTAATATGCCAGTTATTTTTTTACAGAAAGTGGCAAAACCCGCAGCACCAATTCCAGCTGAAATGAAAGCTTCAGAGTCTGCAACTTCAAGAGACTCTGCATCGGTGAAAGAAGTGATAAAAGATGATGAAGATAGCATTGCCGAAGAAGTTTCAGACTTACGGACCGCAGAATTAGAAAAAAAACATTCTGAATGGGTGATTTATTTCATTATATCTAGATTAAATTTAAAAGAGGCAAAAAAGTGATCAAACACGGCCTTTACACGTTAAGTCTTTTGTCAGTTTTGTCGACCGCCTTCTTCGTCGAGGGGCTAGAGCCCATGCTAACTTCACCGACAAACTGCGAGGTTCGGGTTCGATTTCCGATGCCTGCCGCATTTGCGTGACGACTCATACTGCTATACTGCCGCCATAACGTCAGTGCTTGCCTGATTATATATATGTCTTGATATGTTCTGGTTCGAAGGGTAAGGTAGCTGGTAAGCTTACTTTTGCTCAGGGCCTAACGTTTGGGCTAGACCTAAATCTATTACAGTACTTACAACTCTCTCAATAACTTGTGGTAAACGTTTATGTATGCTATGTCAAAGGGTGAGTTGGAGATTTTTTTCAGTATGGTTAGCATAAAAAATAAATTTAGTTTGTGTACAACTTTTGACAAACAATTAAAAAAATATGCAATTTAGTAGGTAGTTATTACGTTTTTAAATGTGAAGCCTGCTTGCCTTGAAATGTTGATATAAAATCGTTACAATTTGACATGTCGGACTTATCTGACATGCCTAATGTATTGAACATTCGTTTTTCAACTCGTTCGTTTTTCTTTTATTTGAAAAGGATAGCATGCATTTCTTTTTTTTATGATATTGGAAGGCAAACAAGCAGACGGATTTCCTGATGGTAAGAAATTCCCGCCGCCTATAGTTCAATAGGGTTAGTTTATGAGCATCGAAATCACCTTGATTGTTGTCATATTAAGTTATGGATAATATTATAGTGTGTAAGGTTATTGACATTTATATCCAAACAATATTATTTTTTGTTTAATTTTGCCTGTACTGCAGTTGCTTTTTTGTAGACTTAGCTAGTTTTTATTTAGTATTTGTTTTATAAAAAAGAAAAATAGTTTAATGCAATCTTTCTCTACATTTTTTACGCTTATTTTCACATCCATCCCTGAATAATGCGCGGCAGCCCTAACAATTTCTCATCGTATAAAGATATTTTTTTAAAATAGCCAAAATATAAAATAAGCCAATTTATCATGTTGAATGCAAAAAAACCATATGTCTCTTTTAAACATATAAGGTGTAAATGGTGCATTGTTAACTAGAAACTTAATTGCTATAGCAGTAGTATAGATGTGTAACTTTACCAGCTAAACTAGTGTTCGAACTTTAATATATCATAGGTGAGCGCTGGCTTTGGGCGGGAATTGTTTTTTATTATTTAGGATAAAATGTTTTTATCAATTTGATAAATTTTACCTCTCTAGGAAACTTCCAACACTTTCGAGTTTATAGACGTTATTAACTACCTATTAAAATTATAAATGTGAAATAATAGCCAAGTTCAATAGAGGTTAAGTTGATCTGGACCTTACCGAAAAATATTGACGTCACTGCATCATTTTTATAGATTATGATTATCAATTTAAAAATTCAACGTTTTAACACTTAGATTATGCTATGAAATCTATTTTTTAATTTTCAAATTGATTTATGGCAAAGGTTCCGATCGTCATCGTGCATTTAGACTATGTGTTAAAGCCCTGTAACTACCTGTCTCAATTACTACCATGTGATGTATTGTCGTGTTCCGGTTCAATATGTAGGGTAGCTGGTACACTAACTTAGGCAAGGGACTTATATCCCAGCATTAGGTTAATAACACTTTATTAACGTACTTAATATTAAAACAGCGGTCACTTTATTAGAAAGAAAAACACTTATAAAACCCACTTGATTTGCGTAAAATTTTATACTTTAAAGGCTGTCTGTCTGAAAGTCTAAATGTTGGTTATTTTAAAAATAATGAAATATTTGTAGAGTCAAAGACTTCTACAGTACTACTTTTTTAGTTCATTCATTTGATAAATTCTATTGTTTACGTTTATTGACTGCGAAAACACAAAAACATGTAGGTACTGTCTTATTATCAAACGTGGACCTAAGCACTCCAAGGTTTAAGTTTATATTCTACTCTGTAGTTCAGTTACTATACTGAGTGTAATGTTAAATTTTGAAGTACTTGAATTTGTTTTTAATAATAAGACAGATCTGGCGATCAAGGCGAACATGATCAATACGGTATTCTAGTAAGTTCTGTGTAAATGAAGGATCATAAATAAATTTTGCTCTAAAGAAATGTAGGGATAGTTTACTATCCAAAGTAATTATAAATTGCTTTATTGTTGTAGTCAGACGATGAGGAAGCGGGTGGGCTGCCGCGCAGTGAATCGCGAGCTTCTCGCGTCAGCCGCGTCGTGCGCCAGTTCTTCTGTTGTGGAGTCTCTTATGAAAACCCCTCTCAAGAAAATATTTCCCCGAGACATTACAGCCATGCCATATAAACTTCAGTTTTCACTTACTCTTCTTCGCATGGGACATTTACATCTCCCATTAATAGGCTGGCCATTCTCAACTACCGTGCTAAGTCTAAGTGCCATAGCAAGTGCTATGAAAATTATGTTAACTTATTTTCTGTTGTCAAGTAAGCTAAACGTAATAAAAGGCTGCTTCTCTTTCGATTATTTGGAGAGAGTTATGCTTAGTAAATACTCGGCATTACGATCAGAATTATATAAATGTTTATTGACTGACAAACTGAAAACATTAACTATAAGAACTGTCGGTGGTATTTTATCCCTTCCTATTCAGTAATTGGCTTTTTCACAAAATGGATTAAACTAAATGAAATCAGTAGAAAAATGTTAAAAAATATATTTGAGTTCTGGTTGAGCTGCTCAGTGATGATCACACTTAGTAGAGATCCATTGGTAAGCTAATATATGTGGCGCAAAGACGATAGTTTTTATATCTTGGGGACG
>NJDD01001008.1:57453-72687 GCA_002245505.1 Calephelis nemesis | reverse complement strand
TACGTCACCTGTTGACAAATGTGTATGGTAAGATATCAAAACTGTAACACCTTTTATGTACCCACATTTTGCAAATAAATAAATAAATAAATAAATAAATAAATAAATCTCACTTGATATATTGTTTTCAGAATTGAGTTAGCACTTGAACAGACAGAACTATCGATTCGTTTAAAAAATTTACATGTAAAACTATAAGGTAAAAAAACTGGTGATCATTCGTAATTCAAAAACCCACACAAGTACAAGAATTTCAAATGTAGCATTATTTCTAAATAAATATTATTGGTGCTTAACGCTGACTACGTATAATCTATAATATAAAAATGAATCGCTAAATGTGTTGGTAAACGCATAACTTCCGAACGACTGGACCGATTTGTCTAATTCTTTTTTTCATTGTGTTAGTTATTATCAGGGAAAGGTTCTTACGAAAAGAAAAACCGGGAAAGTTGCAGGGAAAGTGGGAAAAATAATACTTTATTATTTCTCATACTGAACGGGTGAAACGAAGTTCGCCGGGACAGCTAGTTGATAATAAATATTTAAGAATCTTAATACAAAAAAGCGTGGTACCTACCCAAAGTTGTGACTTAGTAAAGTTCAAGGATTTTTAAATTCACTGCAGCTGTTACTCACGGCTTCGCTCTAAATAAATTGAGAAGTAAGCTATCACATTTTTCGACTAGAATCAAACTGCATGAAGTGTACGAATTTCATTGGAATCGGTTAAGTAGTGTAGAAGTCCATAACGGACAAAAAATTTGACGCGTAATACATACACATAAAATTTCATTCAAAATTATTAACGAAAATAAATTTTGAATTTCATTCATGAACTTCATTTATACGTACTCTAAATTTACTTTTATTTTTACAACAACTATATCAACTATTTTACTTAAGTAAAATCACATTTAATTTTAAAACCCTACGTTCTGCAAGTTTACATTGTACTTATGTTATTAAAAATTAAACTATGGCAATGTTATCTTTGCATACTTAACTATAGTCGATTACAGTACACACTACACAGGTAACCTAAAACTACTTAATAAAAAAAGTTTTACATATTAACAATAGTTAGGCTATGTTTCACAATGTCTAAGTAAAGTTCTAAGTAGGGTACTTAAAAGTTAAGTACAAAGTAAAACACGTTTTTGCGTTTCACACTCATCAAGTAACACTACTCATCACTTAAGCTGCCCTGTAACTTATAGGTCGGACAGAGTAGCGATTAACTTATATACTTGTCGAATAACTTTAACTTTCAACACAATATGGTCAACAGATGTGTTCAACACATTCTATTTGGCTAGATATGATCCAAGTTGCTATTGTTCATTTTAGATGTTTATTAGGGTAAAATGTTCCTTTGAAAATTATGGATATTTCTGTTAACATTGAAGAGGATTTAGATGATTTTTTTATTTAGTTACCGAACCTTAAAGGCTGCAAATATTTCGAATTCAAACAAATAATATTAAAGGTGAGCTCCAATTAAAAGTGAACAATTAAATTGAAAAATATTTTTTTTGTTTAAAATATAAAAAAGTACCACATATATTGATAAATCGCCTCGGTGGTCTAGCAATCTGGCGTCGGACTTGACTTCTTGAGGTCCCAGGTTCAATCCCCGGGTCGGGTAATTAAAAAAATAGAAAATTTGTATTTTCAATTTTCTTAGAAAGATAACGTTGCTCGGGATTGAATATGTGCCTGGTTGGCGATACTTTTGCCACCGATCGCAATGTGTGACTTTTCGGCTAGCTGTTGTGGGTGCCCTGGTTGTACCTCTGCCTACCACTTCGGAGATATGGACGTGAAGATATTCAACATATTGACTATTGAGTATTGACACTTGCCAAAAGACAGATGACATTTGCGTTTCCTCAAAAGTCCATTCTCATATTATGCAATCAATTTCATTTGTTTTTTTTGGCATAAACTAAAGTTGCTTAATAATCTCTGTTTAATTTGTAATTTTTCTTTATGTTTTATAAAATGTATATTTTTTTACTCAAACCGTGATAAAAAAATATATAATGCAATAAAAAATACTAGACAAAAACTGTGACTAATTTTACAGAACTGTGCCTCGGAACTCAAATATTAGTTGTTGTTGCCACTTGTCAGCCTCTTAAGTGTTATTAAAACTACTCGACACATAAAAATACTGTAAGGACGGTTCTGAAACGCGTTGTAAGTTACTGAAAGGATTTAACCGTTCGGTAATTTACTCAGTAAGTAACTATTGATTGCTTTACTGATACATTGTGAAACATAGCCTTATTGTTTCTTAAAAAAACTTGATTTATGTAATATATTGAATTTCAGAACTGTGATAATCCTATCCCAAATTGATGCTTTGTCCTAGTTTTGATTATTTATTGATCAATTAGATAATGAATTACGAAATCAAGAAACTTCGACTACTTATAATTCTACGGACACACGTTCAAAGAGATGAAGCACTTTATATGGAATGAAACCATTATAATATGGAATAAAGTTTAGAACCAACTAACACTACTTAACTCTTAGAAAATTCTAATCAATTAAGATTCTTCTCTGATATTAAATCTATATCACGGATATTTTCTATTCGAAATCTTATATATACTTGTATATAAAAATCTTGTGTCACGATGTATGTTGCCAATAAACTCCAAAACTACTGAACCGATTTCGATAAAATTTCTCATATATCTTTAGTTTGGTCCATCTTAAAAGATAGGATAGTTTTTATCCGGATGTTGGCGGTACGAAGTTCGCTGGGGCAGCTAGTTAATTTATAAAAAAAACATATAAGTTGAGGTTACGAAAACATTATTTTTATGCATTAAAATATTGTCCACTGATCGACCACCAACTTTGTCTAGTAATGAACATGTTATGAGAACGGAATATGATAATAGAAAATTAATTTAAACATTTCATTCATAAAACCGTTATTTTCCTTTTAAAAATATATTTAAATTAGTAAGCGTCCATTAAAATCGTGAAATTGAGACATTTCATAAAAATAATATGATGGTTTCTGGATAACTTTTATGATTGTTATACTCAGCGCGGATTTTGTCCATGTCCTTTGAAATAGATGTACTGTACTTGTATTATACTTGCTTGTTTACTGATTTTTCAGGCTTCTGGTATTTCAACAACGTAGATACAAGGGTTAGAAACTAGCCTGAACTATTTATAGAAAATAATGATATCAGCCGTGCTGATTCTTTTGTTCGACTTGGCGGAGCACTGTCCTGATCCCAGAATACATTAAATATTTCGTTGTATGCTTGATCTACGTTATACTTCCCATATAAATGTTGTAATTAAGTTTGTTTTTTTAAAACACTTTTACGATACTCGAATGAAACTACTCGTTTGTTGGTACGATGAAGCTATAGTAGGTACCTACATAACATTTGTAGTTCATACTTGGAACATATTCTGATGTAGATACATCAATGGTGAGAAAATGGTCATATGGTCTAAAGAGGCCACGATAAAGTAGGTATCGTTAATGGTTTTGGGTAAAATGAGGTAAATGGTAAACGTTATAAGTACCTACAGACTACAGTTCATCCAAAATCAATAATAATCGTGATAGCTAGAAAGCTGAAATTTCCATAAACGATGTATTTCCGTTGCCGCTATATAAGGAAATACTAAAAAATAAAAAATTTATAATAATTAAGGGGGATACATACAAAAAACGTGTTTTTTCGAATTATTTTTTGCTCAATATTTAAAAAACGGTAACAGGTAGACGCTTCAAATATTCACTTGTATATTATCTTTCAAAACATATAATAAAAATCAAAATTAAATCAAACATAATAAAGTGAACATTAAAGGGGATTCCCATACAACAAATGTAATTTTTAAGCAAATTTTACTCGATCAATCGATTTTTAAGCAGATTTAAATCGATTTTAACATATTATAGAAACTTAAATATATGTAAGTAATTATTTAAAAATATATTAACTATAAAAATAAATACCTAATCCAACACTTAAATTAAAAAAATATTAGAAGAAATAAAAGCTGATGCAAGATAGTCACCAAACAATTGAGCTGATACACTGCGTTTTGCGTAACTAAGCTAAAAGTTGGGTCGGGTTCCTTTGCACAATATTCCATCTGCCTTCCTGTCAGGCACCGCGTAATAGGCTAGCATAGGCTTAACGTCACTAACACTGTGACAACTGACTAGGTGACGGCGACACACCCGGATTGGTACCCTGCCGACATAATGTCAGCGCTTGATGTTGACTTGTTCCGGTTAGGAGGATAAGATAGGCAGTAAACTTACTTTTTCTTGGGGCCTAACATCATGGCCTCAGGTTGTAAACGCACCATTACCACCTTTGATGTCTCTAGGCGGCGTGAAATTCTCACCATCATAAAATTTGTCTACTTGTTTGCTTAAATGCTCTGGGAAAATATTCGTTTGTTTATGGCAGCCATTGGCCATCTCCACAATAAAATATACTTACTTACTATATTTAGTCCTAAATTGTTCCAAATCCAACATACTCCCGTTTAAATTCGTCCAAACCTTAACGAAATCACAATATTTCAACGCATGTATTATCATTCATAAGAATACACAAGTAGACCATATGAAATGGCTATTAGTTGAATTTTGTCATTGCACTTAAAATCAGCTGTTTGATATTTAGTTAGCTATTTTGTTGAACAACTGGTAAATAAGGGTCCGGGGCTGTTAAAATGACAGATGTTTACAGTATATTTAAACAAATGATTAATTCTAAATAGCATTTATCAATAAACATTTCTTAAACCTAATTTAAATTGATGATTAAAAGTTAAACAACTTTTATTTATAGATAAGTCTGTAAATCTATAGATTTTGATACTTAAATTACCGATTATACTCATGGTAAAGGCTTTGGTTTGGATGATTTGACTGGAAAACTTTTGTTAGAAGTAGGATCTATAAACATGTTTTGTTTCTAAAGGTGGCATAAGTGCTATTCTTACCATCAGAAAAATCGTTTGTTCGCGTTTCTAAAACAAACGAAATCTATCTCGACGCTAATGTTAAGGAAATAACCATAATGTTAGCGCAGTAAAACTGCAAGAAACCGAGTTCAATTATAATATGTAAGTTAGGTATCTATATAGAGCAAAATACAATACATAATACAATACAATAACTTTTATTGTGCACCAAATACAAATAAATCACAAATACATTAAAATAACTTACACTAAGAAGATACACAAAGGCGGCCTTATCGCCAAGTCAGCGATCTCTTCCAGGCAACCCTAAAGTATGGAACAAGATTTAGCGAGATACTGCTTAATGGTTCTCTTAAAATTAATAAAATGCATCTAATACTAGACGTCAATAGAATATTTTCCTCTATTTGTCTGGGATTATGTTATCAGATCCAATTAATTAAAATCATTTTAAAAATGATGTAGGAGAACACATAAGAGGATACATAAGAAAGGAGACGAATATATAATACAATTTATTTAGAAACACATGTACTTTCCACAATATATTTTTATGGTTTAGCACCGACGACAAAAGGTATAGAAACGAATATATAACCTCCTCATTTCCAAGTCGATCAATAAAATTAAAAAATGTTCACCAAAGAAATGGCACTTGAAAGAGACGTAACCAGAACAGGTGTAAGAGTTTTAGCCGACGATGTAATACTGGAACAAGTGGATGAAATTGAACATGTGGTGCTTTTGTAGGGTTGAAAGGTACACCGCGAACTTCAGCTCATGTGTATGGTCATAATAGTGGACAAGATAAGAGGTGGTATTTGAGAGAAAATTCCTATCATGGAAGTCTGTCTCCATAAACGTCTGCAAATTCAGATTTTTTTCAGGATGAACAGCAACAAGATATTAACAAAAAAGGTATATCCTGGAACGATAAGGAATATCAGCGAAACGTGGTTTTGCAGGTGAGTTTTACATGTTAAGGTTGATTATTCCCTGCTGGTTCAGTTGAAGAATAGACCATCTGCCTCCCTACCAGGCAGCCCGTAAGAAGCATAGATAAAATAGATTATCACCAAGAAAACTATTGGTAGAGTGCTGTGTACCAACTTAGGCCACAGGATAGCGACACACCTCTAACATCTATAGTATCTATAGGCCATGGTTGTCTCTTACCATCAGGAGACCCGTGTGCTTGGTCACTGATCTCTAACATAAAAATCCCCGATGCAAAAGGGAGAGTATTTTCTCCATGTTAGTTCAATTCTCTGCATGGAATAGACTGACTGCCTCTCGCCCAGGCTGTTCGTAAAAGACAAGATACGCTAATAAGGTCATTACTTAAAAGACCACTGGAGAGCTATGCTACAATTTATTAGCTGGCTTTTGGCACAATAAAAACGAACTATGTTATAATTTTATTTATAAAAATGAGTTATCTAGCCTACATCTTCTTTCATTTGAACTCATTTAGATAAAAAACTTTTAAACATTGAAAATTTTAATAAAATTTGTTTAGTAACTATGCATGGTATGGTAACGAATATTTAAAAAAATAAACTCTGAAGTATCCTTTTGAGCCATCTCAATTGTTTTTTCAGCAATATCTTTATAGCTCTTTTATTTTACACAACATATCTTCACACCCACTCCCTTGTGTAGTAAGCAAAGAATAGCAAGTGTAAAGTGTCCCAATCGTTGCTGACCTGCGTAACCTCCTCAACATACATTACTCTTTTTATACAAATACTGCTAAATCCGAGGGATTTGATCGTGGAATGTCTCCCAGGTACCTACATCCATCCACATTCGCATTGTTAATCTATATGTTTGGTTAATATTTCGTCTGCCATTCTTTCTACATAACCGACCCAACAGAGCATGTTTTTTTTTCATTTTTACACCAAAACTTTCTTTCAATTCAAATTTTTCTCGGATCTCACTGTTGCAAAAATGGTTAGCGAGCGTTAGACCACTGATTTTCATTTCGACCGTTTTCGTTCTTCACCTATTATTTTATTGCTACATTTATTATTTCAGGCGAAAGAGTCAAAAAGCCAATCATGGCTTCTTGATCGTAAGGCTTCCATTGGACCATGCTACCGTTCTGGTGCACCATTTGGAGGACCTTCTGGCTTAAGCATATGTCTACCAAAGGTATTATATTGTTCTTTTAACGGCATCACATTTTTTTTACGGAATCACACAGCGAACATGTAAACGGCTCTCTTCATGGTAAAAGACAAGTGTGGATTACAGAAGTCGTCTATGCTATAGGTGCGTTGATGTTTGTGGCCAGGGTATTAGTTTTTATAAGCAAGTCTACCGGCTACTCTTACTCTCTGGATCGGAACATGACAATGTCTTTATCTCTGCGAGAATAGCTAAGGCAGTGAAACCACTTTATGCTCGTTTCTTACGAGCTGCCATGTAGGGGCAAGAGGCATCAGTGTTCTTGTTGATAATGATCCATTATCTATCTTTAACACTTGTCACACACTTAATGTAAAAATGTTTTACAAGTGTCCCCCGTGTTAGTTCAGGTCCGCTGAGTAGATCATCTGCATCTCTGCCAGGCAGCTTTGTAGAGGCGAGCAAAGGCGAAACGGGTCAATTCCCAACAAAACTATTCGTAGTAGAATGCTCCACCGCCTTACCCATTCCTGCCACCATAATCACTCTGTTGTTGCGGTCTGGGGGCAGGGTGGCAGGTAGATTTGCACAATAGGTCTAATAGCCCGGCCACAGACCACAAAAAATGTAACACAAACAGTTTAATTTACTATCTTTCTTTAGCTTAGTCAGGTTAAAGTGAAATTCCTGTTATGATTACAGAAGTCCCTAAAATGTGTACATCACACGTCTTCTACCGGTATTCACATTAATGTTTCCAGAGTAAGTGTTTTTATTGAAATTTCATAAAGAAGAAAACAGACTGATTTCCTGTACATATTATCATATTATTGATACGTTATCAACTTGAAGTTGGAATTGTTTTGGATTCCATCCTATATAATAATAAATAAATATTCTTGGACAAGTTACCGAAATTGAATCTAACCCCAAAGTGAGTAAATTATATGCTTGTATTAAGGGTGTTAGTTAACGATTTTAATACACAGAAATATTTAAAAAGATACCAGAATAAATTTAATAAACAGCCAGACCAGGAATTGCTGACATTTAAATGTTCATCACACAAATGCCTGCCCCGTCGGGTATCGAACCCGAGTCTCGGGGTTGGTCAGTGTAGTTAGGCGTGTACGCTACGCTAAATTTTACATATTCAGCTGGTTCGGTCACGTGGAAAGAATGACATAATATGTAAGATTGACAAAGCAGATTGACAATGCGAATGTGGATGGATGTACCTCGGGAGATCTGGGTTGACATTCCACGATAAAATCGCTAGGTTATTATCCGAGGGTGGTGTCAAGAGTCTCCGAAACCGGCGTGTTTGTATGATAAGGGTAATTAATGTAGAGTAAGCTAGGCAGGTCTGTAAGGATCGTGAGATTTGGCGCTCGATGCTCTCAGCCTATTCCGTGAATGATTTGGCTTGAAGACATATATGCATGTATCTACTTCTTCGTAAGAAGATACTAAGATAACATTTAAAAAACCTTATTTTACAATTCAGTTGGTTTTACTAAAAAAACTAAAATCAAACCTTTTCTTAGTCACGTTTGGTAGTGATAAGTAAACAAATGCTTGCCTCTCCCGACATGCTTAGTAGGCAAGTATTTGGCTTCACATTCTTCAAAGGTTATAGTGGCTATATAATAATTAAATACATTTGACCGCCTCGTTGGTCGAGTGGCTAGCGTACTCGCCTAACTACATCGACGAATCGCGAGGCTCGGGTTCGATTCCCGACGGGGGCAGGCATTTGAGTGATGAACATTTAGATGTCTGCATTTCCGGGTCTGGGTATTTATTAAATGTATTCTGGTATCTATTTAAGTATTTCTATGTAATAGTATCGTTGACTAACACCCATAACACAAGCATATAATTTTCTTACTTTGGGGTTAGATTCAATTTGTGTGACTAGTCCAGGGATATTTATTTATTTTATTTATTTTATTATTTATTTATCTTGTTGATTAAAATTATTATCCTATTATACAATATGACAGTTATTATATAGGCAAAGCTGAGCTTCAGGGGAATTATTATTATTATGAAATTACACAGAAAATATAACACTTCTACTCTACATAGTGTAAGCGATAGCCAACATAATATTATAGTCCGGTCAAGATTGTAATTAAAGGTATTGACAATTCCAATTAAAGATAAAAAATGTTAAGCAAAAATACCATAAGAAATGAAATGTAAAAAGTTATCAACAATCCTAAATCAGTAAAATTAATAATCAAAGTGAAAGCTTGCAAAAACGTATTTTTTTTGCATTTTCATACTAAGTAGTTTTATAAAAAAAGAGTCATAAAACATAAAATATAAAATTTAATTAATTATGCTGAAGGTTTCAAAAAAAGCGTAACTACATTGGTTATGGTATATCAAAGAGTTGTAGCTGTTTTTTCATTTATATATTTTTTTCGAGCTAATTTGATAGGGCTTTTTTTTAAATGCGCACTATGATTTTGGGTTGGAATAAGTAATAAACAATTCCAGGAAATACTAAAAACCAAGACTTTTTTCCCAATAAAAAAAACGTTTTAAGTACCTATACGTTAATATAAAATTCTAACACTATCATTTTAATTTGCGGCAAAAAAGTCAAAAGCCAATATGATTAAGCGAAAATAAACAATGTTTCTCTGTTTTTTCGGGACGCTGTTCCTACGAGTAACATCCTGTATATTGTTTTAATTAAAAGAATGGGTAAGTATGCAAAAAATTCCATGTCATATCGTGATACGGCCAGTATTTTTTACATAATATCAAATAATTCAAGGACCGGATAATTAATTAGCCGTGTACAAGTAGATTAATTAGTTATAATAATATAGATGTACGTCATGGTTGCTTACAGTACATATTATTCTTTTTAAGACCGCATTATAGATTTTCATGAGGTCTCAGGTTCGATTCCCGATTCAGGGAACCAAAAGACCGTCTTGTTTGTCGAGTGGCTAGCGTACACTCTTAACTACACCGACCACGACCGACGGGGGCAGACATTTTTGTGATGAAAATTTAGATGTCTGATTTTCCGGGTCTGTCTGGTAAGATATAGATAAAACCTTAGCGGCCGATAGAGGCTAATTTTCAAAGAATTTAGCAAAGGACAAAGGTTATTTTAATACCCGCAATCGGCGGATAATTTATCACACCTTGTCGATAATAGATACGAGTACAATTATATATCTACACCAGTCCAGCGATTCGGGTCTGGAAGAAAAATACATAGGAAAGAAAGAAAAGAGTCGAATTTAAGGCGTTAGACTTTATAAATAAAGTTCATAACATAACATATAAAAAAGTGTCATCACGCCCGTATCCCCGAAGGGTTAGGCAGAGTTACAACTAGGGTACACGTGACTAATCGAAGGTACTAGATCCCACAATGTAATAGGTACGAAATCTATCGCCAACCGGGCACATAACCAATTCTGGGAACGTAGTTTTTATTAAAAATATGTAAAAACACTTTTTCTTTGTGTTTTCCGACCCGGGAATCGAACCTGAGACCTCATGAAGTCATCTCCAACAAACGGACCGCAAGAACACTGAGGCGATCACAACATATTGTCTTTTTTTCAGAAAAATCTTGCAAACAAAACTAAATCTAACACAAACAGCAAAGTTAAAACGTCCAAGGAAACTGTTGGAGAAAGTCAGGTTAGTTTTAGACGTGAGCAGTAAACTTCTCATCGCCATAATAATTTAATTCGTTTTTGAAGACGTTGTGAATAATATTAATGACATGTTACCTGGGGGCTGATTATGTATCTCAGTGGCCATCTCATAATGGAAAAGTGTACATCTAGTCAACTCAACTGTAACTCAAATGAGATGTCTAGTTGCATATTTGGCACAGCCTTTAAAGTTTTTTTTATTTTTTTTAAATTGGAAGGCAAACGAGCAGATAGATATCCTGATGGTAAGCAGCAGCCTAGAGACACCAAAGATGATAAAGGTGCGTTGCCAACCTGAGGCCGGGATGTCCATCCCTTGAGCACAGATTAGCTTACCGGATTTCTTATCCTTTGAACCGGAACACGACAACGGCAAGCACTGACGCTATGGCGGCAGGAATAGGTAAGGCGGTGGTACCATTCAAGGCGAGTCGCTTCAAAATGTCAGAGGTCACGGTGTTAGTGGCGGTAAGCCTACCCTCGCTTTTTACGAGCTGCGTGGCAGAAAGGCAGATGGTCTATTCTGCAAAGGCGCCCGGACCAACACGGCGAAAAATCAATGTACCGAATATTGTTTTAAAAAAATGCGAAAATAATTTGAATTTACAGATTAACGAAGAATCCCAATATCCAGCCTTTGTAAGGTACATCAAAGACAAAGTCAACAACATTCAATACAGAGTTAAGACTGCGTTAAATTTTTAATTTCAGAAAATTTTCAATGTTTTATTTCTATAAATTCTCAATTTATATTTTTTAACTTGTTTATTTAGTTGAATAAATTGTTTCTCATCGATTGACTGTTTTCAATTATATTATTTTATTAGTGTTTGTGAGTTTTTTAAAGAAAGAGTAAAGGCTACTTGCTTACCTTAAAAACGAATAAAAGCCTCTTTACATTGTGTGATATTAAACAAAGTCTAACAAGACCGAATATCGCATAGTGTAATAAGAGTAACTTAGCCTGTCGAAGTTCGACCGTTTGAATGGTTTCAAAAGCGCCTAATTGTTTATTTTGTACATTATCGCAGAGTGTAATATGAAAAAGAATGCTTACGCAGTTCTACCAAGAAAAGTTCGGTTTGCGCAAGGCACAAGTAAAGTTCATGGCTGCGGCTTGCGCTATAGCGTGCTAAAACGTGGCTTAATATATGGAGTTACTAATTTTAACATGTTATTATCAAATCAGCAACTCCTACTCTAATATAATTTCTTGAATCAAATGATTCCAAAATTTCATACATGTTATTTTATTCTTTAAAATATATGTTCTTTTGCCCCTACCTTTTATCGATATTAATAGACGTAGTAAAAGCTACAGGAACTTTTTGGTTCTACGTCTATATCGGATTACGCCCAGCAAATGAGTTAGCGTGCGATATTAAGTTGTGTGTAACATCGCCTTATGTTACAGGGCTTACTAAGATCAATTCTAAGCATCAGTCAAATAAAGCCAGTTACATATTGCGCGTTTTTGGCAAATACTAAAAAGGAAAAGAAAAGCACTTTTTCAAAAACTTGTATATTTTTTAACAATGTACATTTTTATTATAAAATTAACAAACTTCAATAGCATTCTGTCAGAACCACATCAGTTGTCAGAAGTTTGACGGGTAAGTGTTACATTATATTGTAGAAGTTGGGCTGCTTTCAGTATATTATCCAGGGTGGGCTCGAGGAGGGCGGCGTTATTGGATAATGACTCCTCTGGGCGAGGATAAAACTTCATTTGATCTGCCCTGAATAAACCCGAGTAGGTAATCTTGCGCTGTTTTTAGGGCCGTAATACAAAACAGCGTTACGGCGTCGCGCCGCTAGTATCGACAGTAGCGTCACTACTTATTTTTTTTAAACAGAGTAATATCTTATTAATAACAAATAAGTAATAAGTTTCTCACCATGGTCCACGGTAGAGACACGTCTATGATGCCGCAACGCCGTAGCGCAAACCGACGCTTTCAGCGGCGTGGCGCCGTAACGCGCATAAGTGTTTTGGCCCTTAAAACCGAATACGTTTTTTACTATTTATTATCACGCCATTTCAACATTTGGGAGTATTGGTCGGCCGCGCCTGTCGGTGGAGCCGCAGCGAGCAGGGCAGGCTGGTGTGAGTGCAGCAGACGCCCTTGGCGGGCAGCCGCGCCGCCCGCGTGGCGTCATACTCTCGCGGCCGCGGACGCCACACCAGCTCCGTATTACCGCACTTGCAAGTCATTTCTCGACATATCTGTATCAAAATTATAGATCACTTTCCGTCTTAGCCTAAGAACTTATGGAGCGGTGATTACCCGCACCCGCTGTGGTCGCGGAACTGTGGTTTTATTAAAAACTCACGAGACCGGTAATTTATGCGGTCACATAGCCGTAAATCACCGTATTGTACAAGACTATAGGCGGGTGACCGCTGCCGCGGGAACCGCAAACGACCGCGGGCGCTGCGGGTGTAAAACGCGTCGTGAAATGTGCTAATACTTTTTGCATATAAATCTACATTCTGCAAAAACTGCGGGCCCGCAACCGCCGCGAGCGCGGGCAAAAACCACTCCGTGAGTTCTTAGGCTTACGATCAATTTCGTTAGCCTATTTTCAGTGAGAAAAAAACAAGTACGTTTTTTAATCTAAGACTAAATTAATAGATGCATATGTCAAGTTTATAAATAATGTTACCTGATTTGTTTGTAGCTTTAAATATACAATTTCACATTTTTCAGTGTAACTTGTGTTGCTCTTATTTAATCTAAGATTAAAAAACAGGCTTGAAATAAATGGATCTGCTATTGCATTATGTTTATTAACAGAGTGTATAGCCAAACGTAACAGTGAGACCCGAGAAAGAGAGGGACCTAGGTTGACATTCCACGATCAAAACTCTCAAATGTTATCCGAAGGTGGTGTCAAGAGCATCCAAAACGTGCTTTTTTGTATGAAAAGTGTAATTAATGTGGAGGAAGCTAGGCAGGTCTGCCAGGATCTTGAGGTTTGGCAATCGATACTCTCTACCAACCCCATAAGGGACTTAACGTGAAGTGACAGTAACGTGATATATGTTTATGTATTGCCAAAGCTAAACACTACAAAGTACTTGATATTTTTCAACGTAGGCGTTTGGTTAAACTTCCACATTTTCATATTTATATCCGAAGCGCATAATTTAAATAGTACTACTATACAAGTGTTTCTTCATTTTAATTTAATTGCTATGGTGTATTGTTAAGTGTATACTCACCGAAGCTAGATACTCGTCACGGCAAGGGTCAGGATTGTCACAGGTCCAGTTAGTGGGAGGCACGCACGGTACACACGGGGGCGTGTAACAGTTACTGGGGTGCATCGTGCAGCAAGGGGAACAGCATTGTTGGCACATAGTATATACCTGTTATGAGAAAATACCTGGTATGAAAAAAAAAATCAGTTTTGATCTGCATTGGAATGACCAATGCCAAAACCTTCAACAACTACTTCAATTTCAAATGTTTTCGAAGTAAACAATTTAAGTAACGATAAAACATTGTTTTTTTATATAATAGGACCACTCTAGAGATATGCTCTCTCTAAAAAAGATCAAAATTGGACTACTGCGTAGAAAGAACGTGGTCTAACAAACAAAAGCACGTCGAAACGAGAACCTTGGGGGTTAGAATGAACCACCGTCGTCTTGAAACGAACGTTCGTTTCGGGCCGCTTATAAATGTCAAACTCAAAAAGCGTAGAACGTTCGTGCCAAACAAAACGTGACGTCGGCGATAGACGTTAGACGTCTGACAATTGACAAATAACAAATTTGATATTGACGTGTTTTAAGTCGTGTCGTCATAGACAAACTTTTGTTATTTCATACAAATTGTCATTACCCTTCGTTTACACGATATCGCTTCAAGTTATGATTGTTCTAGCTTTATAAAAAACGATAACGTTTTGAAACGAAACGCATCGTCCAAGCGAAACGACGCGATCGCGCCGAGACGAAATTGCACATTCTAACCCCCCTTGTCCGTTTTTTCAACGATTGTAAAAACGATAATGGCGGAGCATTGCATTTAAACTTCAAATGTAAAATTATACTTTACGTGCAGCATGTAATCTTAAGATATATAAATTACGTGTTTGTCCGCAATGGACTCCTAAACTACTTAACCGATTTCAAACAAATTTGCACACCGTGTGCAGTTTGATCCAAACTGAAAGATAGCATAGCTTACACCTCAATTTATGATAAAAAAATTACCACTTGAGCGAAGTCGGAACAGGCAGCTAGTATGTTTTATATTTTATCAACTAGACCAGTGCTAAAGCCTTTAAAAAAGTTAAAAAGTGAAAAAATTATTATAGTAGGATGAGGCACATTAAAAAATTAAGGAAATGTGATGAAATATAAAGAAAAATAAATTACGTACGAGTCGGGGTCGGGAAGTTG
>NJDD01001008.1:43723-57446 GCA_002245505.1 Calephelis nemesis | reverse complement strand
GTCTTTAAGGATAAAAATCGGTTTATCTCGATTTTTGGCGAAACTACAAGTCCCATTAAAGAAAGTTAAATGGCAAAGAAGTAGGTTATAATAAAAGATCTACAACTTATGTATTCACACTTTTTTCACATAACCTCAAAATGTATTTAAAATATTGAAATAACCAAGTGTTTGGTTTTTTATCTCTAACAGAAAATGTTTTTTTTTAAAAGAAATTTAGTGGAATACTTACCTTATTACATGTCAAAGACAATGTAATTTTTTGGATTGAAAAAAAAAATTACCTTATTATAATTTAATATCGAAAAAGCACCCTAATTTTCAATCGCAAATTCAGGCTTCAAAATATTTGTTTTCTGAAAAAAAGTTGGTGGGCTTTTTATTCCTTTCTCTCTACTTTCTGATTATGTAAAAAAATATAATACTCTGAGAATGTTTTAGTTTGGTTATTTTATTTTGGTTTGGGTTATTAACTTCTAATTACATTGTTGGCATAGAAAATCTTATAATATATAAATATACATGTGAATCGTACCCTCGAATTTAAATGCTTTTTATTGATTCTGGGTGTTTATTAAATTTATTCTGGTAACTATTTAAGTATTTATATGTATTAGTATCGTTGTCTAACACCCATAACACAAGCATATAAGTTGCTCACTTTGGGGTTTATGGGGTTATCATATTTTTACTACACTCGTTTATGTCTCTTTAATGTCGTCCCTTCATTTTTAGGCTCATCAAAAATTTCCGATTCTAGCAGATCTTCGAAATCTTCAGGACCATCGCCGTCTTCGTCTCTGACATTTTTTCCAGTATGCATTGCTTCTTCATTCACGATTTCTTCATCTACAATTTCTTCTGAAACATTAGATTCCTCGTAGACTTTTTTTCCACACTAGAGCATTTTCCAGAGCCATGACAATTAAAGCATACATTTTCCGAGGGTCACTCAGGTATGTAATTTTTTATATATATCAATAAATAAGCATGTACGCATTTAATTAAAAAAATCTACAACTTTCTTACAATAGTGTAGATGTCTTATTATATACAAACTCGATGAACTTATTTGTTTGTTAATTAGAGTAGTAGGTATATTATACATTTTCTTGTTTATTAGTGTAATGTGAATCTTACGCTACATGATAATGTAAAGGGTTTAATTTTTATATATAGTTCTAGATTGTACATAATAATAAAGAAATTAATTTTGGATTTGAGTTTTTTTCGTTTTTGCATTTATTGAAAACATTTCTTATAGTACCGTAAACATTTTTTTCACATTAACAGAAAGTAGTGATTTTAAAGAATAAAAAGCCCACTAACGTTTTTTAGAAAAGCAGATATTTTGACGCTTGAACTTTCGATTAAAAATTGGGTGCTTTATCGATATTGAATTAAAATAAGGTAAAAAAATAATATTTTTCAATCCAAAAAAATACAGTGTCTTGGACATGTAATAAGATAGGTTAGCTTTGATCAAATGTCGTCAAAAAGAAATATTTTCTGTTAAAGACAAAAATAAAAAACCCGTAAACATAGTTTCAAATAAAAAAAATATTTTGAGGTTATGTAAAAAACATATGAATACAAAAGTTGTAGAACTTTTCATTACCTACAACTTTGCTACTTAACTTTTTTTCATTGGACTTGTAGTTTTGCCGGAAATCGAGATAAACCCTTAAACCTTCTACCCTTAAACACGGGGAGTGTTTCCCTTCTACTTTCCGACCCCGTTTCAACCGTAATTTACTTATGCTATAATTTTCATTATATTTCCTTCCTTTTCCCATGGGTCTCAGCCTAATACACTTTTTTTTTTGTTTCAAAAATTATCGACCCTGGTCTAAACCGACATCAAGAAAAATCTCCTATGTTTATTTTTTATGTTAATTTATATCTGTGATTTGTTAAACGATTTTTTTATAAAGAGCGTAAGTACCCATTGCCAACAAGTCCAAATCTGATGATGAATACTAATTACTAAAATATTTTAATACTTGAACGACAATTTTGTAATAGCAGTCAGTCTTCTTAGCATTTCCACTGCCTTTAAATTTATGTTGTTTTATGTTGAAGTGCCACATATGAATAACGTAGATGGATGTTAAAGACCAATTGCCCAATTGCACAATTGGTCTTTAACATCTATGGTGTCTATAGGCCATGGCTGTTTCTCAACATGAGAAGAGTCGCGTGCTTGTTCGCTAACCTTTCACATAAATATTACTAATGGATTACCATTATCTTAACGCCCCTATATGTCAAATGCTCTTACATGTAGTACATAATATAGACAGACTAGCGAATATGATACTTCCACATACCAGATATATTGCCCGAGCTATTTCGTTTCTTACTTGAGGCAAACAGTTGCAAAGGAGACAGTTTTCAAACTTGGACAACTCTGGAATACCAAGATTTTTCCCGATGCCTGATGGGCCTAAAACTACCTGAAAGAAGAAAATCAGGTTAGATAAGCTAAGTTAATATTTTTCGAAGTTTAAAGAAAGAAAGAAAATATATTTATTTGCGGAATATACGTGTTGAAGTTGTAAAAAACGATTTTAAAACGTAAACAAATTTAAGTGTGCGTTACCCCAGCTAGAAAGTAGCACCTAGACTGATATGAGTGGGACAAATGATTAGTGCTCGATGTGCTGTAAATGTGCGCCGAATAAAAAATTTGTGCATGTTGTCGTTTTGGAAATAAACGGAAAAAACACTTCCAGCTGGGGTAACGTTACCCCAGCAAGAAAAATCTAAGCTAATTATCGGAGAGTTAAAAATTGTGTATAAGCAGAGAGCTTCTATTTGTGCAAATTTGTGCGCTAAAAATAAATTTTGTGCGTCTTCAGGTTTTCGAGATATTGCGTTTCCTGCTGCGGTAACGTTTAGCAAAATCGTGTATCTCAAAGACTATTATATATGCGCATGTGGAATAAACACGCACAAATAGCTCTTAATTTGTGCGTATTTGTGACAAAATTAGATTTAAAAAACTATTTATAGTTTTCAAGTAATCGCGGTTTTTCCAAAAATCGAAAAAAAATTTCGTAGCGCCTAAATGAGAAAATATATAAGGTCACCGAAAACTGTATTCGGTTCTTCTTAACGTTTATATTTACCATAAAAAAAAATCAAAAGCATACATACATACGCTTTTGAATAATATGAATTAAAGTCAAAAAACGGCGTTCTAACTTTGACGTGATTGCACAAATTACTGCCTCAACCTAAGATGTTTAGGTGTTAACAAAAAATTAGTGCGTTTAGTCAAATAATATGCAAGATAAATATCTAGTGTAAAATATTTCGCATTAAATAAATATAAACAAAAATCGAAAGAGCAACGTAAACACTGGTTATCCGACCAAATTCAAATGACTACAAAAAAGCGGCGTTTTCATACATACTGATGACCTTCTTAACTTAATTCATTAACCGATTGAAACTTAATACGCCCAAATACACTGCAAGTCGAAAATTGTAATAAAAATAAATACTTTACGTACTTAAAAAAAGTTATTAGTAAGAAAGTAACCTAATTAATATTTTCAATATTATTAGTTAGGTATCTTCATCCCAAGTATAAAATACATTCAGCATACTTATTCTGCATACTGTTTGTAAACGAACATACAGAAGATTAGTAACATTTTTACAAATAGTACATATTTTATAAACATAAATTAGATTGGTTAAATTACGAGTGAAAAAGCCAACAACAATAAAAACACATTTATAACAACAGTAAAAAATACACAGTAATTCACCGGGAACAGTAATTCGCCTCTGTGGTCTAGCGGTCCGGGTGTTGGACTTGACTGCATGAGGTCTCGGGTTCGAATCCCGGGTCGGCCAACAAAAAGAAAATTGGATTTTTTCAATTTTCTAATAAAAAAAAAATGTTGGTCGGGATTGGAAATTTGCCCGGTTGGCGATAGGCTTGCCACCTATCACCAAATTTAACCCTATCTACCGTACACTACCACCGTTTCCAAACAAACGAGAAGAAACGGCGTAACAAACTCCCCAGCAGCCAGGACTATAACCTATCCTCCTTGTACTACCGCCGTTTCCAAACCTAGCCTGGCAGGAGAGAAGAAACGGCGAAACAAACTCCTCGGCAAGTTTTCTGGAACTTTTCTAGAATTATAAAAAAATGATATTTAGTATTAAAAATATTTTATTGTTGATGCTTGTCTGCAAGGAAATCTTTGACACTATAATATGTTTTCTCTAATAGCAAATCAAATACCTTCCTTCGAAATCTTTGTAACGGCAGTAATTTAAGATTATCAGGAAGCTGGTTATATATACGAATGGACATGCAATATACATTATTTTGTAAATATTAAGCTTTGGGTAAGGCACATACTGGACATGGACTTCACTATTTCTTAAATATGATAAGCCTTGGACTTGTAACGAGCTGGGAATAAGCGGTCACTTATGTGTCATCACTATTAAATATAAACAATACTTAGTCGTTCGATATAAGGTGGATTTTCTTTTTTATATTCGCTAAGGTTTGGTAAAAAATATTTAAATCGTTTTTGGTAATAAAAGAAAAGATAGTTCTCCTGTTTTTTAATCTCCGATGGTCAGAGAGGAGTGTTATAACTTATAAGCTTAATAAGATAATATGTGTGTGCGTGCTTGTGTGTGCGTGAGTGAGTGAATTTGGTGTCTTTGGCCCTATAACTCCAAAACGTGCAGCTCAATGCGGATGTTTTCGTTTAAAAGCTAACGCAAAAGCTTTGTCGAGGGTTGTTGGAAATATTTATGTTGCTTGCTAAATAGAAAATAATTGTGGAAAATGTTTTGAGTTCGGAATTCGGGCAATGGCACGGCGTGGACGAATTGGGCTCTTGTCCACAGACTCGCAAATCATTTTTAATATGATGCTACGAGACTTAAGATCTGTGAAACAGCCTTATTGCATTTCTGATACCATTTAGTCAAACCTGCCATTAAACCAAAATACGGCACCCGTTCTGACCAATAAGAGGCCGTAATCTGTGGTTCCGAGTTTCGACATTAATAGGGCTTTTCAGAAAAAGTAGTTTATCGATATCGATACATGACTTATTAGTGATGATCGATGGTTAAGTTTAGGTAAATAGATAATATTTTTTTTATGTTATAGGAAGGCAAACAAGCAGACGGATTTCCTGATGGTAAGAAATTCACGCCGCCTAGAGACACCAAAGATGGTAATGGTGCGTTGCCAACCTGAGGTCAGGATGTTAGGCCTCGAGCAAAAGTAAGTTTACCAGCTACCTTACCCTCCGAAACGGAACACGTCATGACGTTATGGCGGCAGGAATAGGTAAGGCGGTGGTACCAATCCGGGCGAGTCGCTGCGAAACTCTACCACCTAGTCAGATGTCACGGTGTTAGTAATGACAAGCCTATGCTCGCCTTTACGAGCTGCCTGGCAAGAAAGGCAGATGGTCTATTCTGCAAAGGAGCCCGGACCAACACGGGGAAAATAATTATTTACCTATCATCATTACCAATTTACTTACTTAATTAGTGCTACTCAATTGGCTTATAAAGAAAAAAATAAATATTAAAGCGAAAGAAAATTAATTAGAATCTTTTTTTACTTTTCACCTTGTGATGTGCAAATATGTTTATATTTATATAAGTTAACTCTTTATAATTGATGTATTATTATTATTACAAAAATTTGATCAGATTACATCCAAACCACTTTGTTTACTTTAAAGTGAGCGCTAGAACTAATTCGTATTACGATAGACGGTGACTGATATTGCCAATGCCAATGGTATACATTCATATCTTGTCCAAAAATTCTTTTTTGGGAAGATAAAATAAAATATCGAGAATTGTAATAGCATATCACTATAAAATTTTACAAGTCTATCGCAAACCGGGCAACGTTAGTTTTTATTAGAAAATTTAATTTAGACCTAAAGTTTTTATAATAGTAAATAATCGAACTACAATCGTTCGTTATCGATTGTTAACTAAACATTTTGTGTAACTATTAGCAAAAAAAAATATCCCCGTACAGGTAGGCAGAGGTCAAAACCAGGGCACCCACGACTAGCCGAAGACACTAAATCCCACAATGTGATAGGTAGCAAGCCCATCGCTAACCAGACACGTACCTATCCAATGCCGAGCAAAATTTTTTTTAGAAATTTGGAAAACCCAAATTTTCTTTTGTTGCCCGAGCCGGGACTCGAACCCGGGACCTCATGCAGTCAAGTCGAACTCATGAACCGCTAGACCACAGAGGTGACATTTCGTTACTTTTAGACATACTACCAATGGAACCAACTACCAGAGAAACTACCAGAAATTGAAAAATCTACCAGAGATTAGTAAAATATAAATATATACTGTATTTGCTTGTGCCAATGGATTATTATAGGAACTGATGTTAATAGGTGACCAGGGTTACCTCACTGGCGAAGAACTGGCAGTTGGGTGCACAGGTACCACGGCTGTCGACGTAGGCGCACTGTATAACATTCTTCTTGCCCTGCAACCCTTTCACCACGTTGATAGTGTTCCGTGCCACGGCGTATGCACCGGACAAGCAGGCTGTCTCCTTGCAGCAGCCCTTAGCCGCGGTAACCGCCGCAGTACCACTCATTATACTTGAGGTTACACATTCCACCTTGCAGATTTTAAAAAGTAGATGAAACATTGACAAAACAGAAATAGCAATGCGAACTTTGACCTTTTCCAGATCAGATTTTTAAACATCCAGGTTTTTATTAAATTTATCCCAATATATATTTAAGTACTTTTTTATATTGGAATCGTTGACTAGCATCCATAAAACATTTTTTGATATTTTCCATCGTCGGCACTTGGCAAACTTCCAAATATTCATATTTTTAAATGAGTAGTTTAAATTTCAGATACTCTTGAACACAAAATTGGGGATTTATTAACATTTAAATAGTAAACCATAAAAAAATCGGATTCGTTTGTTTGTGGAACAGTTAGTGTATGATATCTACAAAACTCGAATCTTCAGAAAAAACATACTACGTAATAAAATTTAGTCCTCTCATTTTTTAGTAAACAGGATACCTATATATAGGGACCCTTTTAGTAAACAGGATAAAAAGTAGGTAGTACCCACCTTAGAAAATCAAGTACAGCCAAATTGTAATACAAACCGACAGACAAAAAACGTAGAAATGCTAGAAATGTGTTCTGCTGCCCATTTTTAGTCGTCTACATTTTTTTTAATTTTGGTCGTACCGAATTCGTTCTTTTACTCGTACATTCATTCGTTATTTTGAAGGATTTCCGAATAATTGCGATAAAATTTAGTTGTCTTACTATACTTTTAGTAATATTTTTTGAAAGTTGGTAACACTGTAAAGATTATAAGATTAATAACAAAGGATCGCAGTTTACAATGTTGGGCAGTTTTATTATTCTTCGACCTGAATCATATATCTATTTTTATTCATTTAGTGCCTATCTACTATTATTCTATTATAATAATATTATAAATGCACAAATTTGTATATCTGTTTGTTTGTTACTCCTTCACGCTAAAACTGCTGAACAGATTTGTATGAAATTTGATAGAGGGACCATTTACCACGCCGGCAACGCCTCGATTAACAGCTACTAGTGTATATAAGTGTTGTTATAATTAATGATACTAATCAAAACAACGATGTGATTAATATATTAATATTTAATTTTAATATATTAATAAAATAGATTAATTATAAGACATTAAAATTTTATTAAAAACTTGCCCGACCCTGCTTCGCACGGCTATAAAATATACATATTATAAACCTTCCTCTTCAATCACTTTATCTATTTAATAAAACCGCATCAAAATCCGTTGCGTAGTTTTAAAGATCTAAGCATACCAAGGGCATATGGACAGAGGAAGCGACTTTGTTTTATTGTATAGTGATTTAGAATGTTCACCTGCTCTTGAGTCAAGCCACAAGCATGCACAGCAGATGTAAGGACTGGAACCATGGTGGTGGGTGTGGCACCGCCTACGACTGGCACACGGACAGCTTCAGGAGGTACACATAGGAAATCTGCCAGCACCGTGTTGGCACGCACACAGTTCAGCTCTACACATCCACACAACTTTCGAGGGTTGTACACAGCGCGGAGACGTTGGATTTCACCCACTAAGGGGACCATACTCTCTACAGGCTCCGTCGCTACTATGGTGAATGCCTGAAAATAAAAAAAAATAAAAAATAAACGTCCCTGGACAAGTTACACAAATTGAATCTAACCCCAAATTTAGCAAATTATATGCTTGTGTTATGGGTGTTAGTCAACGATACTAATGCTTAGTAATACTTAAATAGATACCAGAATTAATTTAATAAACTCCCAGACCTGGAAGTGCAGACACCTAATTGTTTATCACACAAATACCTGCCCCCACTGGGTATCGAACCCGAGCCTTGCGGTTGATCGGCGTAGCCAGACGTGTACGCTAGCCACTCGACCAACGAGACAAGCAAGTGCTATTTACCAAATGTATAGTTCAATGGAAAACTGTTTCGTCTGGAATGCTATTCGATAAACTATCACCAATGCTTACGCTTGCAGCTCGGTTAAAAAATCTATATTCTAGTCTAGAAACCCGCCTATTTCTTCGAGCATACGGTTGCATCCTACAATGGATACTGACTTGTTTGGAATGCTGTTAGGAATCTCTACCACGTATACTGTACAGGTACCGTAGAGCTTGTAGCAAGGCCTACGAGTCTATATCATATTCTGGAAACTAGCCTACTTCTTCGGGGATACGTCTTTTAATGGAAACTGGTCCGTTTGGAATGCTGTTTGGGTTCACTACCACATATACAGTAGTATAGTGCTTGTATAGTAGTATAGTCTTGTAGTATTGTTTTTTTAAATCAATATCATAATCTGGAAGTAATTCACAACACGGGCATTATACAAAATATTATTTCACGGAAGTGAATTTAGGTACATCCGAAAAATCATATAAGCAGAATAAATGCGGTCGAAATAAAAGTACTACGGAAAATTTGTGAATTTACGCATCATAGAGAAAATGGGAGTGAAAAAAACATTGATTTAAAAATTTAAAAAGACATGCTTGGCTGTTTCGGTCTTAAGGAAAGAGAGCTAGATGAAGGATTTACAAAACAGATATACGATGCTAACGTTAATCGTTTATGTACCTGGGAAAATTTGATTGACATTCAACGGTCAAATCGCTCGGGTATTTATCTAAAGATTTTTTTACCATTTATTTTATTTATGTATTTTTATGATATCGGAAAGCAAACGAGCAACAAGAGACACCAAAGGCGGTAATGGTATATTACCAACAAAGGCCGGGATGTTAGGCCTCGAGCAAAAGTGAGTTTACCGGCTACCTTATCGTCCGAACCAATATGTTAATAAAGTTGTCGTAAAGAGTGAGACCGGTGTATTTGTATCAACAGAGTAATATAGCATCTATCACAGGAAGAAAAGAAGGCACTAGAAATCTTACCTTGGCGTGAAAATATGTGTACAATATAAGCCAAAACTTTTTTACAATTACAGCTAGTGGACAAGACGATGGTCGATGTCCAATAGTGGACTTGACATTATTGTGATGATGATGAAAAAGACTTACCTCTGGGCAAATATTACAAATTTGTAATGCGATTTCAGTAACTATTGGAGCGCTGTTTTCAAAAGAATCACACTGGTTGCGGGCAACGATCACCACGACTTTTGAACCCTGGGTAATTGAAAAATAACAATATCAATACGTGAAGCAAAAACTTCGAAACCCCTTTTTACGAAAATTGCGCGGACGGAGGTAAAATTCGGCACACTTATAGCTTACGTGAAGGAGAAGTGCAGAACGTGAACGTGAACAAAAATGTACTGTGAAGGCAACGTTAATATGTTTATTACTTTAAATTTACCCTTCAAAGATATCCTCGGTCCAAGTTTGTAAATGGCGCGAACGGCGCGTTTTTATAATATATAAATAGAGTTCACATCTGCAGCATTCCCCCAAAGTAAGATTCCATACGACATCAAACTATGGAAGTAGCTAAAATTTACCAATCTATCAGAATCAGAATAATCTTTATTCACATGAACCATACAAGCGGTATTTGTGCGCGTCGACATTTTTTAAACTACCACCGGATCGGAATCGCGGCCTCACACTGAGAAGGTAGTTTCTACGTCTGATACCTGACGAATCTTTCTTATGGCATACGCTGCAGAAGCGAGCTTATTAGTTAATTTGGAAATATGTGGTCCCCATTGTAGTTTATAGTCAAGCGTAATGCCAAGAAAAGTAGTAGTTTCTTCTACTTTTACCTTAGTGCCTTTAACAAATGTATATTATATGTCATTTATATGGTGTAATGATTCTCATGTCCTGGTTCAGATGGATGAGTAGGGAGATTGGCACAATGAGCCTCAGGGCAGCGACGCTCTTGTAACATCTATGGTGTCTAAAGGCCATAGGTGTCTCTTACCGTCAGGGCAGTCTAGAGCTTATTCACCGACTTTGACATAAAACAAAGAAAAAGCAACAATATACCTTTAGCGCATCACACAACATATGGCGACCAGAGAACGATGACACTTTACACTTGGTATCGACATGACTCAGCTCCATGCCAAAGCCACAGGTCGCACAAATGTCATACAAAGCTACCTCATCCAATAGCGGGCACTGCTTTAGGAGCAACGCCAATGGCTGACCTATGATGATAAATATATTTAAATAAAGAACCAATCACCAATAAACTGGTTTACTTGGTATGCTAATTCGGTATGCTAAGTCGCCTCCATCCAAGGTTTTGCGTGTCTTAGTACACAGGGATCCAGTCTTCAAGCAAGGATAGTCCCATACTTAAGGTTCATTCAGGATAATAGGGCGAATACCATTCGATCTAGCTAGATCTCAGAAAGTAAGCAAATTATATGCTTGTGCTATGGGTGTTCGTCAACGATTCTAATGCATAGAAATACTTAAATAAATAGCAGAATAAAGTTAAAAAAGCACACAAACCCGGAAATACAGAGACCCACAAACGCACACAGACACACTAACCAAAAACTGTCAAGCAGAGCTATTAAGCGTGGACAATCACATCAACCGAAAACTGACAAAAAGAGCTATGTATGTTAAATTTGTTTAAAAAAAAGGTGAATTCAAAAATGAGAAGTTTAAAAAATACGTTTAGACGACCGTGCAGAATACGTGTATTGTAAATCTATTTCTGGCTATTATATTTTGATTTAAATTATTACCTTACCTCTACTAGGTTCTTATGCGAGGTATTTACAATAAAACTATGATATAAGCAATATATCGTCTGTGGTTTAGCAGTCCAGGTGGCGGACTTAGGTCGGAGGTTCGAAAAAATATTAGAAAATGTACACATATTTTACATTTTTCTAATAAAAATAACTTTACCCGGGATTGGATATGGACCCAGTTGGCGACAGGCTTGTCACCTACTTCATTGTAGGACTTAGTGTCTTCGGCTAGTCGTGGGTGCCTTGTGGTGCCTCTGCCTACCACTTCGGGGATAAGGCCGTGAAGATACTTTAAAACAATATAGTCTCTGAATTTCTTTGTTTGCCTCTTTATACAGAATCCAGGCTACGCCCTAGACAATTTGTGTTATTTGTTCAGTAAAATTTATATACCGACCTGTATTTCCAGCAGCACCACATATTGTGACTTTCATGCCTGGACCTGTGCTGTAATTGCGCCAGGTCTTTAAAGGATGGTTAAATCGAAGCGTGGTCATTCGAGGCATCACACTCCTTGCTATACCCTGACCGATAACCAATAAACTTTTCCAATACATTTTTTTTATTTTTTTATATATTTTGTTTTGGCACTTTGTCTTTTATAAATTTACATCTTAAAATATTTCTTATTCTATTTAAAAATTATGTTTGTTGATCATTTTGTCAATTTGACATATTTCTTCTTCTGATTACAGTTTTTGTTCTTTTTCAATTTGATTCTTACAAAGTCCTTACAAGATAGATTGTCGGTCTTTTTAATATTTTTAATATCATCATAATATTAATCGTGAAACTATGTGAAACAATAACTTTGACTCCATTTACGAAAATTGCGTTGAGTGAGTTTGGGCACACTTATAGTATATGTGTAGAAGTGCAGAACGATAATATTTTAAAACGGTAATGCTTATAAAGTGCATAAGCAAAACGACGGGTTACACTCCGGGAGTGCCGGCAGAAGTGAAAACTTGAATTTTAACGTTTTTTAATATTTTGGAATGGTTAGGGAATAATTTTGCACGAATTGTTTTAACTATCAGTATGAAAGTACTATCCTTTATGTGGTGGAATACAATATTCATTTATTGCGCTATCGTACACAAATATGACAACACCAACATTAGCGCAAACGCCCTGCGCCGTCTAAACGAAACAGCAGGCGCAGGCATACATTTTCACCGCGCCGTAGAAAGAGAGGGAGATACTTCCTCCCCTACGTCGCGGCGCCTGTTTACTCTCCACCCATCTTACGTATTTTCGATCAGCCTTTTTACCCATTCCAAAAAAAGGTGCGCAAAGCCACTAAAGAAATTTTCACTTAAAAAATAAAACATTTCACATACTACCATGCATTTGACACACACCAAAAAAATACTGATAACAATAAAAGATCAAAATTGCGCACAAACTTTATTCATAAAGTTTGGAAACAAAGTAGTTGGTCTTTATAAATGAAGATGGCGTTCTTATCGAAAAGATATTACATTTATTATGGTCAAATTTTAACCAATGGGCGATCACTAATATACAAAAATATGCCTTCTCTACCTATTATTATATCTTAGATGATTTTTAGTAAAAATTTCAGGAGCATTAAGAAGATCCTTATATAGCATTGCTTTTCCTTGACATTACGAAAAATATAAAAAAATATATGTAGGTCCACCAGAAATGTTTGAAATCCCGTTACGGAATTCAGTTACGATTTTTCAAAACGGAATTTCGTTACTCGGAACTTATTCATGCCCGCCTTGTGCAGTTTTCGTAGCGTTGCTACGTCGTAGATACACTTCAATTAGCTCTTCTCGTAGATCGTCGATTTATCTGAATTATTCTCAACTGTCAGACGCTTCATGTAAAAAAAAAAAGTATCTTCACGCCCATATCCCCGAAGAGGTAGGCAGAGGCACAACCAGGGCACCCACGACTAGCCGAAGACACTAAGTCCCACAATGTGATAGGTGGCAAGCCTATCGCCAACCGGGCACATTTCCAATCCCGAGCAACATTTTTTTTATTAGAAAATTGGAAAAACCTCATGCAGTCAAGTCCAACACCCGGACCGCTAGACCACAGAGGCGATATATAAGGCTTACGCTTCATGTAAGCTTATAATAAATATCACTTATTCGTATATATATAAAATGATTGCCCTTTTCACGTCTGAACTGATGGACCAATTTTACTAATAATTTTTGTAGTGTTATTTACTAACAGGAGCAGGTTCTTTTCACAAAAAAAACTGGAAAAGTTGCAGGGAAAATGGTAAAAACAACATTTTAAACTAAAACAGACAATTTGTCTAGAAAAAATCTAACTTGGAAAAAAATCTCGGTAAATTTAGTAATGGCATAGGCTTTACCAGGCTTACTTTACGATGCCATTAGTAGAAATAGGGCTGCTAACACAAAAAAAAATATTTTTT
>NJDD01001008.1:27687-43229 GCA_002245505.1 Calephelis nemesis | reverse complement strand
TGTACATACAGAACATTGTCTAAAAATTAAATACCTATTTTGGAAGAACCTTATATAAAATATAAATACACCATTCTTAAGTAACAGTAATAACAGTATTTTTGGATGTATTACCACTGATATTACTATGTAATTTTCTGACATACGACCCAGGAATTACGAAACTGTTACATGAAAACTGAGGTAAAAACATGCTACATGAATCCAAAATCACTGTTTTAGCATTTTGCTACGAATATTTAATATTCTGTTGGATCTTATCGCGATATTTTAGTTGTAATTAAGCGTTGGCAATTACCTAAATGTGTTTGATGGATTTTCACATTCAACAGTATTTACTTTTTACAATCGGACGTGTTTTCTCGAAAAATGAAAATTATACCCGATAACAATTATAGGAACAATATTAAAAAATATTTTCATTTCAAATCCAGTCCCGAAAATCTAAAAATACAAAATATTATACGGCCTTTGTATCTATTAACATCATTCGTTGGATTATTTCCTTATAACATCAAATACCTTAATACAAAGCAAAGATTTATAATTATTAAAAAATCCATATATGTGAATACAGTTACAGGGGTATCAATCGTTGTATTAGTTCTGACTTTTTTGGGACTGCACATTCGAGAAGTAATGTTGTCCACTGAAACCTCTACCATGACTGAAGTAATCATGACTCAAATGAATTACATGTTGGAGCTGGTCACCCTTGTTATATTCTGTGTTGCTACATATACAGTTGCATTTTTCAACCGCGAAAACTATATTACCATGTTCAACACGATTGTAACTATTTGGGTAGAGTTGCCACAAGTGAAAAAGAGTGGAAAGATTCTCTCCCAGCTACACTTTCAAATTAGCATTTTGACTACGAGTTTATTACTCGCAATTGCAATTTTACAACTATGCGTAAATTTCTCCAGGGAAAACAGCATTTGGAAGATGATTCTAGTCACTATAACATTCAACCTACCCCAAATGATACAGTTTATAACCCTTGCTTTTTATTACAATCTGGTAATGATGGTGGTGGCTGTTTTGTCCAATATTAATGAACAATGTAAGGAATTGGTGAAAGGTAGGATGCATGCATTCATTTCTGTGAAGCCTTCAGAAATAACCCTGAGGAAACTTGAACTAGTTTACATAAAAGCTTTTGAGGTGAAAGCATCCATTAATAAAGCATTTCAAGCTCCGATTCTTGCGTCCACGATCCAATGCTTCCATTCCATTGTAAGTGAAGCCCATATAATATACCATGGGGCTGTGAATAAAAGCGTTTCTACTCATGACGTGGTGAATTGTTCTATATGGATTATGTACCAAGTTTTGAAAATATATGCGTTGGCTTATTCTGGGAATTTGTTAAAAATTAAGGTATATTTTTTGGTTTAAATCTGGATTCGGGAATTTTGATTGAGGCACAAGCTTTTTTAATGTGAGATAAAGAACAAACACACAACTCTCCTGAAGTTAGGAGACAACCATGACCTATAGATACCTACATATTCTACGTCGCTGTCTTTTGTTCGTTAGGTTATATAAGTTTTCAGCCTATTGTGAATATCTGTTAGCTACCTTACCCTCCGAATCGCAACATTAAATATATTTATTTGCTAAATATGTGTTACAATTACAATATTTATTTATAGCAACACATTCTACCACATTGTGGTGTGCAAATATTTATATCTTGTATTTTCCTTTTTTATTTATAAATATATAGTGTCAGGAATATGTAAGACAATACAACCCTACAGTGGCAGCGCAGCACACTACCACCAGACTTGTTGGTAAATATTTAAGCCTATGCTGGCCACTAAGGAGCTACCAGGTAGGAGGACCAACATGGGAAAAGATATTACCATTTCATTTGGCATTTGATACTCTGTGCCTGGCCCGTAAGGGACTGGGCATGAAGATAAGTAATTATTTCATAGTTAAATGGGAAGATATCGTAAGATAATCTGCTTAGAATAAAATAAGCATCAGTAAAGAGACCACTACTTCACCCAAGGTCTGACATGACTTTCACTTACGACTTTTGACTAATTTTGAACAATTTAAAAAATAATTAGCAAACTCGGGCTTAAGTAAATTTATTTAAGCCCGATTTTGCTGATTTGGGAAATTGTATGCAAATATTATACTGAAGTAATGGCAAATCCTAGCGTCCATGCCAAAAACTTGAGTAATTTAACTGTTTTAAACGTTTTAGGTGCTGAAAATTGGACAAACTCTTCATAACATTCCAATTGAAAGACAAGACATGATTTTGCTAATGGAGGTATTATATCTTGTGTAATTTATAACATGTTAATGGGCTAGTGAGAAAAGGGATAGGACTCCTAAAAACAAAAATACACAAAATTTCTAGTTCAAATATATAAAAATTCGTTTCGTTTTACTACAAAAATCGATTTAAATAACAAGGTATCTTCACGCCCATATCTCTGAACAGGCACTACCAGGGCACCCACAACTAGGCGAAGACACAATGTCAAACAATGATCGGTGGCAAGGGTATCTCCAATAGGACATAGATCCATCATCCAATCCCGAGCAACGTTATTGTTAATTGGAAAAAAACTTTTTTTTCGTTGTCCGACCTGGAATCGAAGTTGGGACCTTATGAAGTCAAGTCCAATACCTGGGCCGCCAGACCACAGAGGCAATTTACTTTCATCATGCGCAATCAAATCAAATATACATAGATAAATAATAGACATAGAAAACTGATGGACAGCGCATGGTAAAGCCTAGGTTGATATTTAATCATCAAATCGTTCAAGTTTTATCCAATAGGATAAAATAGGATTCAAGAGTCTCTGAAACCAGCGAGTTTGTATGAAAAGAGTAATTAATTTGTTGAAGCTATGCAGGTGGGCGTGACTCTCTACTCTGGATACTCTCTTTCTAATTCCGAAGGGCAATAGCTTGCTTGTTTTTTAAGTGACCTAGCGCAAAACTATCCTGATGTTAAGAGATACCCATGGCCTATGAACAACATATATGTTGCAGGTCAGTCGCTTTCATGAGGCCGGGATGTTTGGCCTATTGTCCAAGTCTATCCTACCCTCCTAACTGGAACATAACAGAGTCATTAGGGCGGCAGGTATAGGTAAGGCGGTGGATCCCGGGCAAGATGCTGCACAGCATTCTACCACCAGTGGTCTTGTTGCTGGTGACTTATATATTAGCCTGTGGTCACCTTTTACGAGCTCCCGACAGAGAGGGAGAGGGGCTATTCTACTTAAGGAACCCGAAAAATTGTGTTTTTTTTAATAAGATAATTACTTTGGTTTTTCAGATACAACATTTTTCAACATTAATGAAATATCAAGAAATAGAAATAACAGTTTATGGCTATTTTCCTTTGGATGCAACTTTAATTTACAATGTAAGTTTTTGGGACGAATTGAGGATTCCTTTCTTCCCCTGCCTACCTCTTCGGGGATATGGACGTGAAGATACTTTTTTATACCAATTTGTGTATTTTAGTATTTGGTAGTAAAAAGACAACACTATTTAAAAAACACAACGCTAATCTCATGTTACGTTCTGTATTCTGTGAGTTGGATATAGACAAATAAACAATGATGTTCCCATTTTAAAGTTTTCCGTACTATAGAAATATTTTACGTGTTCCATTCAAACAATTGCCTCTATGGTCTAGTTGTCCCGGATGTTGGACTTGACTTTATGAAGTGCCGGGTACAAAAATAAAATGTATTTTTTTTCAATTTTCTCCTAATAATAACGGTGCCTGTGATCAGATATGTACCCCGTTGGTGATAGGATGGTCACCTATCACATCTACTAATACTATCATCGGCTAATTGTGGGTGCCCTGGTTGTACCTCTACCTACCTATTCGGGGATAAGGTCGTAAAGCAACTTTACTCTTCAAACAACTTATCAGGTTTCAAAATTTTCAATTTTTTTTGTTATATTTCAGGTACTGACGTCAGCGATGATGTATTTAATCATTTTGGTACAATTTGACAAAAAAGTTTAGATTGTTTCTACAGCATGTCAAACATATTGTAAATTTTTATCTTATACTAGTCGACCTGGCAAACTTCGTATTGCTTGACGCTACTAACAGTTTGTATGGATTAAAGCGTTGTTTTCCCCAGTTTCCCTACAATTTTACAAATCCCGATACACAGATACAATTTTTCCCCTTGTTCGTCCGGGCTCTTTTACAGAATAGACCATCTGCCTTCCTGCCAGGCAGCTCGTAATAGGCTTACCGTCACTAACACCATGACATCCTTCTAGGTGGTAGAGTTTCCCAGCGACCCGCCTGTATTGGTACCACCGCCTTACCTATTCCTGCCGCCATAATGTCAGTGCTTGCCGTTGACGTGTTCCGATTTGGAGAGTGTGGTAGACAGAAACTTACTTTTGCTCGAGGCCTAACATCCCGGCCTCAGGTTGGCAACGCATCATTGCCATCTTTGGTGTCTCTAGGCGGCGTGAATTTCTTACCATCAACAAGCGATTTCCTTGTTTTCCTTCCAATATCATAACAAAACACCGAAAAAAGAATTTTTAATTTTTTTTTCAGAAGTAGGTAAGCAAAATTGGTCCATTCGTTCAGGTATGACGCGAAAACCACGCGAAATTGGTATTCATTTTTGTTTTAGATATATTATTGTTTAACGTTTTAGCTTTATGAATTGGGGTTTACAGTCATAACAAGTCTGGTAATTTTAATTACATACAAATATATCTTCACGCCAAGTCCCTTACGGGGTAGACAGAGAGTATCGAGTGCCAGACCTCACGACCCTGACAAATCTGTACGGCTTCCTTCACGTTCATTACCCTTTTCATACAAACACGCAGGTTTCGGAGACTCTTAACACCACCCTCAGATAATATCCGATTGATCTGATCGTGAAATGCCAGCCTTGGTCTCTCCGGGTACCTACATCCATCCACATTCGCATTGTATATCTGCTTTGTCAATTTTTCTTCTGTCATTTTTTCCACATGAATTTTAATTTTAATTAAATTTTAATGAATTATTTAAAAGTAAATGAAATCATTTCCTTATGTATAAAGCTGGTAGGTGTTATATTAGCCATTAATCTATAGGTATACTTATATAAAAATGAATCCTTTCCTCGTGGTCATCCTATCACGCTAGAACGGATAGACAAATTTTGCTAAGTCTTTTATTGGTTATTGTATCTTAAACCTTTAAACGAGCAATTCTTGTATATATATACACATACATAGTATAAAGCAAAGTCGCTTTCCGCGTCTGTCTGTATGTATGTATGCTTATATTTTTAAAACTACGCAACGGATTTTGATGCGATTTTTTTCAATAGGTAGAGTGATTCAAGAGGAAGGTTTATATGTATAAAACATGCTTCATATATTAGAGAACTACTGATAATTTCAAGATTTCTAATGCGAAGTCGTAAATAAACATATTTTTTTGCGCTTGCATTGCAAACGCTGGCTGAACTCTACGAGATAGTTGAAAATAATGTACTAAGTATTATTTACCCTAAAAAGGTCTACAAAAAAGTTCGCGATGGTATATGTCTATCTCTTAGGGATAACTTACAATAACCAATTTTTATCTTTTACTTTTTACGAAAAATAATGGCCCATATACGAAGCGATTTAAAGCAATACAACATGAATCCTTATCTAATTAAGTATCTTAAATAAGTTTTACATTTAATATAGAACAATATAGTCCTTTACAGTATGTAAATTAAACGAATAGTTTCGGAGATATTACAGGTTAAAAAAATAGGGATATCGCGGTTGCGGCGGTACCGGCTGGCCGCGGTGCGTGCGCGACGAAGCATAGGACTGTAATTTACAGCGATCGCACGCATTTATCGGAGCTCCCTAGCGAGGAAAATAACAAACTTAATAAAAACGTGCTTTTCAGCGCGACATTTTTTTATCTAAATTGTATTTACGTTCGTAATTTAATAATCCACACTAATATTATAAAGTTTGTATGCGAAAGTAACTCTGTCTGTCTGTCTGTTACCTTTGCACGCCTAAACCACCCAACCGATTTTGCTGAAATTTGGTATGTAGATAGTTAGCATTCATGAGGAGGACATAGGTATATTATTTTCTGGAAATTCAACCCCTAAATTGGTTAAAAGGGGTGGCAAAGTATGTATGAGAAAAATATTTTTATTGCACATTTTTGCATGAAACTTTGAATGCTTTTTAGTACAAATGATGAAACACGCATTTCAGGATTTTTCGAAATTCACCCCCATTGGGGGTTAAAGGGAGTATCTAAGTTTGTATGGGAAATTTAATTCTATTGAAATATTTTGCGTGACACTGAAATAATGCTCTGCAATACAAATTATAAGATACATATCTAAGCGTTTTTTTTAAAATCAACCCCTATGAGGATGAACAGGGGTGGCACAATTTGCGTAGGAAAAATATTTAACAGTAATTTTTACCGTAAGTCCATAACAACGAACCACGTTCATCAGTTTATCATTAATGAAAAACACACAAAGAAATTATGATATACATAGTTAAAAATCCCTACTTCCCTACTAATAATATAAATGCGAAAGTGACTCTACCTGTCAGTGAGTCTGTCTGTTGCACTTTCACGCTTAAACCAGTAAACCTCTTTGCGTAATGTAAAAAAAAAACCTTTAAAAGTAGACAGTAAATTATTATTTGTTTTTTTTGTTGCCCGGACCGGAAACAGAACCCAAGATCTCAAGAAGTAATTCCGAAGACGGACGGTTAGACCTCAGAGGCGATACGTATATTTCTAAAATTTCAAAAAAAAACTGTTAGAGGTTTCCATAACTTGCTATACAGTTTAATTTAACAGGATTTGCCGAAGTGCAGATAAAACTGTGGAGACTATAACGTATTCCTACTATTTATCTGAGGTGAAATTAGAAAAGAGAAAGTGTATGTTCAGTTTTGACGGCAAAATTTCTAAATTGATTTTAATATTTACAAAAATATAGATGAAACTTTGGATAGCGATATAGGCTACATTTTATCTTAAAATTTTAACGAGCAGTGTTGGAGAGCTAAATATCAAATTAGTAGACTACGCGGGCGAAGCCGCGGGTAACAGCTAGTATATATATATATATATATATATATATATAATTGGAATCTCGGAATCGGCTCCAACAATTTTCATGAAATTTAGTATATAGGGGGTTTCGGGGGCGGTAAATCGATCTAGCTAGGAATCATTTTAGAAAATGTCATATTCGTGTTTTATTGTTGTTGTTAAGTAACGAAGTGCGCTGTTAAGTAACGAAGTCAATGATTGTTTGCTTTGAGGTTAGACTTTTTAAATTTTCGTACTTAAATATAATTTCCAAAAAACACAATTTATAAAAAAACAAAAAAAAAATACCGAGCAAAGCTCGGTCATCCAGGTACTTAGTTATTGTCAGGAGAAGGATCACACACAGAGAAAATCAAGGAAAATCGCAAGGAAAGCGGGAAAACCCCATTTCAATTTTATTGACCGCCTTGTTGGTCGAGTGGCTAGCGTACAAGCCTAACGACATCGACCAACCGCGAGGCTCGGGTTCGATTCTCGACGGGGGCAGGCATTTGTGTGATAAACATTTAGATATCTGCAATTGCGGGTCTGGGTGTATATTAAATATATTCTGGTATCTATTTAAGTATATAATTTGCTTAGGTACTTTGGGGTTGGGTTCAATTTGTGTGTCTTGTCCAGGGATATTTTATATTTATATTTATCTATACAATTTTTTATGTGGTAATGTGAATCGATATGAAGTTCACCGAGCCGGTTAGTATTTAAATTTCCAGCACAAGAGGTTCTAGATGTCACAAATATGCAGATTAGTCCTCACGAATATCTAAAATTAGACCTTTGAGAATGGATAATTAATAATAATTTTTTGTATACCTACTAATAGTTCACAAAATTTGTTAAAGAAGTATAAAAGAAATGAAAGAAAAAAAAAGAAAAACATGTAAACTTTAAAAAAAATTCAATTTTCAACGTTCCTGTCTCTGGAAAGAATACATTAGATTAGTTTCTATTGAAGATGGGTATGTTCACAGAAAAAAAAGAGGCATATCCTAATAAACCTTGGTTTATGTATGAGCAAACCTTGGTTTATGTATGGTTTTTTAAACCAAAAATATATTTATGAAATATATCATAATTCCTTCCCGTGTTGGCCCACTGAGATAGACCATCTGCCTCACTGCCAGGCAGCTCGTAAGAGGCCAGAGCAGGTTAAATAGGCCACTACCATCAAGACTATTTGTGATAGAATGCTGTGCAACTTACCTGGTAGTTATCTACCGTCTTACCTATTCCTACCGCCATATTGACTCTAACATGTTCCGGTCTAAAGAGTAACTAGTGTACTTGCACAATTGACGTAACAGCCCGGCTGCAGTACAAGAACGCACCTGTAGCATCTATAGTGTTTGTAGGCCACGGTTGTCTCTTACAATGTCTTCTCTTGTAATTCATTACAATGGTTTAAAAGCTATTTAGAGAGTAGAAAGCAATGTGTTGAGATTTCAAAAATAAGTGGAAACAGCAAGAAAGTATATACTTCAAGTTATCTTTTTAATGACTGTGGTGTACCAGAAGGTAGTGTTTTAGGGCCATTACTTTTCATAATTTACATAAATGATTTACCTGATGCTATCAATCATGATTCAATTTTGTTTGCTGATGATACTACACTTCTCATCAAGAGCAAAAATAAAAACGATTTATTGGAAGAAACAAGTAAAACTTTGACTAAAGTGACAGAATGGTTAAATGAAAATAATCTAAAAATAAATCTTACGAAGACAAAATTAGTTGAATTTCAAACACATTATAGAGATACTAAAAAATTAGATGCTATTTTAAATAATACTACTATTGAGAATGTAGATTGTACTAAATTCCTAGGAATAAAAATCGATAAATTTTGTAACTGGAAATCGCATATTGATTTACTTTGCAATAAAATCGATAGGTTTGTATATGTGTTGAGAAGAATTAGAGAAGTGTCAGGATTAAAGGCATCTCTGTTAGCTTATCACGGGTATGTTTCTTCCGTTTTGCATTATGGTATTCCTATTTCGGGGAATTCTGTAGAATTAACTAGACTCTTTAAAGTTCAGAAGAAGTGTATAAGTGCAATATGTAGTGTCAATCAATTACATTCATGCAAGCCACTTTTTAAGTCACTTAAAATTTTACCTTTGCCTTGTTTATATATATTAGCTGTATGTGTATTTGTAAAAAAATATCATCATTTGTTTCATACGAATGCTGAAGTGCTAGGTTTGTCACATTTTAGAAATAGTGAAAAACTACATGTGCCTAACCAAAAACTCAACATTTACAAAAATAATGTGTATTGCATGCCCATTCGTATATACAACCAAATTCCTGATAATCTTAAATCACTTCCATTAAGCAGATTTTGAAAAAAGGTATTCAACTTACTTTTAGAGAAAAATTATTATAGTGTAAAAGATTTTCTTGCAGATAAGAATAAATAATATAGTATTTCTAATATGATTAATTTAATTGCAGAATGTCGGGTACGTAGGAGTTTGTTTCACCGTTTCTTCTCCTGTCTGGCTAGGTTTGGAAACGGTGGTAGTTTACGGTAGACAGGGATAAATTAATTTACATTCTAAAAATTGTTGAATTAATAAATAATCTTATAATAAATACAAAATACAGTGTGTTGTAGATTGTAACTAAATAATTAAAATTAGTAATTTGATTAAAACCTATTAAATATTTGCACACCACAAGTTGGTAGAATATGTTGAAACGCTTAAATAATTTTGTAACATCTTTGTAACACTCATATTCCGCAAATAAATATTTTTCTTTCTTTCTTTCTTTCTTACAATTAGGAGAACCGTGGCACAAAAATCATTAGAGTCCGACCGAAGCTGATTTTCTGACCTAAACCGAAACTGAGACCTAAAGTTGATCGTGTCTTCAGTTTCGACCGAAAACGAAACCGAAACTCACGTGACCTTTAAAAAATATCCACATTTTGGTGCATTTTTAAATTTTTCCTTTATTTGTTTAGGTACATTAAATAAATTAAATAAAAACCTGTATTTTTACCTTGTTACAATAATGTAATTTAAAGATATACTGCTATTTCATTTTTTTTAAATTAAGATTTCATTCAAAACACAACCACCGATGAATGTTTGTATCGGGTGGTAACGCCTGTGGGTAACGCACTTAAGCTGTGTTGCTATGGAGCTAACCGACCGAAGCTGAACGCCGCACGACGATTTACGAACAGGGTCCGCACATTTTGCCGCGCGAAACAAAGTTAGGCGAACGCGCTCGACAACTTTCGAAACAGTTTCGGTTTCGGCAAAAGTTTCGGTCTTTTTTTTGCCGAAAACGAAACCGCCACCGAAACTTGAATTTTCCACCGAAACTGACCGAAACCGAAACCGAAAGTTCGGTCGGCACTACAGAGACAGAGAACGCGACTTTGTTTTGTACTATGTAGTGATTTGGACAAATGCCTTCAAAGGTTAAGGTCAATGAACGTGGAAATGCTTATGGGTGACTAAGTGGTAAGCTACCTGCGTTATGCAGAAGATGCGGTACTTTTGGGTTCCACCAAAGACAATATATATAATAATCTCTGGTTTTACACCATCTGAGTTGCAAACACTGATGGCAGTTACCTATGTAAGGTAAGGAAGAGGCTTATATTTGAATGCGATAAAAACCAAAGTAATGGTTTTTGAACGAGACGTAGCCAGAACGGATGCAAAAGTTTTAGATGATGTAATGTTGGAACAAGTAAATATATCTTGGTTGTGCTTTTAGCAGGGTTTGTAGGTATACCGCGTACCTATGTAGTAAGAAGAGTGTGTGCAGGGAATATTGTGAATGGAGCGCTGGTTGTTAAGAGTGTTGGAAATTTCATGTTTTAGAAATAATTCGAAGTTGCGTGTGCCGAACCAAAAACTTAACATGAAAAAAAATTTTACTGCATTTCCATTCGTATACATAACCAAATATCTAATAATCTCAAGTCACTTCCATAAAAAAGATTTCGAAAAAAGTAATTTAACTTGTTAGAGAAAACATATTATAGTATCAAGGATTTCCTTATAGAAAAGCGTGCGTAGAAAAATATCTGTCTTTCTTTAATTCTTTTTGCAAAAACTGCCTGCTTTATGCAGATGATGCTATACTTCTGGGCTCTACACCATCTGAGCTGCAAACACTGATCACAGTTATGGAAGAAGATTGTAAAGAAAGGGGCTTACATTTGAATGCGATGAAAACCAAAATAATGGTATTTGAAAGAAATGTAGCCAGAACGGATGTAAGAGTTTTGGTTGATGATGTAGTGCTGGAACAAGTGAATGAAATATCTTGGTTGTGCTTTTAGCAGGGATGGAAGGTACACCGCGGATGTAGAGAGGAGAGTGAATGCAGGGAATAGTGTGAATGGAGCGTTGGGTAAGCTATTCCAAAGCGAGGTTTTGAGTCAAAAAGCCAGACTCGCTTTGCATAATTCTGTGCTTATCCCAACGTTATTGTATGGAAGTGAGAGTTGGGCATGTCAGAAATATCATGAAAGTAGGATAAATGCTTTCGAAATGACAGCACTACGGAAAATCTGTGGTGTAACGCTCGCTGACCGCATTCGTAACAGTGAGATCCGAGAAAGAGTGGGATTGAAAGAAAGTGTTGGTGTTAAAATGCGAAAGGGCATGCTCCGCTGGTTCGGTCATGTTTAAAGAATGACAGATGAAAGATTGACAAAGCAGATATACAATGCGAATGTGGATGAATGTAGGTACCCGGGGAGACCAAGGCTGACATTTCACGATCAGATCAATCGTATACCTATTATCCGAGGGTGGTGTCAAGAGTCTCCGGAACCGGCGTGTTTGTATAAAAAGGGTAATGAATTTGAAGGAAGCAAGACAGGTTTGTCAGGATCGTGAGGTCTGGCACTCGATCGTCTCTGCCTACCCCGTAAGGGACTTGGCGTGAAGATATGTATGTATGTACTACTTAATTAAGTAATATTTTGTAATAAACATTAAAACATTTGCACACCTAATATTATGGTAGAAAATGTTTGATATACCTACCTAATTAATGTCTTTGTAGCATTTCCGGAATTAATTAAATTTCATTTCATTTCATCAAATCGCTCGGATATTACCAAGGGAGGTCTAAGGAGTCGTCGAAACCGGAGTGTTTGTATGAAAAGGGCAAAAATTTGGCACTTGGCACTCACTGCCTTCCCAGTTAGCGAGTTAACGTGAAGACATGTATGTATGTATGTATGTAAATAAAGAAATAATACTTTACAATGCTTACTCAAATTCGTGATATGTGTAAGACGTACTCGACAAATAATCTAAAAAGATATTTGATTATTTACAATGTAGATTTACTTTTCTAGATTTAAAAAATAGCGCCAAAAAACTTACTTGTCAAATGTCACCTTTCCGGAAGTTGTGATGTTCTTTTATTGCCGTTTTAGACTTAAACTACCATTTTGGTAGATTTTTAATGCCAACTGCGCTTGAAGGTCTTGACTTTGATCCTGACAGGCAGATATTTTTGTAATAAAAAGAACAAGCCCATAATTGACCTGAGAAATAGTTATCGTGAATAATTATGTGAGGTATCTCAAAAAATTGCTGATTTTTTGTTATCATAAAATCACTCATACTTTTGTTTTACTAAGTTTATAAATAGACGTTTTTAATTTGAAAGTTTTGAAAAAAATATTTTAAATGACATATTAAATGGCACACTAAACAATAGCTGTGATTATCTGTGGTTAAAGAGTTTGAAATGTTCTGTTCCACAATTATTGTTACCCATTACTGACACCACGTACCGTTTTTATAATAGTAATTAATGATTAGTAATATATTAAAGAAGCTTAAACGTAATATATAATTGAAAATATGAATAATTGAACTACAAATACTTATTTTTAGTTGTATACCAAAAGATTTATACTTAAATAAAATATCATAACACAGAGAAAAATATTCTGTGTGAAAATGATTTATAGTTTTGATAGTGCAGTCGCGTCGTGTCATCTCGCATGACACAGTTTGACACTTTTGACAGAGACTTGACAGAGACTAAGATGTTACTTTGCACTCCAAAGTTTCTATATGTAACCTCAAAAAACATATAATCTCAATAGATTTTATTTCCGACTTAAATAAGACAAAATGAATTAATATTCATTTAAAGTAAAAAATATTACGTTGAAAACAATAGTAGTGCTTTTTAAACAACTTGTAAAAAAAATATCATTTGACAGGTTTTTCAATGTATGAAAGATGGGCATTGTTATTTAAATGTACGAGTTTCTGTCATGACTTAATCGGTTTATTAAATACATAAATGTAACACAAACATACAATTTGCTTATTTTTGGGTTGAAAAAAAATGGTGTATTAATTGATGCTTGCATTAATATTAAACATCAAATACCAATTTCAAAAATTTACAAACCTCTAATTTATATTATTATAAAGTAAGATAAATGAATATTATTAGTTAATAAATAACTCGATAGAAATAATAAAATTATTTGTAGTGCATTTCTTTTATTTTTCCGAAAGTACGAATTAAAAATAAGATTAAAGGTATCAATACAGCAAAGCTGAAATATGTATTTGCAATTATTACAGCCTTATTAATAAGACTATTGCATCTTATATAGACAAGACGGATAATATTATATTTATGATCGTATACCGCATGTAGACACACGATAAAGGCGAACGCTTACGTGATAAAATTTATAATATATAATAATATATAGCAACCTGCTATAAAAGTAGTAAATAGGACCCTAGGTCACGAAAAACCGACATGATGAAGTTAGCTATAGATAACATTTTAGTTTTTCAAAAAAAGGTACCAACAAAGTAAAAGTAAGGACATCTACGTATGTTTGCGTGAGAACTGACAACTGTATTCACAATATTTCTTTATTTAAGTGCTCTGAACCTACAACACATATTTTGTATCAGTCCGAATAAAATATATAAAAATATACATAAATACATATTTTCTCAAACAATATCATAACATATTATAAAATAATATTACAATAATTTACTGTGATTGTAAGTGATAATAATTGTTTTTATATATTATTTTAAGTGATAAAAAAATGGTTGCTTGTAAAGTCGGTTTTACGGGCGAAGATTTTACGTGACCACTTTTTCTCGGTAGAATATTTTTTGATATGAATATTATTAAAGAGTGGGAGAGAGACGCAAGGCATTCGCCGTTCCAGCGGGCCTCTCTCTCGTTCAGCCGGGTACTCACTAGGGAACCGTAACTGTAACAAGCGTGATACAGTAACGAGGTTCTAGTGTGTACGCTTTTTACAATTACGGCTCACGACGGCGCCAGAACGCTTTCTTTTTCATTTTGCAAGCTGTAACTGTAACCAAACAGATACAATAACGAGGTTCTAGTGTGTACGGGGAGTAACGAACGGAGAGGCCTGCTCTGCTCTCAGTTTTGGTTTGTAAACTTCGCCTGTGCAGCATACTTACTTATAGATGCCTGTAGGCATCCTATAGGCATATATAAGTAAATTTGTCCTTTGACCATTCATTCATGATGACAAAGGAATATTAACTCAGACTAATATAATAACTCGCAAATACCGCTGGTTCGCAGCTTTTAGCAACAACTCTCCTCATGACGTCCACGAGTGCACTGCGAGCGCCTTTGATCCGCGGCAAAAACCGACAATCGTCGGCTCGCTGCGAGCCGCTTGTCACAGGCTCGCGAACCACGTACACACCATGTTTTTGGTAACAGTAACGGTAACAGTTACGTGCAACGTTACGCGTTCAGAAATGAGTACGTTGTAGACATTGGCTCGCTGCAAACCGCACGCATACCGCTCGTAGCAGGTTTGCGAACAACGTACACACCATGTTTTTTGGTTACAGTTAATGCAACAGTTACAGTTACAGCTCGCTAGTGAGTACCCGCCTTTCGGTGACTCATCGTAACGTTGCCGGCGTTACACTTTTTCATGAGTGACTCCGAGCCGCAACCTAATTTAAGACGTTGTCACGTCAACAGTTTTTACGTATTACTTGGAATACGTTTATAGAGTTTGGGGTTAGTTGACGGTATGTATTATTTATTTACATCATAAACTAATATAAATTTTTACATTCCTATTTGATTATGTAGAAATATTTTTTTGTGATAATTTTATTAAATATTAAATAAACTTTATTTAACTAAATAATGCATTATAACAAAACTTTTGATGTATTAAATACCTTTTTTCTATGGTTAGTGTCATTTTGTATACAAATGTAAAATAAGGCAAAAGATAAAATTTTTAAAAAGATTTTTATCTTATTACGCCGAATAATAATAATAATAATAATAAATCATCTTTATTTCACATAAACCTACAAGAGGCACTTGTGACGGGTCTATATAATAATAAATCTACCACCGGATCGGAACGTGGCCGCAC
>NJDD01001008.1:0-23307 GCA_002245505.1 Calephelis nemesis | reverse complement strand
CTTTCAAATACAAGCTTGTCCCAAAAATATATTTTTTTGGTAAAACTTATTTCTAATTCAACTTTCACTACATTCAAGTTGTAGGTAGCTAAATCTACTAATATTATAAATGCGAAAGTTTATATGTTTGTTTTTTTGTTACTCCTTAAGTTACTGTTAAGTTTGTTGAACTGATTTTCGTAAAATTTGTCACACACATAGATGGTAACTTGGATTACCACATTGGAAAGTTTTTATCCCGAAATAATGTTCCTGTGGGACCATTTACCATACGAGCAACAGCTAGTTTGTTTATATTTCACAATAGTAATAGTAAGAATTTATTTTCTTATAGCAATGGGAACTGGACGGTCCAAAAAAGAAGCAAAGCACTCGGCGGCTAAAGCTTTGCTTGATAAACTAACTGGAGCTGCACCAGCAGACCAGCCAACCAATGGAACTGTCCCGGAGACGTAAGTATTTTACAAATTCAACAATATTAAGGATTAAAAAAAAGTAGTTTTACGCCTGTATCCCTAAAGTGGTGGGCAGAGGTACGACAAGTAGTCGAAGACACAAGTCACACAATGTGATAGGTTATTGTCAATCGGACACATATCCAATCAATTAAAAAATAAATTTATTAGAAAATTAAAAAAGACACATTTACTCTTTTTTGCATAACTCTGTAAATGATCCAAGACAATTAAGACTTCAGCTTGGGTTTGGCAATGCACCATTTTCATCTGTATATTTTTGCTCACCTCTCCCGAGCTGCCTGGCACCAAGGCAGATAGTCTATATTACCGAGAGGACCTGGACCAATATAGGAAAATATTGCCTATAAATATACCCACAGAAGCAAAGCAAAATTTTTATCAAAGCAAAATTATGTCAAAAAGGCTATTATACAGTCGCAGAGTATTTGGAAGATGAACATGCTTGGGAATAGAGGTTTCAATCTCCCACTGCAATTTGTAATGTAATTTTTTGTACCTTTTACTTAAGTTAAAATCAGATTGTAATTAGTAATTTTAATCTAGATTATATTGTAAATATTATTATTGAAAAAAAGACAAGCCCGCTGAGTTTCTTTCGCCGGATCTTCTCAGTGTGAGGCCGCGATTCCGATCCGGTGGTAGTTTAAAAAATGTCGACGCGCACAAATACCACTTGTATGGTTCATGTGAATAAAGATTATTCTGATTCTGATTCTGAAGAAGGTTAACATCCCAGGCTCAGGTTTCAACAAACTGTTATAACTTTTTGCGACTATAAGCAACTGGGTATTCTTAGCATGATTAATTTTTATTTTACTTCCATTAAAGCAGATGAACTTTTTTATGTCTAAAGTTAAAATATCTGAAATCAAATATCTAATTGCAGTGGTGCAGTGGTGTCATCCTTTGAAGACAAGTTGATGGGTAATCCTGTGGGGTGGTTACAAGAGTTGTGCATGTCTCGCTTCTGGCCTCCACCCTCCTACCATGCTGAGAATGATGACAATGTTGCCAGACGTAAGTTGATGTTATACTGATTATAACAACAGTAAACTTTTTAAAACCTATCTTTTCCGTACTATACCAAAGATATTCAAATAAAAGATGTCACATTACCCTTCGACTAAGATAATATTGTTCAAATCGACGATCATAATATAGATAAAAATTGATCACGAAGCACTTCATCTATTTTGATGATTGTACTTTAAATTTGAACCAAAATTTGTCACTATAAACCTGATCGAAAAATTAACCTATTATGTACTATGTTCTTACTTCTTCAGTTTCATGAAGTACATAGGTTACAGTTTAAATTACTTTCTGTATGCTGTATCAAATTAAAAATACAGTAATAAATGCTGATTATAAAACAGTCTTTTTATTGATGGTATTAATAAAAAAAAAAGGATTTATTAGTGGCCTAACATCTTACATATGCCAAGTAAATACATAATAAACCATTGAGCGTAACCACGGGCAACAGCCAATACCGTATTTCTTGTCGCTTTGGTACAGCGGGTAAAGGTCAAACAATTAGCATAAGTTCATTAATCTATATATTCTATATGTAATAGATAAAAGAAAGTCTTGTTAGTTACACTATAACTCAAAAACAGCTGAACTGATTTGGCTGAAAATTGATAAGGAGTTAGCTTTTAACCGGAAGATAAATGTAGAATACTGTTTATCCCTTTCGACTGTGTGGAAACTAGGAAAAACATTTTAATTTTCCCATACATGCTGAATGGGTGGAATGAAGTAAGCCAGAGCTGCTAGTAGTCCATAAAAAATATTTCTTTACCAGCACTAATTTTTTTCTATTTCTGTTTAATAATAGGTTTGCCCCACGAGCGTCAGTTCACAATCGTATGTACACTGTTGAAACGTCGGGAGGTGGGAATGGGGAAGTCCAAAAAATTGGCCAAGCGGCAGGCCGCCTACAAGATGTGGCAAGCGCTGCAGGACAACCCACCAGAGGCTTTCCAAACTGAAGAGGAGGTAAACATTTTTACAAAATAATGTAACATGTACTTTCAAGCAAAATAGCTCGAGAGTATTGAGTGACAAATGCCATAACCTTTGAAGACCTGCCTAGCCTGCTCTACATACATTACTCTTCATACATACACTTCGGTTTTGTAATCTCTACCCAACTTTGATTGTGGAATGTCATCCGAGATCTCCCCAAGATCCTATATCCGTCCACATTTGCATTCAATCTATTTTGCCTATCTTACATCTGTCATTCCTTCCACATGACTAAACCAACAAAATGAGACGGTTCACATTTTTACGCCAACACTTTCTTACAAACTTACTCTTTCTTGGATTTCACTGTTGCTGATGCGGCCAGCCAGCATAGCGTCACAATAGTAATAGATTACTAATAGGACAACGCAATATACAATTACTAATAGGACAAGTAGAGTATAAGTAAGTAGGGTATAGTATAAAGTGATTTTCGTGGATCAATGTTGAAAAACAAAAAGTGATTTTGGGCTCTCAATTCCTTAAGTTTCGTTTATTAAAGTCATAAGTCTTACAGAACGTCATGTCTGGGTCTTGAGTAAAGTAGTCGCTTCCTTACTCCAGCTCATTTTGTGTGATTTGACGGCAACAAGGAAATACATGATACACTAATTTCTTCATAAGTATTTCACTAGTGCATTTAAACTGACAAAAAATCAACTAATTGCCACCTAAATTAACAAATTTCAACCATAATATGCACAAAGTTTAATCATATTGAACAAACTACGACCATCTTCTTTTACAATGGTGCGAAAAACTCTTTAACCGGTTATTATAGTCTTTATTACAATGTGATACAGACTATAATATTAACTTAACTTCATTCTTTGTTAAAATTACCTTTATTCTATGATGGTAATATTGAAATCACATAAGAATAGTTACATTTTACAGCTTAAGTCTTTATAACAATGTTTATCAGGCTGTAATATCAACTTTTTTCACTATTAACAAATGAGAAATCCATAAAAAGTAATCTATGAAATGTAATTTGTTGTAATTGCTTAATTAAATAAATGTTGTGGTTAAAAGGTAGTTGCCCTATGTATTATAGTTATTGTAGCAAGACAGTAACGCATCTATAACATGTATGGTATTATGGGCCACGATTATTTCTTACCACCAGGAAAGCCATGTGTTTGTTCACTATTTTGTCACATTAAGAAAAAAGTAGAGTAGAATTTTTGATTTGAATTTTGAGAAATGTAGATATTTTTAGTAAAGAATGATAACATAATATTGTTAATAAACTAATTCTTTATTTGTAAAAGAAATGTTACCTAGTAAAAATCTCGCGTAATTACAGAAAATGACTTATTGTTAACACACATATGATGTTCAAGCTAGATGCACATAATGTGCCTATATTCAAACTTATTTGGACACATTCTGGAAAGTTGGATTCTTGGATTTTTATGTTATACTCCTCAGTTTACTAACAGTATAGATATTGTAATAACCCTTGTAATTTAATTTTGTAGTGTGTTATATATCAATAGCATTGTATTTATGTCAAAGTATTCAAATGCTATGTATGATTGTTTTTTCATGTCATCATTATATACTTACAATTCTTCATCACTTAGGTTCCACTACAAAGATCATATACCAGGGTAGAATAGCTTTGTTAATGTCATATTTACATGTAAAATTTCAGCTGCATTACTAAGTTCTTTCAGCGTAAAAGAGCTACAAACATACACATACAAACCTCATTTATATAGTAGTGTGATTCTCTCGAAAGGTCGATGATAGCACTTGGCCAGGTGTTTTACTATCTTTCAGTCGGTCTCGACAAATTGCAGAACAGACGGACAATGGATATGAAGATAAAATAAAAATTAGGAACCCATATTCTAAAATCAAACTCATGCTTAAATCTAGTATTGGTTGAGGTTTAAGAGCTGTCATTTCATATATATCTGTCAAAGTGACAGTGCTTAAGGGATTTGAGACCTGTCACTTCATATATTTATGTCCAAGTGACAGCGCTTAAATATTGATTTGAGTATGAGTGCATTCTGGAATAGTGGGTAAATTTTAATCAATTGGTTTTGTTTTAGGGCGGTGTCGCGGCCCGATATGCCGACCTGAAAGATAGTAAAATATCAACACTCACGACCAGTCACAGTCACAAGGTGTCGCAGTTTCACAAACACCTCAAACAGTCCGTTGGCCCTAACCTGGCCAAGTTGCAGGTATGACACATTTCAATATATATGCATGGTTATTGTAATAGTTATAGCTTTATCAATTTTATTGTTATCTTGGTTTTTAAAGGGCTTTGGATATGTATACAAGAATTATTGTACTTCATTGTGGCATTTTAAGTTTTTACTTTAGTCGGTTATCAATACTTCCTATGTAATTTGATTATATATGAAAACAAAAATAATGTTACTAAGTAACATTTTATGGATATAGTGCACTAAGTTTAGCACAATCGGTGGCGCAGCCTAATTTACCTATCATGATACTTTACAGTAAAATTTTAGCATGTTATATATTGTTGTTAATGACAATTTATAAATAAAAGTTTTTAATGTAAAAACTGCTAATCTTAAACGCGCACTTTTATACTGTACTCGTAAAACTTAAATGCGTGGTTCATGTAAATCAATAACTTCATGGTTTCTGCGGGGGCATGTGTGGGGAAGTGAGGGAGCGTACGGCGCTCACGCTCGTACTCATGCGTTGTCTCTTTTGCTTGGTTACATGTGGATAAACCTTAAATTTTGTGTTAGAAATGTTGTATTTTATACTATGTATATGTTATTAAAATAAACATTTATATTTTCACATAGACACATTCTTTATAATAATAAGTGTTAGTACAATATGACATAATTTTCTTACTTATTTGCACATGCTTATTTGTCTCATTTATGACACAATATAAAGGTTATGTGTTAATAATATATACTTAACTAATAAAAACAAACATACGAAAAACACATGTTTTTGAACTGGTGCCTATTGCTACTCGATTGTATTTTCGCCAGACCACAGAAAGAACTTCGATTGAAGCACTAAAGTTTTGCGCGAACTGTACTTAAAAGTTTACCTTTTATCTTGTTTTGTAAAATGCCATAATGATATTCTTTTTGTAACTCAACTATTATTTTTGTAAAGCTTTTTGTATATCGGTTTTGTCTTGGTGGAGGATCTATTTGTATTATGTTCACTTTCACATCTACAGTTGAATAGTTTCGTCATATACTAATATGACAATTTTAATGCACAACTGAGGAGTGACTTATGTGTATTTTTACTAGGTTTTTGTACATAAATTTGTGGATTTTAATATCTTGTAAGAAAAAATACACGATCTCGATCAAAATGTACTGTTAATTCAACGATTTTCTCAATAAATGCAATGCATTTTTTTTGTTTATACAAAACTATTTTTATACCAAAAGTCCATAATATTATAATGTAATACAGCCATTTATAAGTTATTAACATTCGGTGTAGAATCATTTCATGGGAGTTGTTTTATTGGCATGGTATTTGGTATTAGAATTTGGGAACCAGGTTGTCGGTGTTTTAATAAACTGTAGTAAAAGTGCAAGTTTTACACAAGTACCCGCATGTGTGTGAGATTTACAATGTTCCGGTTCCGGTGATACGTACGTCAGACGCTTTGTTAATCGCTCCCGCATTTTATTCGGAATCAACGAAAATTATTCGCATATCTAAACGAAAGTGCCGAGATATAAACTGCTGTCACAACTGTGTATCGATTTTCATAAGAAAAACAATTAAATTACAACTCGGAAGTGTGAAAAACTGTGCCAAAAGCCAATATCGAAACTAAGAGGTTATCTGTCAGAAAATAAATCGGTCAGTTCTAGTGACACATTGTCATCGCTGCCAACACAAAATCAAAAAAGGGCGTTCAGAAACTTCAACTCACTAGTGCGATGCGTTCCGTTCTACGCAAGATGGCTCAATTGTCACCCGAAATGTTACTACTTCTTGAGAAAATGACAGAAAAAATGAATAACCAAACAAAAACTATTACGGAGAACGTAACCTCAATTATACTACAGAAAGTGGATGAAAAAATCAAACCACTTGTTGAAGAAAACGAAACACTGAAGAATGAAGTGGAAAAACTCAGTAAAAAAATAGAAAACCTCGAGACAAAAGCCAAACGCAACAACATACTTATCCATGGTATACCGGAGATAAATGAGGAAAAACCAGAGAACTTGACAGCCGTAATAACAACTACCTTGTCCGAGATAGATGTGCAGATTGAACACGGTGAAATCGATAGAGCTCTTAGATTGGGGAAGAAAATGAATGTAGATGCTAGGGTAAGACCAATTCTACTTGCAACTACAACCTTTCAAAAGAAAATTGAGACCTTGAAAAACAAGAAGAAAATGAGAACTGGTACCTACGTAACACAAGATCTAACTAAAGAAGCATTGCAAAGAAACCAAGCAAGTAAATTGACTAATAAGGGTAATGACAAACGGAAAAGATCTGAGACCCCGAGCACACAAACTACCCCAGCAACACAGGAAAAAGAGACTAAAGTGCAAAAGTTGGATGCATTTCAGCACATGCGCGAGAGATCATACTCTCTCTCCCTCTCAGATAAGAATAACTATAGGAAGCAATAATATGAGAACAGGAACACCACAAAAATACAATTGCTCACAACAGACGAAACATTCCCCAATACGGCTGGTCCCCGCGGGCGAATTAGACCACCCCCCTCTAGCGAAAAAGCACGAAACTTACAACATTGCAACATTAAACACTAGAACCCTCCAAACCAGTGAAAGCCTGTTAGAACTAGACAACGCTCTCAAGGACATAAAATATGATATACTTGGCATTAGTGAAATGCGAAGACTTGAAGAAAAAATTGAAGAGCATGATGAGTATATCTTATACCAGAAAGGCAAAACAGCAGGACAACATGGAGCAGGCTTTTTAATAAAAAAATACTTGAAACAATACATACAAGAATTAATTGGAATTTCAGATGGACTACCTATACTTAACGTCAAATTTCCTAACTACAAAAAATCTGGTCAATAATACAAGTATATGCACCTACAGAGCAAGCTGAACAGTCAATATTAGATTCATTTTATGAAGATCTGTCGCAAATATTAAACAATCACAGCGATAAATATATTATTTTAATGGGAGATTTCAATGCGCAGGTCGGATCAAAGCAAAATAGCTGTGAATATACCCTTGGCCCATTCGGATATGGTAAAAGAAGCAAAAATGGACAGACTAGTCGAATTTCTACTAGAACATAACCTTACCTTACTTAATTCAATGTTCAAGAAAAAGGCGAAGAACAAATGGACCTGGATTTCTCCAGATGGAAAAAATAAAAACTAAATAGATTACATAATCACAAATCATCCAAAAGTCTTTACTGACACAACTGTTATTTCTAAATTAAACTTCAACACAAACCATTGTATGATACACAGCTCCCTCAGAAATACCCCAAATAAACTACCAAGAAAACATCAAATCCAAACAAAATCAAGAACAATAGATGAAATCAAAGATATACAACTCAACAAACAGCTATTAAATGAGACCACTGATGTTATTCAGAAATATGAAATTTTAGAAAAAACAACTGGTAAGCTGGTCAACTTCAAATAGAAACCAGAACACCCAAAAATACCAACTAAGTAATGAAACCATATAACTTATAAACAACAGAAGAGATCTTATATCAATCAAAGCAACAAAAGAAGATTTGGCAAAGATAACAGAAATTAGCAAAAAAATTAAAGAAAGTATCAGAAGGGACCGAAGAATCAAAAGGCTCAAAACGTTAGAATACCATATTCAAAGAACTGGAGGAGTCAAAAAAGCCCTAAAGGAACTAAGGGAAGCTGGCAAACAATGGATACCAAACCTAAAAAGAAAAGAGGCAAATATCACACAACGTCAAAAAATCAGCGACTTAGCTACTAACTTCTACAGAAAACTATACGACAATCAGGAAACACAGGAAGGTTATGTCCATATCACAAACACGTCACGAAGACCAAACATACCAGAAGCGCTCTTAGACCCTGTGCCAAAAATTTTACCAAGCGAAGTTGAAAAAGCAATAAAAAGCCAAAAGATGGATAAATCGCCAGGTCCGGATAAAATAACAAATGAGCTGCTGAAAGGAACTCTTAAAGAAATAACTCAAATTCTTACAAATATATTTAACAATATTCTAATAAGCAACCGCATTCCTGAACAGTGGGTAAAATCCTATATTATTCTCATACATAAAAAAGGTGACAAACAAGATATCGAAAACTATAGACCAATATGCGTAATGTCTAATATATATAAGGTATTTGCAAAGATTATATTAGATAGAATGAGTCCCATGCTAGACGAGCAACAACCAGTAGAACAGGCAGGATTCAGGAAAGGATTTTCCACTATCGATCATATACACACGCTAAAGCAAGTACTTGAAAAATACAACGAATACAACAAAACAATCTATGTTGCCTTTATTGACTATGCCAAAGCATTCGATAGTCTTAACCACAAGTACATATGGGATACTCTTGAACAGCAAGGAATACCACCAACCTATATAAGTATACTCAAGACCATTTATACCAACAGCCAAGCTAGAATCCAACTTGAAACACTGGGTAGCAAATTCTGCATAAAAAGAGGTGTCCGACAAGGTGATCCACTATCACCGAAACTTTTCTCAGCAGTTCTCGAGAGCATCTTCCGAAATCTAAACTGGGAGGGTTTTGGTCTTAACATAAATGGGTCTAAACTGAACCACCTACGATTTGCTGATGATTTAGTCCTTTTTGAAGAGAACCCAGAAATACTAGAAAAAATGATTCGAGATCTTAACACAGAAAGCAAAAAAATAGGACTAAAAATGACCAACTCCACTAAAACAAACATAAGTGTCAACCACGAAACCCTCGGATTTGTTGAAGAGTACATGTACCTGGGCCAGCTAATTTCCCCAAATGACCAAATAGAAAAAGAAATAAACACAAGGATTGCAAATGGGTGGAAAAAATACTGGTCCTTGAAAGAAATTATGAAGTCTCCAGATCTTAGCATGTCATTAAAAAGAAAAACTTTTAATATGTGTATCCTTCCATGCCTAACTTATGGGTGCGAAACATGGTCACTCACTAAAGTTTCAAGAGAGGAACTGGCCAAATGTCAAAGAGCAATGGAAGGAAGCATAGTTGGGTGTAAGCGTAAGGATAGAATCAGAAATTGTGATCTACGAGATAAAACCAAGCTTACCGATATTCTTAGCCAAATAGACAAACAGAAATGGAGGTGGTCAGGCCATATGATGTGTGATATCCAGGGAAAATGGAGTAAGAAAGTGACTGAATGGTACCCAAGAGATGGTCAAAGAAGCCGAGGGAGACAGCGAAGGAGATGGTCAGATGATATCAAACTTACAGCTGGCCATCTATGGTCCAGAGTAGCACAGGACAGACCACAGTGGAAAGCGCTAGAGGAGGCCTATGCCAAGAGGCACACCGAGATTAGGGACATTTTATAAATTCATTTGTTTTGCTAACATTTTTGTTCTCGGAATAAAAGGCTTTATTATTATTATTATTATTTGGTATTAGAATTTGGGAACCAGGTTGTCGGTGTTTTAATCAACTGTAGTAAAAGTGCAAGTTTTACACAACTACCCGCATGTGTGTGAGATTTACAATAAGATAACCTTTGAGTGGTCTTTTTGGGTTCAAAAACCAAGTTTTGATTGCAATAATATAAAAAAATTTTCTTTACAGGTGACTCCGCTAAATAACAAGGATTTCAACTTTGTGCAATTCCTCCAAGAGATAGCTTCGGAGCAATCTTTTGAAGTTACGTATGTGGATATAGAAGAGAAGTCGATGACCGGCCGCAGTCAGTGTCTGGTGCAACTGTCCACATTGCCTGTTGCAGTTTGCTATGGCTCCGGGCTCACCAGCAAGGATGCACAGTCTTCGGCTGCTCAGAACGCTCTAGAGTATCTGAAGATTATGACTAAGAAGTGAACCGCCTCAACATTTAGCAACATCAATACAGCACAGCCAGTGCCAGTCTATGCCAAACCATAGATTTAAATCAAAATATTATATGGCCACTTAATTTTATTTTGATGAAATTGTGATAGAAAATAAAAGCATAGATTAGCACTAATGGCCTACGATTGATGTCGCAAGGTCTTGAGACTATACTTATCTTCGTAACCACTTTCCATTTGAGTATGGCTTTGAGGCCAATTTCAGTAGTACTTCGGGCTATGCTATGTAATTGGCATATTTGCAGTCTATTTATTAATGAATTATAATCAAATATATAGGGGAACTATTTTTCCAAATACAGTAGACTACTTTGTCAAAAATGTTATGAAAATGAAAATGGCATATTAGGAAATTATGTCTCTGATAGATGTATATGTGTTTATTCACATATCAGGTCCTTTGTCAAATTTTGTAAGTAAAAATCCATACTTCTTATATTGTAAATGCAAAAGTCTATGTTGATCTTTCACGGCTGAACTGGCGAACCTATTTTAATGAAATTTGGTATGCTTATAGATCCGAGTTCAAACATGGGCAATATTTATAACGCGGTTATACTACCTTTAACGCATTGATTTTAATGATTTTTTTCGATAAGTATGTCATGATTTAGAGAAGGAGGGTTTTGAAAGATATTAAAAATACTTTCTTTTGTGGAGCTTGATGAAATGTGGTAATGAAATGAGAGTTGTATTTTTTGCAATTTTATGTTAAATTATCAACTTCCATTACTTGATGAAATTTATATATATCTTATACCTTTAAACGAGCAATTCTTGTATATATAATTGGAATCTCGGAATCGGCTCCAACGATTTTCATGAAATTTAGTATATAGGGGGTTTCGGGGGCGATAAATCGATCTAGCTAGGAATCATTTTTAGAAAATGTCATATTCGTGTTTTATTGTTGTTGTTAAGTAACGAAGTCCGTTGTTAAGTAACGAAGTCAATGATTGTTTGCTTTGAGGATAGACTTTTTAAATTGTCGTACTTAAATATAATTTCCAAAAAACACAATTTATAAAAAAACAAAAAAAATAAATACTATCCAGTCATCCAGGTACTTTTTTTATTAAGTATCATATCTAAAGTAAAGAAATGTTTACGTGGGTAACACGTAATGCATATTGTAGGTCTTTATGTCTCTTAGCATTAGGAATACCATCTGTTTATGGACTTCAAATACTAGGAAATATTGTGGGCTTGAACATTACAAGTCAAATATAAATTCATAATAAATATCGTCTTGTTTGCCTCTCTTATATAGATAACAGGAAAAGATATAAGAAATATTTCCTATGCTTAAAAATACTTACCCGTAAATCATAATATTAATTACGTGAAGCAAAATCTTTGTACCCGTTTTTACGAATATGAAATTTTTAACATTTTGTTTGTATGTAGGAGAAGTGCAGAACGCTAATATTTTTTAATAATAATGCTTATATTGTGCATTAATTCAAAAAGTAAAACATTACCCTAACACTACCATGCATACAAATATATATTGATGTTGACGATAAAAGACCACGGATGGCGAACAAACTATATTCATGTCAAGGTAATAATTGGTCTTGGTATATTTTCAAGATAGCTAGGTCTACGGCCTCGGTTCTGCGAGATGCTTGGAACGCGCGGTATATGAAGTTTGTTTTATGTATGTGAAACTTGTTATAAATTATGACGGGAAATTATGGCAAAAAGTTTCACTTCTTACGCGTGTACAAGTAATACACATTTTTTTGTAAGGTTTATCTTCAGAGCTGTCTTGAAATGATATTCTGTCCTTTCAGTTAAATGAATTAATTGCCTATGATTATTTGTTAATCCTTAGCTGTATTTAATATACATAACAAAATCATAACGTCAAATTAAGTCAGTAGGTTCAGGTGTTGGACTTGACTTCATGAGGTCCCGGGTTCTATTAGAAACTGTTCTATTAGATTATTATTATGGTTTTTCCAATTTTCCAATAAAAATGTTGCTCGTGATTGGATGTGTGCCCGGTTTGGCGATAAGCTTGTCACCTATCCCACTGTGGAACTTAGTGTCTTCAGCTAGCCATGGGTGCCCTGGTACATCTGCCTACCTCTTCGGCGATATGGGCGTGAAGACACTTCTTTTAAGTCAGTTGGCCTTATTGAATGAATTGTTGTTTGCTGTACCTACAGTAAATGATAAACATTATAAATACTGCCAATATGCGAAAGTAAATAGCATAGCCCGTTAACTTAAGACAAAGTATGGAGTGGTCATATAACAATACAAGCTATACTTTGCATAGAATTAGTGTAATTTTCCCAGCGTGGAAATTACTCAAAAATAATAATAATAAAAAAATGTAAAAAAAAAATTAAAAAAAATGTGAAAAAAAAATACAAAAAAAGTGTGGATTATAAATTTCCAGTTTAATATTCAGCATTATTTAGACAATGTTTTTCGCGTTTATATTCAAACGGAATATTATTCAATATTTATCATAAATCGTTAGCTTTAATATAACAAGATATAAACCAATGTGCTTTTAGTTTTAGTCACTGTTTAATATCACTTTAATTTTGGTGTGTTGAGGATTTTTCTAACGTGCTGAGCATTAAACGGAAAATATTCTCAGCTGGTTATTATTGTCTTGTTGACGAACTGCCCGACCTTTGCTTTGTGACTAGTTGTCCCACATTGCAGTTAAATTTACAAAACGCAAGGGTTGGAACTTGCAGATATACGATTTGTAAATCTCTTAAAGAGGCAGGATTTAGGGTTGCTTTCAAATTTTAGTTTACCAGTGGTTGTATGGGTTTTCTTTTGAACACAAGATGGAAAACTTTGCAGGGAAGCTGAGAACTAGAGGGTAGAGTGAAGCGTTCACTGATGTTTAAGGATGTGAAGTTGGGATCCCTTGCCTGTGAAAATGGGCATTATTTTAATGCAAAGTATAGAGGTTGTAACAATTTCTAACTGTGAAGTATCTTCGTTTTGCTAGCCCTAACCGCTGGCAACCACGAGGGTCCTACACGCACCAAGTTTCTTTTAAGTTGAATGGTGTGAGTTCAACCTGCCCATATACAACATCGCACTGTTCAAGTTAGAAAAGACTAATTGGAGTAAAGGAATGGAGTTCTGTTCAACCAAGACCAACTAAATAAAAACTGTGCCAGTACATCTAGGCACCTAACGGCACAACACATTTTATGTTTAGTCAGTCTTGGTTTTACTTTATTGAGTATTTAATATAAAAAACTTAGCATATGTCGCGTAATCATCTTTTTCTCCTTGCTTAGCAGTATTTTTAAAAATGAAATGGTTATCACTAAATGTTTTTTTTGTGTATTTCTCTTAAATAAAATTTGGTGTTGCTTACAGGTTTTATTATTTCCACCCTATTAATGTAATTATTTAAAAATGTATTTATTTTTGTTAAATTTAAATTGATTTAGTTTTGCTTGTCTTGGATTTAAACATGGCGTTTGAAAATTAGAATAGGAAGGAGACGTAAATAATTTGCTCGGATTCCTATAATTTGGAGTAAAATTATTGTCTTCTTGTGATAAGGTCCAAGTTTCCATTTTGAAGTCTGATTCAAAATTTTGCTCTGGTGACTTAATTTTATTATTTTCCATTAAATGTAAAACTGAGTCCTGATCAGTATAATCAGCAAGGCTATTAGAATAGGTTTCATTAAAATCTGTAGGTGAATAAAGATCATTATCACAGAACTCTGCTGGCGGTGGAATAATATCTTCGGTATCATCTTTGTTCATACACTGAAGTAGAGTTTTTGGATTAAACATGGCGTCGTTTATATCAATTTCAGCTTCAGAAGGGACTTTAACTAAAGGAGGAGGTTGTATGTCGGAAAGAATGTATTTATTTTTATTATCATTTGTATCTTCATTATCCATCTTATGAATTAATTGTAATTGGGATTGGTTTAACTTATTATTTTCGTGTTTAAATTGTGATTGAATTCCTATTTTGTAGGGTTGGCAAAGTTCATTACTTTTTTGATCATTATGACTTTGATTTTGTTTTTTATCAATCAAACATTCAGGCAAATCTATTTGTATGTTGTTTAAGTTACTTATTCTGTAATTTCGTGGTCGCATCGATTTAATTTTGTTTTTATTATCCGTAGAAGTAGCTGGTATGGAACTAGAGAGGTTTGAAGATTTATCTAAGTCTTTTGCTTCTGTGTTATGTTCTTTATTTGGCGTTTTCTCTGCGATGTTAGATTTATAATTGCTAAAACATAATAATAAACATAGAGTACTTAAATGAGAGATTTACTTTTGACTATTAGTTTTTTCTGTTTAAAATTAATATTTTAACCAAACATGTTGATATTTCGTAATTTATCTATATTAATAGTAAATACGAAAGACTCGATTGCTAGTTTGTATTGAATAGGCCCCAAAACTAATGTAAGAAGCCTACATTATCCCTAACAAACAACGCGGTAAAATGCTTCATTCGTACGAGGAAACATGAAATGAGGGTGGGTGAGACTAACCTCAAATACTAAACGGCTTCAACGATTGGGTTGAAATTTTGTAGGTGTATTGGCATAGTTGCACAGACACTTGTTATGAATACGTTATCATTTTTCTATATAAATAAAAATGTTCTTACTACAGTACGTACGCGAGCATATTCAGAACATTGTCACCAAATGATCCACCAATTATAATAATGAAATATTTGATTTTGAATAGCATTGAAAATCATTTTAGCATTGAAAGCCAACACAACGTTTATAAATATAGGCTACAATTTAAATGCTTCATTCCTATGGGACAACAAGCAATAGAACACCAGGCAGTAAAAAATAACCTTTCGTATTTACCTATTTCTCATGACTGCTAAACGGGTAAACCGATTGGGTTGAAATTTTATATTGGTATTTCGATGGATTCTTGTATGATTAAAAATACAACCTGTTCCGGTAGATGGCGCTGCTGTTGGTATATCATCTACACTATAATGTTTGAGGAAAGATTTTAATTGTAAGTAAAATACTTTGAAACTACTGGCCCGATTAGATAAAATGTTTTACCATTAGAAGCAAACATTATTGATAATAAACATAGGCTAGATTATTTCCGTCAAAAGTTAGGACTTGTCCACTCGTTTGCGGCCGGGGCAGGCTGCTAGTGTTAATATAATTATTTTAAAGCATCGTATTGTGATATTGTAATGAATTTTTGTAATGAAATTTTAAGTAACGCACACTTAAAATTTCATTACAAAATATTTTATCCGTTTTTTACCTTGCTATCTTTGTTTTATATTTGTTAATAATGCAATGATTTGTAGATTGTTCTGTGTTACGAGTAGGCTCTGTTTTAATATTTGTACTGTGTTCTTCAGGTATGATATCAGTAACGACTATTTTACTATTTCTGGCAAGCTGGTTGTTATTGTTAAACTTTTCATTATTTTTACATGTTTGTTCTTCGTTTATAGTTTTTAGCGGATCGTTTGTTGTTCTTTTAACCACATTTGTATATTTAAATTTGATGTTTTCTTTTTTTGTATTACAAGAAGGATTTTTTATAGAATTATAAATCAAAGGTCTTAAATGATTATTAATTTGACTTTCTGTTATGGTATATAAAGTGTTCCCACTTGCTCCTAAAACGTCAGTTGCATTATGGTCTTTTTTCTGAAAATTGAAGCGTTTATTATCATTTTCAGATGTACAGGTATTTTTATAAACAATTTTAGTAACATCTAGATTCATTTTCAAAGTGCTAATAAGTTGAATTTTGTGTTGCGTTGTTTTCTTAGTAATAACACTAGTGTGTGTTGTACTGTAAGCAATTTTTTTTACATAATTATTACTATCGTTTTTTGTCCCGTTATAGTCTTCGTCTTCTTTCTCATCATCTTTACAATTAATTTCTTGTACTTGAAGTACGTTACTATTTTTATCATCATTGCATAATGTGATATTATTTCCTTTAAATTCAGTTAATATAGGAGTAGTGCTCGAACATAAATTTATTGAATCAGATGTTATATCATTGTGTTTAGTTTGTTCCGTAAAATAATTATCCTCGTCATCAATTTTAGCAAATGCACAAATATCCTTAATATCATTTTTATCATTTCCATTACTGTAAGTATCGATTTCGCTTGAATAGCGTTGGATCTCGGTATTTAATTGTTTAATGTTGTCATTGCAAGTTGTATTAATATTATTATTACTGTTATTTGGTGCATCTTCAATTTGTTCTTCAGTAAATAAAGTGATATTACTATCATAGCAAATTTCTTGATTACTTATTGCTGCACTGTGATTATGTACTTCAACTACATGATCACTTTTTTCAGAAATTTGATTGACATCATTGTTTTCTTCTGTTGAGTTTAGCGCTATACTCGTAGTATTTTCGATACTTGTATTTTCTAAAGTTTCTTTTGCAGTCTCGAATCCGAGTAAATCAGTATTAATTGATGATGTACCTTTGTTTTCAATATTTTTGAAATAGTTGTCTAGCTGAAATTTAACTGTATTAGGCAAACAAGATTCTAAATTTGTCCTACTTTCAGTTTCGTTGTTATTTTTGTCTAGCGTGTTTAAGAAATCATAATTATTTTTAAGATTGCGTTTTCGTTTTAATGTTTTCTCAATCTTATTATTGTGAAATGTATTGAAATCTTGTACACTTTTAAAGTTTTCAGCTATATATATCTTTGGTAACGAAATGTCTTTTTTCTTTTGTGCATTCATTTCATTTTCTAACATGTTCAAAATGGAACATATTTCATTATCACTCAACGTGTCTTGAGAAATGAATTTATCTTTATACTTTTCTGCAAATTCTTGACTATCTTTAGATGGATTATAATCGTGCATATTATCTTTCTTTTCGTCAACACATTTCTCATTTGTTAGTATATTTTGTAATAACGTATCTGACATTTCTTTTGTCTTGTTCAACTCTCCTTTCATATCTTTTGATACTTTAGTAAATGATTCTTTTAAACATTTGATTTTTTGTAGGAGACTGTTTTCACGTTTCTTTTTTTCTTTCGATTGAGATATTTGGTCGGGACTTTTTCTTTTTCTTTCGTTGAACTGCACCGAGCTATGTTCCTTACATATTAACCCAGATTGTTTAGTTAAATTAGATGAACCATTAAGATCTTTAAATATGTATTCATTGTAGGTATCAATGCCGACTAAAAATACGAAACAAGTAATTATATTTGAACCTTTTTATAATTTTAAAGCAGATTTACTTGAATAAACTCACCGAAATTGGAACTTAAACAATGAACCATTATTTTATATTCATAGTCGAAATTTCTTGATACGCTAAAATTAATGCATCCGTCATAAATACTAATTAAGTCCAAATCCCTAAAAGCAAAAGTGTATTAACTAGTATTTGTTCAAATATGTGCAAAATAATGAACTTTTCACTATAAATAAAAGTAAGTTAGTTTTTCTGGTGCAATTTTTCGTAGTATTAAATAGAAAATACTTATGTAGGTATTTTATCACGACTTCACTATCATATCACGCTAAAATAATGTTCAATGATCCTCGACAAAACCTACATGTATTTTAGCTAAGAACAATCTCGTTCCCCTTGTGGTACGGGCTCATTTGCAGAATAGACCATCTTCCTGCCAGACAGCTTATCAAAGGTCAGCCTAGGCTTACCGTCGCTTACATCGTGACATCTGACTAGGTGGTCGAGTTTCGCAGAGACTTGCCCGGATTGGCACCCACGCCTAATTTATTCCTGCCGTCAGTACTTGTCGTTGACGTGTTTGGGTTCGGACGATAAGGTAGCCTGTACATTTACTTTTGTTCGAAGCCTAACATCCAGACCTTAGGTTGGCAACGCACCATTACCATATTTGGTGTCTCTAGCGTGAATTTCTTACCATCAGAAAAGCCGTCTACTTGCTTGCTTCATAACATCATGAAAAATATTTTTTTTACCTGAAGCATGAAAAGTGGACCAGATTATTTTCGGTATCGCCAACCACGATATAACTGACATGACCGTTACCAGCAGTAAGTTGTTCCATGTTTTCTGCTAGCTGAGTTTGGTTGAGCAGTTTCAGTTCTACACAGATTGTCTGTCCGTCCACTGGAGTTATATCGATACTATATTTAGGTAGTAAACTTATTTGCTTTCTTATAATGTTTCCTGCTGGTGGTCCTTTGTTTATTATCTATAAAAGTTTTATTCATATTGACTCTTACTTCACTTGAGTAATTATATACAAGTTTAATCTACCTAACTAGTACCTAAATTGTTAGTAGTTTTTTTGTAGTGGCATGCAATATAAATGAATATCAATGGACAAGGTACACAAATTGAATCTAACCCCAAAGTAAGCAAAGTATATGCTTGTGGGTGTTAGTCTACGAATACATAGAAATAATTAAATAGATACTAGAATAAAACGGATAAATACCCAGACCTGGAAATGTCCATTACACAAATGCCTGTTCCTGTCGGGAATCGAATCCGAGCCTAGCGGTGGGTCGGTAGAGTTACGCACATAAGCTAACCTTCCCGGGAAGGTACAACCAGGGCAATAACGACTAGTCAAAGATACTAATATCCATAATTTGATAGGTGTGGCAAACCTATCACCATCTTGGCACCTAAACCTCCGCAATTTTTAATAAAAAATTAAAAAATCACATTTTAAGTCGCTTAACCCGGGATTTGAATCTAAGACCTTATATGTAGGCATCAAACGCCAACGCCCAACCCTGGACCATTAAATACAAATGTGACAATAATTTCATTGTTTGTCAAATGGTGAAATAACCATGTTTTAAATTTCTTGCGCAAACTCAAAAGCGTAGGTACCTACTTTTTAAATTTTGTTCCTAAAATAAAAAAAAAATTGTCATTAAAAATATGAATGTTATAAAAATGACTTCCCCCGTGTTAATCTGGGTAAGCTGAGAAGAATGGACCATCTGCCTCTGCCAGTCAGCTCATAAGAGGCGAATACTGGTTCAAATATAGTTCAGTACCAATAATACCACTGGTGGTAGAGTGCTGGGCAGCACTTATCTATTTCTACCGCCATAATGACTGTACCATGTTCTGGTCTGGAGGGTAAGGTAGCCGGTAGACTTGCACAATAGGCCTAGCATCCCGTCCGCACAGCCACGAGTCTATAGGCCACTGCTGTCTCTTACCATCAGGAGACCAATGTGCTTCGTTGACCTACCAAATAAAAAAGACTTACCCGTTCAAGATCTCTGGGATGACTTTCTTCTAGGAGTGTAAAGTTGACTTTTCCTGCTGATGCTAATAAGGTGCTATAGGTCGGTCCGATTCCTTTAAGCTGTTTACTCATATATGGGGAGTTTTCCCACATGTGGGCATTTAAACACTTTGTAAGGACAATGGAATTAAGAATAGCAGAGAAAAATTTCGGTTTTTCATTGATGAAGTTCGGTCGTGTGATATAAGCTACTAAACCTGAAATAAAGGTTTTGATGGCATTGGTATGGCCCCATTAGTGATAGTAAATTGTATCACGCCCATATCCCCGAAGAGGTAGGCAGAGGCACAACCAGGGCACCCACGACTAGCCGAAGATACTAAGTCCCATAATGGGATAGGTGGCAAGCCTATCGCCAACCGGGCACATTTCCAATCCCGACCAACATTTTTTTTTAATTAGAAAATTGGAAAAAAATTCTTTTTGTGGGCCGACCCGAGATTCGAACCCGAGATCTCATGCAGTCAAGTCCAACACCCGGACCGGTAGACCACAGAGGCGATAGTAAATTGTAAGTTTTTAACTTACTCTCAGCGGATCTGATAAGCCAATTGGTTTCCCAAAAATGGGGTAAGTGCGAGTTGACTCTTACGTATTGGTTCGGGCTCCTTTGCAGAACAAACCACCTGCCTTCCTGCCGGGCAGCTCGAAAAAGCCCCCATAGGCTTACCGTCACTAACATGACATCTGAAAGGTGGTAGATTTTCGAAGCGACTAGCCCGGATTGGTACCACCGCTTCTATTCCTGCTGCCATAACGTCAGTGCTTGCCTTTGACGTGTTATGGTTTAGAGAATATGGTGGCAGGTAAATTTACTTTTGCTTGAGGCTCAACACCCCGGCTTCGGGTTGGCAACGCACCATTACCACCTTTGCTGTCATTATCGAAGACCGTGACCTATACACAGGGCTTGAAATGACGGTATTTTTGGGAACCAGTAGTAATAGCCTTGGAGCGATAATGGTACCAATAGCGTTACCTGTGTACTGTTAGTACCGGCATCAAACTTAGTACAGGTACTTTTGGTTAATGGGTTCTGTACTGGTACCAGAAAATGTATTACTTAATAGTTTTTCTTCAATCGAAGATATCTCTCTTCCTACATGACCGATTTAAATGTTACTTAATAATACTATGATGTCGATGACGACCATTCTTATCTGACCTGGACCAACACGGGGAAAAGATCTCGCTTTCATTTTTTTAAGCTGTGAGTAAGAGTTCTATTTTGGCTAAATACAAAATACAAATACAAATACAGACAGTAATTAGACAGTTTCTGGTACCTGCAAAACCTCATTATTTGATTAAGCCCTTTTTAAGATTGATTTGGGTTACCCTCCATCAGCTAGACCAGTGTTTTTCAGAAAGTGACGGTTGTAAAAAATCTCTGATAGGGTTTTGAGTACATAGACTTAAAACCGAAGGGGTTATTTAAATGGACCGAATTGTCTTAAAAACCCAGCGATAAAAATACCCACCTAAAAACCCTTTTAGAGGTTAGCGATGAGGGGCTCTGGATACTAGTAGGTTTGAAAGCGATTTTAAATTATTGCGTAATTTCGAATTCGTTGTTAATTTGAAAATGTCATTGAACTGACTTTCTGTAACATGTCTGTGTTTTTAACAGACAAAGCAATTTTAAACCGATATGAGAGGACAAACTTATTATTTTATTATTGGTACTATATTATTATATAGTATACTAGCTGTTACCCGCGGCTTCGCCCGCGTAGTCTAGGTACTAATTTGATATTTAGCTCTCCAACACTGCTAGTTAAAATTTTAAGATAAAATGTAGCCTATATCGCTATCCAAAGTTTCATCATTTTTTTTGTAAATATTAAAATCAATTCAGCAATTTTGCCGTCAAAACTGAACATACACTTTCTCTTTTCTAATTTCACCTCAGATAAATAGTAGGAATACGTTATTGTGTTTACAGTTTTATCTGCACTTCGGCAAATCCTGTGAAATTAAATTAGTTAATCCTGTGAAATAAAATAAAATTAGTTATGGAAACCTATAACAGATTTTTTTCGAAATTTTAGAAATATAGATATCGTCTCTGAGGTCTAACCATCCGTCTTCGAAATTACTTTTTGAGATCTTGGGTTCTATTTCCGGTCCGGGCAACAAAAAAAAATTGAAGGTAACAGTAACGTTGCCACTTGCCCGGGATTGGATAAGTGCCCGGCTACAGTCAACTACCACATTGTGGGACTTAATGTCTTCGGCTAGTCGTGAGTGCTCTGGTTGTGCAGTAAGGCAGAACTAACCCTTCGGGGATATCTTCAGAAACTCACATTTAGAAATTGTAGCAACAAAATTAAACTGCATTGCTAAAAATCTTCAAAATTTATCAGAATTGCACAATAAAAGAGAAATTAGCGGCTCAGCTTGTTCACCAAGCAAAAGTAATAATATTTTACTATTAACACAACTCTGCGTTTCATATTTAAATTTTAAGGGATCACAATGCTGACATTTTTAATAAGTTTTCCAATTAATATCAAAAGAGGATTTTTATACTGTAACGTATGGTCATAATAGAATCCTGCATTAACAAAAACATTCCTATTAAACCTTCTGTAAATGATTCTACTTTGAGTTTGACGCTGAGCGCTAGCCGATCTTCTCCATTGCGTCTGTGTAAATATCTCCAAATCCCTCAAAGACACTTAACGGTCAGCCTGTTCCGCAAGTCTGTTGAGTCTGAGTATGGAGTGACCATTGTCGAATGCTAGCAAGTGATCATAATCCACAAAAACACTATTCTTGCCAACATTTTTTTAGAGTTTCCCTCGACTTCCCCAGGATTTCATCATCAGATCCTGGTGACCATGGGACCACCTCTGAAATATACCCTTTCAAACAAAAACGATTTTCCATACGAACATTCATTACCTCTTTTTACCCATTCTCCCTCATTTTTTAGTGATAAAAAGCCTATATTCTTTCGTTTATCATAAAGTGTCTAAATACAGAGTTTCACTGTTACATCTTTAAAAATGACGAATTTCCATATGAACATTCATCTCCTCTTTTTACCCATTCTCCCCTATTTTTTTGCAACAAAAAGTAGCCTATGTTGTTCTTAGAGTCTATCCTATCTCTGTACCAAATTTCATCAAAATTGGTTCACTGGTTTAGGCGTGAAAGCGTAACAGAGAGACAGACAGAGTTACTTTCGCATTTATAATATTAGTAGGGAAGTAGGGATTTTTAACCAATTTTGCTACAATGTAAGTATATCATAATTTCTTTGTGTGTTTTGCGTGAATGATAAACTGATGTACGTGGTTCATTGTTATGGACTTATGGTAAAAATTACTGTTAAATATTTTTCCTACGCAAATTGTGCCACCCCCGTTCACCCTCATAGGGGTTGATTTCATAAAACGCTTAGATATGTATCTCATAATTTGTATTGCAGAGAATTATTTCAGTGTC
>NJDD01001007.1:309588-328328 GCA_002245505.1 Calephelis nemesis | reverse complement strand
TATTTTCATTCTAACAACTTACAACTGGAGTAGTAATAATGGCAAATAAGTTACCTGTGTTACAACTATAATCACTTGGTAGTAAGATGGGCAATTTAGTATTCCCCTTCTTGCAACTTACAACTGCAGTGGTAATAACGGTAAATAATTTACCCGTATAACAACTATAGTCACTCGGTAGTAAGATGGGCAATTTAATATTCCCCTTCTTGCAACTTACAACTGCAGTAGTAAAAACGGAAAAAAAATTACCCATCTTACTACTGGTAGTAACATTGGTAGTAACACGGGCAACAAACGTTTTCAATAAGTCGTTGTTGATTTTGTAATGTTTCACATCGGATCCGACAGACTGCGCTACTGTCGAAGCATTAATGTCAAGCGATACGAAGTTTGCTGAGTCAGCTGGTATATATATATATGTATTTTAAACTACTTGAAAGTCTACCAAGAGTTATACCACAAGTGCGAGCTATGATGATGTTCAATATCTCGAGTATTATTCAAACCTCCAACGTTTCTAGAGTTAGATTTCCAACATTTACATATGTAAATGTTTATGTATGATATATATCAACACAACATATCTTTACGCCTAGAGCCTAGCTGAGTTGGCAGAGAGTATTTGTGCCAAGTGTGCCTACAAGCTTAGCTTTCTTCAGAGTAATTAATCTTTCCAAAAAAAACGCAAATTTTTGGGGAGTCTTAACTATAATATATTCACTCAAATAAAACCCCTGTGGTTAAAAAAATACACAAGGCGCTTATCATACCAAACTTGACTTAACTGATTTCTTTCATTAGCTATAATTGTACTATCAACATGTTGGGTATCTATACTATGTTTCTTATCACAGGATTGGGTTCTGCTTCTTTTCTTTCCCATATTCTAGAAAAGGGTCGACTTTTACTGATTTTTGGTTCGAGTTCTATATTTATCTATGTTTCAAAGTCTTAGTCAAAGCCTGTCGTTACACTAATTTTACTTTTCATGGTCGGAACTAGCTGGAATTAAACAAACACTTAGTACAAATACACATAAACACAGTACACGCTTTCGTTGGAATAACATTTTGTTTTTCTATCACGCTTCATTTAACACTTTGTAAAGCCCTAATGAAGCTGTCAAAAATAAAACAGGTAAAAGAGCAACGTAAAGTGATAAATAAAGTGTGCTGAGGCAAAGTACAAGTTTTATTGAATATAATGTTACATATTTAGTATAAATGTTACATATTTTTTATAGTTTACATATGTATGTGTGTTTATATTACGCTAGAATGCTGGCAATTAAAATCGACCTTTTAATTTTAAATAACTACATATTTGATTAAAACTTCAACACTTTGCACGCCTTTTTGTCGCCATTTCTAATCTAGAGTGTTTTGTAAGAAACCAGAAAACGCTGAATCCACAAAAGTTTTACAAACACAAGAGTTGTTCGACTCGTTTAAACTAAAACCACTTAATGTTTTACGCGAACCAAACAATCAAAGTTGCGAAAGCAGATATGAAAAGTTAAAAATTGGAGCTTTCTCAGTCCAAATATCAAGCGAAATAAGCTGCGTTGAATGTACGCTTACAACTCTGTGTAAATATCGAGTTTATGTGAACGACTTAATTATACGTTAAATATTGGTAATCGTTTTACAGGAGAACGTATATTTATGTCCAACAAAAAAAGTCAGTTTTATAACGCTACGCTGTAATACTTTGCCTTAATAATGCCATGTAACTCCTTATTTTTTGTACTATTTTGAACAGCCATTGTGCGAATATATTTCATACGTATTTCGCTATCATCAAACAACGTGTCTGTACGTCAATATTTCTATGCTTGTTGAATTTAATGCTCCATGTTAGCTTAGAGAGTTGGTCCAGGAATATATTGTTACCATTTTTAATTTAATGCTAATGGCTAATACCTTAAACATAAATCATTATCTATCAAAACAAATAATTCGTTAATCAAAACAAACATTATGTAAATCTAGTTCAAACTGAATAATTTAATAATGAGATAGTTACAAGCGGTTAACATGGTAGCGTGAAGCTACATTTAAATTAAAATCATTAATAGACTTTTTTTATGATATAGGAAGGCAAACAAGCAGACGGATTTCCTGATGGTAAGAAATTTACGCCGCCTAGAGACACCAAAGGTGGTAATGGTACGTTGCCAACCGGAGGTCGGGATGTTAGGCCTCGAGCAGAAGTAAGTTTACCGGCTACCTTACCCTCCGAACCGGAACACTTCATGATGTTATGGCGGCAGGAATAGGTAAGGCGGTGGTACTAATCCGGGCAAGCCGCTGCGAAACTCTACCACCTAGTCAGATGTCGCGGTGCTAGTGACGGTAAGCCTATGCTCGCCTTTTATGAGCTACCTGGCAAGGAAGGCAGATGGTCAATTCTGCAAAGGAGTCCGGACCTACACAGGGAAAAAAAAAGACTCAAATTAATGTTAGACTTTTTAAAGGAGGGGAGGTCAAGATGTGAATAGGGAAGTTACTCAGACGCGTCAGATATTACTCATTATATTCTTATGAGAAAATACAGTTGACAAGCTCATGACTCTCCTGATCAAAAGAAACATCCGTGGATTAATGATACTTTAGATGTGATAGGTATTTGACAGACGGGGCTGAGGATTCTCCTGTATTTTTGCTGGGGTGTTACACCTATTGTGAAAGTCTTTCGGCTACTCTACCCTCCGAACATGACACAGTAGCGGCAGAAGTTGCTGCTAGACAAGTTGCTGCTCAACACTCTAGGCTCTATTGATAACTACCTATGTAATACTAAGCCACGTGTCAAATCTTAATCAAAATGGTACCATTCCTAATGTTGATCTNATCTACTTTTCAATAAAAGTTATTTTAAAATTCATTGAGGATTGGCTGCAGAATGAGTGATCGCGCCATTAGAATTTAAAAAAAACAAATATAACTAGCTGTTGCCCGCGGCGTCACCTGCTTGGTTATTGATCCCACAGTAACATGATTTTGGAAACAAAAACTTTCCAATGTGTTCCAAGTTACCCTCTGTTTTCCAATTTCATGAAAATCGGTTCAGCGGTTTTTACGTGAAGGATTAATTAACAAACTTACAGACTTTCGCATTAATAATATTGGTAGGATGTAGAAAGCAAAACGAAGTGATTTACTTTTGTAAGTGATATTCAGATTGGATTATATTTTTTTATTAAACTAGATTTCATTATGAATTTAAAATAGATAATTCCATCAAACATTTCCCTCGCAAATGGAGAAGCAAACAACGGGTAGTCTGTGTTACCTGCGCTTATAACTTTTATTTACAGTTTGCATATTAACTTTCATGGCTCTGCTTTAAAAGCTTGCGTATTTTAAGAGAGAATATAAATGAAAATAAATGAAGCTTAAACTAAAACATTGTGCTGGTATTTTCTTAAGGAATTTGCTTCTCAAACATGGCTGACATTTTTACATTGTTGAAAATATTGTAGAAAATATCAATAAATTGTTACGATGAAGAATATAAGCAGACATATTTCCCGATGGAAGGAAATCCAGGTCGTGGATAGATACTTGAAATACTTACATATTTTTAAGATTCATGACCTACATTTCGAAAAAATAATTAATGAATCGGGATTTGTGAACGAATCTGGAATCGGTATTATTACGGTTTTACTACGCTTAATTTTTTATCGTTTACACTTATCATAATCTTTTTTTATTTACACTAAACATTATTTAAAAAGTTACTGTGTGGTCTAGTGGTCCGGTGTTTGGAGTTGACAAGTGAAGGTCCCAGGTTCGTTTCCTGGTTTGGGCAATTCGAACTGTGGTGGGTGGCACGAACACATTCCTGAGCGCTCTGGTAACCTCCTATCCTATCCTATCCTATCTCTTTGGAGATACGGGTGGATAATAAAGCCAATGGCGCGTTACCAATTTGATGCCGAAACATTAAATATTATGTGTATGTATATTTGCTTTTTCACAAACTAAAACATATTATGACCACTGTGGTTATGCAGAAGAAACAGATTTTTTCGATCCATTGTTAGTCTGGGTCCTCTGTTGAGAATAAACCATCTTAATTACTTACTTAGAGCAACTTGCCTAGGTAGTTGCCTACCACCTTAACTATTCCTGCCGCCATAATGACACCGTCATGTTCAGGTCTGGATGGTAGGGTAGCCGGTAGACTTGCACAATAACCTAACATCCCGGCCACAAGATAGTAATGCACCTACAACATAATAATATATGGTGTACCTTTAGTAAGTGTAACATCTAACCAAATAAGTATTGAACGTTAAATCAAAAAAGTCCTATTTATCTTTAGTTTCAAAGCCCTGATGATGCTGTAAAAAGTGAAACTGGATGGCTAAACAGTAACAGAAAATGTTAAATAAAGTATACCGGATAAGTGCAAGTGTAAACTCTAAAAGACGTGCATATAGAATGGAATTTCACCAAGTGCCTACGATAGCAAGTATATATTCTAATTAGTAAGTGTATTCAAAAAAAACATTTCTATTATTAATCTCTGGTATAACTTCTGTCGAATCTTCATCAAATTTAAATAAAACAGATTTGAAAGGAATTGCTGTAAAAAATAATGACTATTTTTTAAGAAAAAAAAGTAAAGTCAAAAATTTCAGAGAAATTGTGCTACTATTTTGAAAGTCTTAAATACTGTGTTTATATTGTGAAAATGTAATTCTTTATCACTGTAATTTTATTGATGATGATGATGTAGTGCTGGAACAAGTGAATGAAATTGTATATCTTGGTTGTGCTTTTAGCAGGGATGGAAGGTACACCGCGGATGTAGAGAAGAGAGTGAGTGCAGGGAATAGTGTGAATGGTGCGTTGGGTAAGCTATTCCAAAGCGAGGTTTTGAGTCAAAAAGCTAGACTCGCTTTGCATAATTCTGTGCTTATCCCAACGTTATTGTATGGAAGCGAGAGTTGGGTATGTCAGAAAGATCATGAAAGTAGGATAAATGCGGTCGAAATGAGAGCACTACGGAAAATCTGTGGTGTAACGCTCGCTGACCGCATTCGTAACAGTGAGATCCGAGAAAGAGTGGGATCGAAAGAAAGTGTTGGTGTTAAAATGCGAAAGGGCATGCTCCGCTGGTTCGGGCATGTGGAAAGAATGACAGATGAAAGATTGACAAAGCAGATATACAATGCGAATGTGGATGGATGTAGGTACCCGGGGAGACCAAGGCTGACATTTCACGATCAGATCAATCGGATATTATCCGAGGGTGGTGTCAAGAGTCTCCGAAACCGGCGTGTTTGTATGAAAAGGGTAATGAATGTGAAGGAAGCAAGACAGGTTTGTCAGGATCGTGAGGTCTGGCACTCGATACTCTCTGCCTACCCCGTAAGGGACTTGGCGTGAAGATATGTATGTAATTTTATTAAATATCTCATTAAAAATATTGAAAGCCAAATTGAGCGTCTTAGAGGGTGTCTACATCATAAATATACCCTGCGATGTTTGAAAGGTCCTTAATGGGAGATATAATCGATATCTGACATTTTTACTCAAATGCGAGCCTTAAATGTGACGATATAAAGGCTATTTAAGGCGAAGCTTTATCATTTTTAAAAAGGAAAGTGAAATTGCTGGCACAAGATAATTTTGTGAGACAAAATTACGGTTAAGGAGGATGAAACTTGATATTTACGTGAATATTTAAGTATTTTAGGATCTGATTATGTTTACCATTTATATAGTAAAATAACAAAGAATATTTGTTGTGTGAATAAAAAATCTCTTATTGAAATAAACCTGCTGAAACTCTCTATTTTAGCCATGAGCCTATTGACTAAACATTTTTAAACCATTCAACGGATATGAAAATATGTTTGCCTGTCTAGTGCTTTTTCGTTAAATTTTATAAATAATAGATATAACAAAACTACAAACTTTAAAGTTACTTGCAATGCTCAAAATGGGATAAATAAACATGAAAGTGTTCAGTTGGGTAGAGATTATTTAAAAAAATATACTAAAAATAATAAAGAAAAACAATTTCTGAGCTATAACAGAAAATACAAGAAATTTTTTTTACCACTTGTTGCCATCTTATATGAAGTTGAAAAACTTAAATGGAGAGAGACTAGATAAAATAAGAAGTAGAAGGAGACTACATAAATAAAAAAAAACATTCAGTAAAAATGATGATCTCCTCTTATTAGAGTCGGTTGATAAAATAAAAGTATATGTATTGCAAACGGAGCTGAAAGATAAAGCGGTAAATAAATAGAATTGGTAATTGCTTCTAAATGAGATTAATGCTCTTTAGTACAAGAATAAGATATAATAAAATAGTTCGGATTTTTGTCATCAAAAATATGACAACATTTGTTAGCCCACGGTCGTATGCTAATTAGAGTGTAACAAAAATGTCTTTCTCCAAATAACATGGAATATTAGGTACAAATTTTAATAAGATGCTTTCTATTTCCATATTCAAAAGATACAAGCTTTGTACTCGCAAAAAATGTTCTATATAGTAACCGTAATATAACTAATGTGACCATAATATAAGTTGTTTGAATCAAACTGTCCCATTTATTCACATAATTTTTATTATACGAGTATATCGCTCGTTGTGCGAGTCTGTGCAAGCTGAGCCTCCGAATCTGAAAATACTAATCTTTTAGTCCTGAGAATTGAGTAGATAATAAACTTCCTTGCACTAATGTCCTATTATCTTTTTCCGAATGGAAATGCATAATTTTTCATTATCAGTATTTTTGTTTGATTTTTTATACCATGAAAAAAGAAACAGTAGTGGTAATTCTACTGACCACTAACTCAACCTATTTTCTTTGTCCAATGAAACAAAAACTAAAGACAAGGATCGTTTATGTGATGTTAAAATAGTCCGGACCTATTAACTTGTGAGTGCACAACAAAATGGTGAACATTGATTTGTGATGTTTATAATATTTATTGTTTACTAAGGCATAGATCAAAGATTTAGTGATTAGTCGAGTACATACTAATGTGAAAGCACTAAACGTGTTATGTCTCTTTCTATTACTTTGGTCAAAATAAGATAACGATGACTTAAAATGTGTTTAGTAAGTGCGCTGCAAAATTACCGCCATTAAGTTTAAAACTAAATGCTCCTCATACGGAAACTATTTTCCCACATTGAAAATAAAAATTATGGTGACATTATCGCTGGTCGCTACCCAATAGCGAGCAACTCTTACCCATTTAATATGTAGTTTTATGTTCAAGGTTTACTGTTATTAATGTTAATGTGAGCGGATATGGGTTAAACCCCAGGATTTAGCTTTAGTGCCATTGAAGAGAAACTGGTCATAAATTTATTAATTACTACGCAGGATTTGATTTTATTTTGTTTGGCACCTGTTATAATGAAGATAAGATTTTATGGAAGGGAAGGAAAGTGAGCAAGGTGTTCACTGGTGACCTAACGTTGGTTATCCGCAGATAAGTGAAAAACCTGTGGCATATAAGTTTTTAAATAGCTGACAACGACTTTTAGAAATCAGCTGTTTTTTAAAAAGTTTCAACTTCATATTATTTTGGAACAGCTCACCTCTTAAATTAGTAATTTTGCATCTGAAAAAAAAGAAAAGATAAATTATTACATCTTTCATCCTGAGTTTTTGGAGTTCAATGCAAACGAACAGACGAATTATCGTACTAATGAATTGCCAATTTGAATTTGGAATATTTAGCCTCCTGCATGACTAAGTATACTGCCTGCAACACCCCTTTACCAGAGCACACTTTTTTATTTAATTTTTTTGTAAAATTGGAAGGCAAAGAAGCAGACAGATTTTCTGATGGTAAAAATTGACGCCGTCTAGAGACATCAAAGGTGGTAATGGTGCAACGTGAAGCCGGGATGTTGAAATATTACTATTAATCGCAGCATGTATGTATGTGTATGTGGATGTGTGGTTGTGTTCCGTCCTATAGGCTGAAGTGGTAGGGTAGCCGGTAGTCTTACGCATATGTACCTAGACGGCGATTGTCTTTTACTGTCAAGACACTGCCTACTATTTAAGAATTTTTAAAGATATTGAAAAAGTAGGAGGATGTGGGTTCAAATTCTATTTTTAAACTTTTATGTTAATGGATCTGTCTTTAATTTTTAAATCGATTTTTTTAAAGTTTTAGTTTAAAACAGCTTACTTCGGAGTTTGTCCCATTGCCACCAAATGTGGATCTGATGATGGAGTCACAGGAAAATATAGAAAAAAATACAAATTTTTGCATATTAAGACAATAAGTAAATAAATATTCCTGGCCGAGTTTTTTTTATGATATTGGAAGTCAAATAAGCAGACGGGTTTCCTGATGGCAAGAAATTTACGCTGCCTGGATTCACCAAAATATGGTCATGGTGCGTTGCCAACCTGTTGTCTATATAAAAATGAATCCCCATTTCGCGCGGTTACTGCATCAGACCTGAACGGATAAACCGATATTGCTAATTATTTGTTTGGTATGTTGATTATTGTCCGAAGTAGGGCCTTACAGAGAGGGGGAAATTGGGAGAACACTTTAATTTTTTCCATGCAAACTCTTAGTACCTACTAAATGTTAATGTTAAGCGATACGAAATTCGACGGGTCGACTAGTGAGGTTACAAAAATAAGTTGCTCTGAATCAGTCAAAATACAGTAAGAAGCAATACAGATTGACCCCGAAATCTAATTCAGTATCATGACAGGTGCGTAGGATTGATTCGACATTGTTCAATGGGGGCGGGGTCGTTACTGCCTTGTATTACCTTATTAGTTTCTATGGTTGTAACAAACAAGTGTTTGTTACTTGGAAGTCGAAATAGAAATTGTGTATTATGTTTATAAGGATATCAGTCAGGGATGTCAGTCGCCTCTGTGATCTAGCGATCAAGCATCGGACTTGACTTTCCGATGTCCCGGGTTCGATCCCCAGGTTGGGCAACATAAAAAAATTGGAAAATGTGCATTTTTAATTCTCTAATAAAAATAACGTTGCCGAGATTGGATACGTGCCCGGTTGGCGATAGACTTTTGCTACCTCTTACATTATGGGGTTATTAGTGTCTTCGGCTAGTCGTGGATGCCCTGGTTGTGCCTCTGCCTATCTCTTCGGGGATATGGGCGTAAAGACACGTTTTTTAAAGATATCAGTCAAGCGTGTGGTTGTCTGGATCATATATGACATTAAAGTAAGTAGATATCATAACGCTACATTGCTCCCCAAAGTGATATATGGCGAATCAATCGCCAACTAGCCATTTATTCAATCCTAGACGACATTGTTTTATCAAAAAAATAAAAAGCGCGTTTTGAGTGACACGACACAGGCATCGACACCGGACCACTACACCGAGGCGATTATGAACTACGTGGAAAACATCACTTTCTATGTGTAAAATATTCGATTTTATAAAACCAATTTAAATCAAACTTAGATGTTTTCTCACGAAAATTGCAGTTTTTAAAAACTGGAAGGCACACAAGAAGACTAATTTTCCAATGGCAAGAAATACAGGTTTCCTTGAAGACAGACTTGTGTGTAGCCAACCTGATGCTTATTTTATGTAAATCTACCCTACCTAGTGTACCTATCATAATAAATTGAAACACTATAAGGCGAACACTTATGTCATCGCATAAAAATTAATCCCTGCTCACTAAAGACGTTTTTGTGGTAGAGGGATAAACGCCAAAATGTAAATTGAACCTCAACTCAATAACAGTAAGTCCAAATTTATCTTTATCCTTTTTTTGATTTGATGTACTTTAAATTGTTCCCTAATTTTTTCCAAATCACAAGTTTTGTTGCTTAAAAAATTACAGATTTAACAGTATAGTGACCAAACAACAAATCCGGAATGTAACGAAACATTTGAACATCCAGGTCATCTAAAACATACCTTAACGTCTTTCCTACAAGCCCCCTCGCAATGTTAGCAGAGAGTTTTGAATGGTATGTATATCAAGTTTTGTCAAGATGGTTAATTTATTTTCAAACACATGAAAATTCAGATCTGTATGTAGTCATAGATATTGTGGCCAATTTTTTTTAAAAAAAACAAAATCCTGAATTTTCCAAAATTGCTATTTTTTTAGATACAATATATTATCATGATACGACAGGTGGTTGTTAGAAATTACAGTCTTGTTATTTCTCTTATTAAAACTTGGTCTCAAATATTACAACAGTACTAAAACAATTATATTCTCTGAAATATTTCTGTGTACTAACAACACGAAGTTAATTAATCTACTTACAAATATTTCAAGTTTCGTCACTAAAGAGAATAATTACGTTGAAGACTTCACATTAAGACGCCGGTGAACGCGTACGAGATAATATATACAGTACCTGGATGACCGATTGTTTTTTTATAAATTGTGTTTTTTGGAAATTATATTTAAGTACGAAAATTTAAAAAGTCTAACCCCAAAGCAAACAATCATTGACTTCGTTACTTAACAACGGACTTCGTTACTTAACAACAACAATAAAACACGAATAAGACATTTTCTAAAAATGATTCCTAGCTAGATCGATTTATCGGGTTATTCCACTAATCCCCGTTGACAATCCCCATCAACGGGGATTAGTGAACTTTTTGTTCATTAATCCCCGTTAACGACAATTGGAGCTTATAATGGGGATTTATGAACTAAAAAGTTCATTAATCCCCATTACGTTAAAAATAAAAAACTAATGTAAGAATCAGGTACTTCTATGTATTATTGGATTAGAACTCACAAATTGCTTATCTTTATAATCGAATTAAATTTAAACCTGATTACAGTACTTAAAAAAACTAAAAATTTACAAAAATACAGAAATCAGAGTAGTGTGACTCTTACTAACTCTCGCTGCTATCAACTTATATATTACTTTGCCTATTTTAAAAACAGTCAGACCTCCTTTGAGACCGAGCAACCGATTCATCACCATTTATAATAGAATCCGAGTTTTAAGTGTTAGTTACGTTTCTTTAATAAAATGACAGAGCTTTTAATAAGTAAACACAAGTACTTACTATAAAATAAAATACAGATAGTTATTTAAAAGTAAGTCAGAGATTTTACATTTCTTAATACCTCGCAGTTTAATAGTTAAATTTACAAAATTTTACAACTAACAAAATCATAGTTGGTTGCATAACATATTAATTAAAAAGGAAACATCATTTTCACTTTGCATTATAAATAAATAAATAAATAAATATCCCTGGACAAATCACACAAATTGAATCTAACCCCAAAGTAAGTAAATTATATGCTTGTGTTATGGGTCAACGATACTAATACATACAATACTTAAATAGATACCAGAATAAATTTAATAAACACCCAGACCCGGAAATTCATTTATCTAAATGTTCATCACACAAATGCCTGCCCCCGTCGGGAATCGAACCCGAGCCTCGCGGTTGGTCGATATAGTTAGGCGTGTACGCTAGCCACTCGACTAACGGGGCGGTCAAACATTACAACATAGTATTTCTAAAATAATAAAATAACTGATTGATACAACTATTAATTAAAAAATCACAATTTCTAAGCTACATATCATCATGCTAAGACCTATAGGAGCTGAGCACTAATGAAAAATGTTTCAAAATCAAGGGATTTTTTTCCTATTGCGAGCTTCCGCTGCGTGCGCTTCGTTAACAGTTAAAGTTTTGTAAAAAATATTTGTGACAGAATTGTTCCTCTTTAAAAGTTCTAAAAAAGTCTGCAATAGCATATTTCTATCTTTTAAGGTTAGCTCACTATAACCTTTTTTATGCTAACCAAATGTTTTGAACTAACTAACTAACCGATTTCAGTCAACTACTTTTTAAATTTGTTCTATCCAGTACTTACAACACTTTTAGATGAATTATAAAATGATGATGATGAATGAAAAAAGTTTTGTTACAGTTTACTTATTTTTGTTAATTTTCCATATCTAAATATAAACAGATATATTATTTAATTTTGTAGTTTTTTATGGTAATTCTTTTACCATTAATAGGCGATATCTTATCGTATAGTAATTATGTTTTTAATAATTAGTTTTCCAAATATTTATATTTTTGCATAAGTAACAATACATTACATACCTATAAATAAAAAACTGAGTTCAGAAATTACATGCTTAGACAATTACTACAAGATAATTTTATTAAAATATGGTGCGCATTTAGCCAGACCCTATATATTTTTGTAATATATTTTGCAATTTTTCTTCTTTTAAAAAAATTAAATTTCTAATAACACTAATATACTACTAAGTCTTTGAATACGTGTTTAGTTTAATTAAGAGATTCCTTCAAGTTATATCTCATGTTTCTCCAGTAATTTATTTTATTATATGTCATGTTCTTGAATTTCCCTACACACAAATTATAAAATTAAAACGCTGAATGCTAAAATCATCTTCTCTCACGATGGTAAAGAATCGGTTGCTCAGGCTCAGAGGAGGTTTGACTGTTTTTAAAATAGGCAAAGTAATATATAAGTTGATAGCAGCGAGAGTTAGTAAGAGTCACACTACTCTGATTTCTGTATTTTTGTAAATTTTTAGTTTTTTTAAGTACTGTAATCAGGTTTAAATTTAATTCGATTATAAAGATAAGCAATTTGTGAGTTCTAATCCAATAATACATAGAAGTACCTGATTCTTACATTAGTTTTTTATTTTTAACGTAATGGGGATTAATGAACTTTTTAGTTCATAAATCCTCATTATAAGCTCCAATTGTCGTTAACGGGGATTAATGAACAAAAAGTTCACTAATCCCCGTTGATGGGGATTGTCAACGGGGATTAGTGGAATAACCCGATTTATCGCCCCCGAAACCCCCTATATACTAAATTTCATGAAAATCGTTGGAGCCGATTCCGAGATTCCAATTATATATATATACAAGAATTGCTCGTTTAAAGGTATAAGATATTATTGTGTAAAAAGACACTCTGTACTCTTTAAGGTATCTTAAGGTCCCGGCTCCTTTGTAGAATAGACCATATCCTTTTCTCCCAGACTCTTCGTAAAAGGCAAGCATAGACTTACCGTCATTAACACCGTGACATCTGACTAGAAACGGCTTGCCCGGATTGGTATCACTGCTTTACCTATTCCTGCCGTCATAACATCAGTGCTTGCCGTTGACGTGACGCGTTGCAGTTCGGAGCATAGGGTAGCCGGTAAACTTACTTTTGCTCTAAGCCCAAAATCCCGCACCAATCGCGCACTATTATCACCTTTGTTGTCTCTATGTGTCGTGAATTTCTAGCCTTCACGAAACCTGTATGCTTGTTTGCCTTACAAAATATTATAATAAAAAAATCCTCACCCTCTGGACATCGTCATTATGGAGGCAAGAATCCCTAACTATAGAAGTGGTAGCACAGCATTCTTAACGGTGATCTTATTGGTATTTACCCGTTTAAACTAACCAATGCTATTTAAGAAGACCCGAACTAACACCAGACCTTATTTATAGTAGTATCTTACAAGAAAAAAAAATATCTTCACGCTCACATCCCCGAAGAGTTAGGCAGACTAGCCGAAGACACTATGTCCCACAATATGATAGATGGTAAGCCTATCGCCAACTGGACACATTTCCAATCCCGAACAACGTTTTTTTATATTAGAAAATTGGAAAAGTCCAATTTTTCTTTTTGTTGCTCGATCCGGAATTCGAACCCGGGACCTCAAGCAGTCAAGTCCTGCAATTGAACCGCTAGACCAGAGAGGCGATATTACTTTATATAGAATTCTACTTTTATACTACTACTACTACTACTACTTCTACTGCTACTACTACTTTCATAGAATTTACAGTTTATATAATGCCCTTTTTCCATAATTTAACATAAAAAAACCTTTTACCGTAAAATGCGGGAAATAGGGATTCAAGGGTGAACAGGGATTTTTAGGCAATTAGGGAAAACTTTTTGAAAATCGTTTATCCCACCAAAACATTTCATGTGAAATATTGACAAGACGATCACATAAAGTTTGCCCTGTAAAAGATAACAAAACATTGTTGATAATGTGTTTATAAGGTGATTTTGTTGATAAGGTGTTTATTAAATATATTCTGGTATCTATTTAAGTATTTATATGTATTAGAATCGTTGACTAACACCCATAACACAAGCATATAATTTGCTTACTTTGGGGTTAGATTCAATTCGTGTGATTTGTCCAAGGATATTTATTTATTTATTTATTTATTTATTTAATGTAGTGCAAAAGTTCTTTTATTTTGGTACTCGAGCTTTAACTGTTTAAAATAATTCATGTGGGGTTTGGTTTTAAACGTTTAAAATAGGGACTTTTACATATTATATAGTCACGACCAATAAGACGATTGTTGGTTTTATGCTGTACAGGAACTTATCAGGGAAGGGATTCACCGCCTTACCTATTCCTGCCGCCACAGTGACTCTTTAAAGTTTTTCTTTGGCTTAATTATTCCTATATTTTTAACGACACTATTTGGCAGTGTCATGTTCCAGTCAGTAGAGTTATGTGCCAGATAGACTTACCCGATGGCTATAGTATAATGACACTCATATAACATTATGTGGTATCTATACAATTAAACACGTAATCGATATTATTTGATACATTGTAATTTATCGCGTTTTGTTCGCAAATCGCTAATTTTCACGAAATTCCTTGCATAGTAGCTCCTACCCTTTTTAGAATGTTTTTTTTAAGAAAAACTGCTTTTATACTATAAACGTTAAAATAAATGTAGTGTGAATGTTACAAATCCACAGCCAAATATCTTGTTTTTCTATTAAAAAATTATACATTCTTCAGAAAACTTAATAAAGCATAAAATTTAAATAAAATTCTTTTGCTTTTTAACAGAGTTCAAGAAAACGAGGAGGTTCTCAATTCGGCCGGTATATTTTTTTTAATGTATATTTACGTAATTATTATTTTGTTTAATGCGGAATAGTTTCGAATTGGTCCCATTAAAACAAGTAGGACCACTACTTTTTATTTTATGAGCATTTTTTATCTTTTTCACCTATCCCGATGTTTGTTTTTATTAAATTAAATCTCTATAATTTAATTTAATAAAAATCAATCAAAAAACTAAAAAAAAAATTAATAAAAATAACTACGTTAATAAAACCCGAATTCAATCCTATTGATAAATAGCACTTATAAATATAATAGGTAGTATATAATTAATGTTAAACCTATGCTATTTTTTACTTTTTAGTTTTGAAGTCGATTTTCAATAGCGTAGTTATTTTTGTATATCTCCAGAAAAATGCGTGTCAAGAACTCTGTATACAAGATAATAAAGTCAACAATTTTATTACGCGATCATACATTACTCTACCGGAAAATTCTATTGTCTTTGTCCCAAAAGCGGGTTTTAAAGCATTCGTGCGGCTTGCGTGAGATATAAGGACGATATATCACATAGATCAGGCGGACACTGATGTTGAATTGCCTACATCGAGGACCAACGTAAAACAGATACTGTGCCGAAAGAGTTGGTAAAAATTTCGCTCAGACGAGGTAGAACCTAGCATATTTGTACAAAGAAAATTGTATCACCGACACAAAACAACAAAATAACTAAAAACATGTGTTACCTGAGTGTGTAAATGTGTTGAATTGATATTGTTTTGACAAATAGAAAAAAATGTATATTGTGTATCTTATACTGGCACTCGATGAAGTGGGTTTATATTAAGTGACCGCCCAGTCTAGTACACTCGCGGGCACGCATCCAATCTGCCCAACGGCAGCGATATAATCGCAATTTTATCGTATCTTTCAACAGTGGTACAGTCAGTTTCAGTAAACGGAACATAATAGGTTTTTTAAACAGTAAGGGAAGGGTCACAAAAATAATCTCGTGATAGCAAGGATGTATACTCCTACAGAGATTTACAGATTAAGTCTTTGCTAACCTGGCTTAAATAAACATTTTACCAAAAGTTAAAACATGAAACACGACAATGACGAACAACTGAATTATCGTAACAGGAATATACGTCGGCTGTACCAATCCGGAGAAGTCATCACAAAGCTCTAACTAGTATCAGTTACGATGGCAGTAATTAATAAACCGTCGTTCACGAGTTGTTGACGGATGGTTAGGAAGAAAAGCAGCTGGTCTGTCTATCCTATGGTCTAAGTATAGCCAGTAGCCAGAACTGTAGGTAAGTAAAGAAGTAAAGATAAGTAAAGTTCAAAGAGCATTTTACTACGTTAAATTGAACTCGTTGGCCACATGCATTAACATACTTGTCTCACTCCACAAACCAACCGCGAGGCTCGGGTTAGATTTTCTCCAGGTATTATTTTGATGAACGTAGATATTTGTATTACCGGGTTTAGATTTTTATTTTATGTATACTGGGGGTTAGATTAACTATTGATTTTTTCAAGTAGGTTTATTTAAATAATATGACTGTATTGTAGACAAAACGATTGTGTTATATATTTGAATTTAAATATACAGTAAGTATATTCATAGGTCCCTGTCCAACCTAAATGAGACATACAAACATTTGATATCGTAACCAAAAATAAAATTAAAAATATAATTATATTCTTGACAAAAATATCAATGTACCTGTTCAACCAATATTAATTGAATGTGCACATTTAGTGCACATCGCGCTGCGCTGTGACGTCGTTTGCCATTTTCATTTTCCATTAATTTATCATTCTTCTTTCTTTAGGTTTTGGCATTCACGTTAGTATTTTACCATTAATCAAGTAGAAATTGGCATCCAATTCACCAAAATCGCGATTCAATTATAATTATTCATATGTTGTTGTCAGTCTTGGGTAAAGCGGTGGCCCCATTACTCAAGCTCATATGGTAAGATTTGAAGGCAACGAGTAAATACACGATACGCTAATTTCTTCATGATAATTTCATTTGTGCATTTTTATTGAACAAAATTGTACAAAATGCCAACAAAATTTTCTAATTTCACTCAATATAAACACGAAATTCAATAATAATCAAAAAGCTTCGACCATCATTTGTTTCGTTGGTAACAAACATGCTAACGCTACGGTGGATTATTGCGGTGGATGCGTGGCGCCTCTTGCGGCACCGGGAGAGAATGAACGTAAGAATCAGAATGCGACAAATCTCAGCGGATCTGACAGTTGATTCGTACGAGTTGTCAAGTACAAAATGTCAGTCTCTAAATTACACCAAACTAAAGTCAATTTTCAGGATATGAAAACACTACTACAACTTGTCGTATATCTAACACCACCTTTTAGTTAAGATCAAAAGAGCATACCGAACACGACATTGCATCACAACACACAATGTGGCCAGCTGCAGCTCCACCGTTGCTTCTAAAATTCCATTTCATTAGAGAGAACTTTCTTAGTGAATCTGGGTGTGACTTTATATTTCAAACCGCATTTCGATACCTAACGACACATTCACCGATTGAAGAGGAGAAAGGCTGGAAAGTTATATAGGTTAATTTTTGTCACAAATTTTTTACGCAGAAGGAAAGCTTTTAAACTTCAAGTAGAGGCCGTAATCGCGGGCGATTGTAGTCTATGAGCATTCAAGATTTTGTCTGGATATTTAACTAAATTCCAAATATTTAACTAAAATAGTAAAAATTAAAAGTTATTTATTTTATCAGCTCCTTTTTGGGTGATCTGAAAAAAAAAACTCTTTTGCTGTGATAAGTTGACCTTTTGTACAAAATATTAGTTTTAAAGTTTACGTAAGTTTTGTGTACAATAAATGATTAAATAAATAAATAGAACAAAAAAGTCAGCCATAAAATAAATAAATGGGCAGACTTATGTTTGCCTTATCTCCGGTTAAAATATCGTTACTTAATTTGAAAAACACAATATTTTTAATATAACAGTATTCTGTATAATAATGAATACCTTGACGACTGTACCTACCATAAATCCGCACTGTGTAGCTCTCCCTGCGTGCATTTCTATTCTGGTTTCTATTTATTCCGTACGCATTGTGTCTCATTCCGTGATCCATCCACGTCACAGACGATATCTAGGCCGATAATCCCATTTCCCAGAAAAAGAAAACTTTTACGAGTGAATATTTTCCCCAGAACGTTTTAATGTAACCTTATGTAAACACCGAATAAAGTTTAACCTAATTTCGGTTCAATAAATCTTTGAAAGAGTAAATTTAGTTTAGGTTAATTGAGATTGAGATATGTCAACTAATAACTCATGTCATGTTTATAAATTAGTACAATACAAATTTAGTTTTTGACAGTTTAATTATTTTGATCGCTTCTATAATCTATTGGTTTATTATTGGTATTGAGATCGAAAGTTGGCTTACTGAGTCAGTCAACTGCTAATAAGTGTTTTCAATGTTCAAAACAACATTGCACGCGATTGGATAAGTCCCTGTTTAGTAAATCTGTAGAAGGGTCAATTCTGTACATTGAAAATATTGAAAAAATAAATAGCACTGCATATGTAATGTCACAGTGTTACTGGATCTATACCAAACCCAAATAAGTGATTATTTTTTTTTGTCTGTCTGTATTTATTAGGCATTAAGTGAAAACTAACAGTTCGATTTCGATGAATCTTGGTATAATTATACTTTAATATCCTGGGCATAAAATGGAATACTTTTTATCCTGAAAAAATACGTCGAAAAAAATAAATCTAAATTTTGCAGTTTTATTAAAATTAGACCGATTTCCGCGAGGACGGAGTTGC
>NJDD01001007.1:270901-309405 GCA_002245505.1 Calephelis nemesis | reverse complement strand
ACCCAAATAAGTGATTAATTTTTTTTGTCTGTCTGTATGTTCAGGCATTAAGTGAAAACTAACAGTTCGATTTCGATGAATCTTGGTATAATTATACTTTAATATCCTGGGCATAAAATGGAATACTTTTTATCCTGAAAAAATACGTAGAAAAAAATAAATCTAAATTTTGCAGTTTTATTAAAATTAGACCGATTTTCGCGAGGACGGAGTTGCGGGCGGAAGCTAGTCTAGCATATAATGGGACTTATATCCTTGGTTACAGCGATATTGAACTTATCAAATTTCTTTATTCGATGTATGATCAAAGCAATTGGATAATTCCATTAAATTTTCTAACAACGTACAAGTTTTTTCCTGGTAGAAGAACTTCATAGAAAATAAATATTATGACATTTTAATCCAAATGGTTTGAAATCTTAAAGAAATAGTAGATATGTACGTAAATGTCAAAGAAATTTTCAAATGTTGCACAAACCATTTGGAGGTAGATATTTGACGAACCAACCTTAGTTATGGGTGCCCTCTACTTGTCTTTTCGTATCAGGCATGAAGACACTGTTTTTTAATCATTATTTTGAAATAAAAGACACATCTATTAGACATATATATTTTTACACATTTTTCGTTAGCCTGCAGCTATGTGAAATCTCGTTAAAATATCGGGATAAGAAGTTGTTGATCTCTTCCAGTAAAAAGTACTAGCACGTCAAATATCCGCTTGTTTGGCTAACTTTGAAATTGACAAACTTTCGTAGGCATTTTGATACCCTTTTTTATTACTTATAACATACTCGTAATATCGCTAAGATAAAATTGAAACTGGTTATTCCCCTGACTAAACCTATCCGTTATGCAGCTATGAACAATCTTAATTAAGTCAGCTTTCATCACGTCGCATACGCGCACACACACACACACATACATACAAGTAAACAAGCAAATGAGTTTGTAGCCTATAGAGACCACAAATGCTAACGGTGCATAGATATCCCTAGGCAGAGATTTTAGTCCAAATTTAAAGATGTTATACAACTCTACCTGTACCTTAACCCATAGTCAGGAACATGGCATTGTTGTTAAGAAGCAAAAAATCCTAAAATAAGTTAGGAGGTTGATAAGTAACGAGGAGCTTCCTTTAACTTGCAAGTTACTGTACAGCACTGGGTAGTAGACCCTCGGTCTTAATGGTCATAGCCTACTTAAGATGGAAGAAATAGATGGTAAGGAGAAATATTTGTCTCAACTCATAAGATACAAAAGATGTTAAATGTGGGTTGCCAAAATGAGGCTGAGATTTTAAGGCTCTTGCACAAATAAGGTAATTGGTCACTCTATTATAGTGAGCTGATTTTATTAGACAATATCTACACGCCCGTTACCCTGAAGATCAAGTAGAGGTACAACTAGCTACCCACGACGAGCAAAACACACTTTTGTTAAGACAACCTTATGGCAAAATAAGGTCAGGATTTGATATAGACAATTAATATGAAATTTTTCCTGTGCTGGATTGAGCCCGCTGAGTAGAATACCCCATCTGCCTCACTGCCAGGTAGCTCGTAAGGGGCGAACGTGAGTAAAATTGATCATCTCCAACAAGACTAGTGGTAGACTGTTGTGCATCACCTTGCCCAGATTGGAATCTATCGCCTTCGTAATTCCTGTCACCATGACCATGTCATGTTCTGCCACGCAGGGTAGGGTGGCTGGTAGACTTGCACAGTAGACCTAATACAACTGCCATAGGACAGTGATGCTCCCATAACATCTATGGTGTCTATAGAACACGGTTGTCTTTTACCATGAAGAAACCTGTGACTGACCTCTCACATAAGAAGAATAAAAAATATGATGTTAACACAGTTTAATGAAGGTAGGATTAACGCGGTTGACTTAGTCAAAATCATGACGCTAAATTAAGATTGGAGATTACATTCCAAAGAGATCTGATGTCAATTTCCAAATATTGCTGACTCCCTATAATTTAATAGCCTTTCTTTCTTTTTAACTTTGTTAATTGCCATCATAAAACTTTTAGAAAGAGAGGTCGTTAAATTAGAGTAAGTTTGTATCTCATTCACCGACTCCTCTTTCTATATTAGACTGAGTATCTATCTAATTTAAGGATCTCTCTTGCTGAGAGTCTTATGATGTGAAGTATACGATGTGGCGCGAATCCGAGCCGGTGGTAGATTATAAAAACCACAAGTACCACTTGTATGGTCCACTTGTGGAATCGGAGTCGCTATTTATTATTAACTCTTTACAGTACACAACTGATATTACAAAAAAATACTTAAAAGCAAAAAAAGTACAAAAGTTTCAATTACAATTTAATTTAATTTATCAGTTTTACTTCACTTAAATAAATTAATAGATGATTTAATTGTCTAACAAACGTAAAATATTTCAAGTTTCCCTCACTCAGAATACGCCCACGTTCATCGATTTTTGTCAATTAACTTTGTTAACATTCGATACTAATAATGGACATGTTTTGTTTTGATACATTTGATACCATTTATTTTATACCGAAGCGAAATGTTTGGAAAAAAAATATATGAAGCTTGGATAACTAGTTTTTTTTTATGACATTGGAAGGCAAACAAGCAGCCGGTTTTTCCGATGGTAAGAAATTCCCGCCGCCTAGAGACACCAAAGGTGGTAATGGTGCGCTCCAACCAGAGGCCGGGATGTTAGGTCTCGAGCAAAAGTAAGTTTACCGGCTACCTTACCCTTTCGAACCGGAACACGTCATGACGTTATGGTGGCAGGAATAGGTAAGGCGGTGGTCCAGACCAATCCGAGTGAGCCGCTGCGAAACTCTACCACCTAGTCAGATATCACGATGTTAGTGACGGCAAGCCTATGCTCGCCTTTTACGAGCTGCCTGGCACAGGAAGGCAGATGGTCTATTCTACAAAGGAGCCCGGACCAACACGGGGAGTTTTACTAGTTGTAATTTTATATAGATTCCAATGCTAAGATCGGTTCAGTAGATTCACAAAGATTCAGTAACACTTACCCCGAAAAGCAGACTTACAAAAATATTCTAAAAATAACCAAATTGTGTTCTGATGTAAAGTTGATAGAGGAAGATACTCTTTGTGGAATTAACCTTCTACCGTCCTGCCTGGCATTAATACGATATTATAGCAATAACTGCGATTTACTTGGTACTGATTACCAACAAGACTGGTAATAGAGTGCTGTGCAGCAACTGGCCCTGATAGCGATCCTCCACCATATCTATTCCTGCCATCGTAAAGACGATATCTTGATCCGGTCACAGAGGGTAGACTCAAAAAATTCGCCTTTTATATTGGCCATAAGACAGCAACGCACCTACATGTAAGGGTGCGCTAATGGGGCAAAAAGGTCAGTTGGCGTAGAGATTATAAAAAAGTTATCAAATATTTAAAAAAAACAGTCTTATGTCTTTAACTTGACTTTCTTGATCCATTATTCTAGTACTTTTAGTACTACTTTCTCTCTATTTAATCGGGAAATAAAAGAGGCAAGTCTAAGAGTTAAGGGCATGAGGCTCCCGACTTAACCTAGAATTCATTTTTTCAATCTTCCTGTCAACTTGTGTCCATCTGATCGGCTAGCGACTCTCCTATCTACATATTATATGAGATGTATAGTTTAGTGTTATCTCTTACCACCAGGAGAACTCTTTGCCTGTTTGATATCTATCACGATATTACGAAAATGTCTATAATATACAATTTTCACTTATCTTCAGATTAATTCTCATCTGTACACATTTCTGTTTACGTCAAACCGCGACAATATCGAATATTAAATGTCATATCAAACCACAATCTTATTTTGCCATAGGGTCTTTACTATGAAGCTATATTACTACTGGAGTTTTGGCGCCATTGTTAAGGAAGAAAGTCGTAGTGTTTTCGTAATTTTTGAACTTCGTGTAAAATATGAGTACAATTAGTTAATTTAAGTGGCAATTAATTCGTTTTTTTTTTAATTCAAGTGCACAAGTGAAATATTTATGAAGAAATTAGTGTATCGTGTCTTTCTTCGTTGCCGCCAAATCCCACTAAATGAGCTTGAGTAAAAGACCCTGACATGACTTTGACTTACGACTTATGACCCGAAATGACTTATGACTGCTAAAAAGAATTAATTAATACGAAAGACGTGGCAGCATGGCCTAAAGGTGTAGTCCGGCCCCAGAAAGGGGCAAATTAACTTAAAAAATATGTATTACTACCGGAGTTTACACTCCTAACAAAGACCCTGATGCCATTTCTAAATATCGCTAACTCTCTATAATGTGCTGACTTCTCTCTCTGAGAGTCTCGACATGTCAAATAATAAAGCCCAAACGAAAGATATAGGTCAGTACATTAGTTAAGTCAGTATTGTGATATCAGATTTTCATAAAATATTTAGTTTTATGGTCTTTATATATGCTATTAATGAAATAATATTACTTAGTTGCATACAGGCAAGGTACAGATATACTTTATCGTTATTATATTAAGTATTGTGGTTTAAAATAAATATTTATTCGTGTTGTTTCCCATCCCATTAGAGGAAATAGGGCAAATGCTTTCCTAAACCTGCCCATTAGAGCAGGGAATTGATTCATTTGTCCTCAGTGTTGATCCAGGTCTTCAGAGTGGAGTAAACCATCTGCCTCCCTGCCTGACAGTTTAGAAGCGAGCATAAAATCATTAGAAAATTAATATTAATGCATTGACTTGCCCGGATGGAAATCCACCGTCACACAAATTTCTGCCGCCATAAAAACATCGTCATGTTCCGGCCCGGAGGGTAGACTAGCCAATAGACGTCCACAATAGAACTGACATACGGTTCGTATGACAGCGATGCACCTACAACATCCATGGTATTTAAAGCTACGGTGGCTTTTTACTATTAGAAGAGCAGTATGCTTGTTTGCTGTTACACTACTTCAAAAAAATCTTTAGTCAAAGTCAGTGCGTCGGATGTTAAAATTTTCCCTGATTGACCGCAAACTTACTCAATTGTTATAGCTTACTTTGGTGCTCGTATCTATCCTGTTCCAATCTGGACAGTAGGGGGCTATGCTAAACTTACATACGCACGAGACTTAAGATCACAGTTAGTTTGGAGTGAATTACTAACCTGGTTAAATCTTACTACTGCCAATTAACTCTTACTAAGTACTATTCGATGGGTTGCTCAGTTGCTCTTCTATAAAAAAATCTGAACACTATTCGAATCGTAGTTTTTCATCATTTCCACTTTACATTCAAACGAAATATACAGTCGAACACCCCTGAATACTCACAACTGCAAAGTTCGACGATTTCTGACAATTATCTAAGCCAACACTCAACACTAACCATACATATCTGTTGACGCCTAGCGGAGTATTGCAGGAGCAAAGTATTGGAGTAGTTGCTCGTCAGAAGAGTTGCACAACACCATTGTTTACCTGTCAAGCGTTCGATGACTTGCATATTTTTTCTATTCATTTATTCAAAGCTTTAACATCATACGGCGCCTACACTCAAACAAATTTTATCATTTTCAAACTGCAAGCAAAAAATATTTAGCAATTGTATTTTATTGGTAGCTTCACACATGGCTCTTTGGGTTATTTGTTGTGTTTACCAAAATATTCGATGTACGGCAAATAGACAATACGACCAGACGTGTGTTTGTGTAGACACACAAAGAGATGAATTCCAAATAAATATTTAATATTGTTTGTTGCCGAAAACATACTTTGCTGTACCAAATCAAAGAGAGCGTAACATTACGTTTATATCCCTAATGGAGTACCTCTAAGTACAACTTGCAGATTGTGTGAACTAACCACGTGTGTCCAGGATATTTGTATGTTTATTCTTTTCTCCTTTGATGTGTTTTGAAAAACCAACAGACGTCCTGTAAGCCACTAAAGAAGCAGTTAATTTGTATTTTATCATATTTAAGATAAAAAACAATAATTTTCTAATTCATACTAATTATTTGAGAGAGAAATTTAGGCGTAGTTTAGCGATAAGTTTGACTATTAGTCTAAAGACTAAAGTTCGACAGATGCGTCACTACATCTTAATATAAAATTAATTATAAGCATTTGCTTTGCTACGCATTTGGAATCAGCGCGTTTATTTATTATTTGTTATAAATCTAAATATCGATACACACATACCTATAAAAATAAATAAATAAAAATCCATATTATGTGATTTCATAGAACAATAAAAATTCAAATGCTATAGCTATTTTTATGATAGTAAAATATACAAAAGTACACCTAGTCCAAGATTGGTCGACTTTTCATTTTTTTAATTAAAGAATTGTAATTTTAAATAAAAAAAAAACATTTTTTAAAAATGGTTTAGTACAAGCGGGACTATCTTAAAAATATTGCTGCTCCGGTGAAACCAAAGGCAAATCTGTTTCGTAACTTTCGTAGTTTTAGAACTCTAACATCGGAAATCGACTTTGCTACATTTGATAAAAATGATTCAATACTTTATACCATGACAAAAATTATATTCCCCGACTCAAATCAAATATTCCGTCAAACGCCCACGACCGCAACATTTATCGATATCGGTAAATGGTTATCTCAGCACTACTCAATCAGATGTATAAAATATCAATACAAGATATACGTCCTCATTAATAACTTTTTTAACACAAGTCCACGATTAAAAATATTTATCATGTAATTTTATCAGTTGAGTAATATACCATTCTCATATGTTAATACTATAAATGTAAAAAATGTATTAGTATGTTAGTTTATTTGTTTGTTATTTCACGTCGCAACAGAATGCTTATACGTAAAAATTAATACGTGTAAGGAATGAAGGCTAGAGAGACACGTCGGCTATTTTACCAATATATAAAAAGGGTTTGAAGGTTTGAAGGGTTTGAGTAGCTGAATGACTCAAACATCGACCACTTGGCACTTCATTCTTTCTGCTTGGCGTGGCTGGGGGTCTTGGCCTGAAGATACATATTATACAAGTTAACTTGTACGTTCAAATGTTTCTCTCCATTCCGTTTCAAGTTATTTGGAAAAAATTGCAATGTGTAAATAACTTAAATCGGACTTCGCGTTAATTAATTACGCCATTTTACTCCTTTTCACGGGAACCCATTTTATGGGCGAGATACAGAGTATCCTATAATTTTCCTCGGAGCATTGAGCACCTTCCTGTCAAATTTCGATACAAACGGTGTAACTGTATCGGCGTGAATGGCGGTCGGGATCGAGACAGACGGACGGACAAATATTATATAAATGTGTTCTGATGGCCATGTCTAGTCGCAGGCCCCTTTTGTTAAAACCGACTTTAAACAGGAGGAGGTACCCAATTTGACTGTATGCTTTTTTGTATGTTTGTTATGCGATTACTCGGCCAATAGGTAGTCGAACTTTTTTGATGGTTTTTTTAGATATATAGGTCATGATTTTGAGATAGTCTCATATTATTTTTATTACGAATCGACCAGTGTTTTTGAATTATATCCAACAATGCTTTATTTTCGCTTTTTGCAATTTTATAAATTTTAAACAAAAATGTATGCAATACTAAACTCAAAAACTACTTATAAAATGCTGATAAAATTTGTGTGGAACAATTTCGAAATCATAACGTATCTTTCAAAAAAAAATATATCAAATCGTGACGTGATACCTAAGAGGGGGATTTTGTAGTATTACTACGCTTTTTTTTATGATGTTGGAAGGCAAAAAAGCAGGCGGATTTCCTGATGTTAAGAAATTCACGCCGCCAAGAGTCACCAAAGATGGTAATGGTGCGTTGCCAACCTGAGGACGGGATGTTAGGCCTAGGGCAAAAGTAAGTTTGCCGGCTACCTTACCCTCCGAACCGGAAAACGTCATGACGGTATGGCAGCAGGAATAGGTAAGGCGGTGGTACCAATCCGTTCGAGTCGCTGCTAAACTCTACCTTGTCAGATGTCACGGTGTTATTGACGGTGAGCCTATGCTCGCATTTTACGAGCTGCCTGGCAAGGAAAGCAAATGGTCTATTCTACAAAGAAGCCCGGACCAACACGGGAAAGCGATTAATTATTATTTAATATTCTATATACAGTCTTCAATCTTTTACAGTTTTATTATAAGTAGACAAGGTCACAGTTTGACGTAAATTGTCGAAAGGGTGTTGACGTATTGTGTCAATATTGGCCATGACAGTTTTATTCATTGGGTCGGCTGGAAGCTCTGGGCACATGTGGGTCATAGAAAATACGATTATTAGACATTTTTATTGCGTGTTGGTATAATTATTACATGCTGTGGTGCTTAATATTTGTGAACCAGATTCAGCGGAAACATTACTCTGACATTTCGCATTTGTTGTTTTCATTGTAAGCTGAAATGTTTATTCTAAATTTAAATGTAAAGTTTAAATGTGTTAATCGTACACTGTTTTATTTAAATGGCGAGGGAAGGGCAGGCGGTACAGTATTCGCAGGAGTAGCTACCGGAGAGCTTGGTACCACTTTTGATAATCAATTTTTTATTGCCTCATTGGTAGAGATGTTACCGAACACATAAAAGTCACCAACCGACCGCGAAACTCGGGTTCTATTCCCAACACAGGCAGTCATTTGTGTAAAGAACATAGCTATTGATATCTGTATTTCTGGGTCAAAATTTTTATTAAATTTATTTTGGTATCTATTAAAGTATTTGTATGTGTTAGTCTACTGTCTAACACTCATAACACAACGGCAACGAGGAAATACACGTTACACTAATGTCTTCATGATTATTTCATTTGTGCACTTTCATTGAACAAAATTGTACAAAATGCCACCAAAATTAACTCAATATAAACACGAAATTCAGTAATAATAAAAAAACTACGACCATCTTTTCTATCGATGGTGCCAAAACACAATTTAAGTCTTACAAAAGTACGATGTTAGGACTATAACGTCCCAGTAGTGATATAGCTTCATGATAATTACAGTTTTTTTCTATTTTTATGACATTACATTGTGTCAACTGTTGCTTAAATATTTAAATGGAAATGCGTAAAAAGGATTTCCTGAGAAACGTGAAGGGGAGTTTTGGCGCCATCGAGAGAAAAGATAGTCGAAGTTTTTTCATAATTATTAAATTTCGTGATGGTATTATTGAGTGAAATTAGTTAATTTTTGTGGCATTTTGTACAATTTCGTTCAGTGAAAGTGAACAAATGAAATAATCATGAAGAAATTAGCGTATCATGTATTTCCTCGTTGCCGCCAAATCTCCTTACTTGAGCTACTACATGACTTACTGACGACTTATGACTGATGACTAATTAATTATAATTGATCAAAATTGATATAAAATTTGATGCAAATTTCTACTTGACGAATGGCAAAATACTAACGTGAAGGCCAAAACTTAAAGAAAGAAGAGAAACGTGAATAAATTTTTATATTCATAAAAGTAAAATGATGTAAAGGGTAAAGTTTCACGACCGCACTGAAGAGGTACAAGTGCAACCAGGCCACTAACGAATAGCCGAAGGCATTTAAGTCATACAATGTGATTACCGTTAACCAGTACCGTGATATTACGAATTTGTTGCTTTCTTTGTAAGCTTTTATCAACCAGGTACTCAAAAAGTATCTTCACGCCCATTTCCCCGAACCGGTAGGCAGAGATACAACCAAGGCACCCACGACTAGCCGAAGATACTAAATGCCACTCAAATCCCAGTAATGTTATTTTCGTAATGGTATGCACATGTTACAATAACACTTGTACTTTTCCGCATAATTCTTTATAAAACACTTATTACTTAAACAAGGTTTTTGGTATTCATTTCCAAGTTATGATCGTCAAAATTAAGTGGAAAGTGGCTTAAATGTAACAAAGTATTTAATATGGTATTTTGCAGAAAAGTACAAACATTTTCCAATATTAAAAATTACGAAATGTATATTTTCAATTTCCTAATAAAAATAACCTTAACTGGGATTAGATATGCGCCCGGTTGGCGATGAGCTTGCCACATAACTTATCACGTTGTGGGACTTAGTATCTTCGGTTGTGCCTCTGCCAACTCTACTACTAATATATTAATGCGTTAATTATAGCTTACATTATATTTTAAAATGAGAAAGAAGGCGAGCTAGCTGAGTTGCTACGGGTGATCTTGCCAGTGTGTGCTATATAAGAGTATTTAGGCGCCTCACAAGTGTCTTTTAAATTTATCTTATGTATCTTCTGCCCCATGTCCTCGAAGAGGTATACAGAGGCACAATTAGGGCACAACCGACAATCCGAAGACAATAAGTGATAAGTGGCAAGCCTATTGTCAACCAGGCACACATCCAATCCCGGGCAACCTTTTTTTACTAAAAATAATAAAATATAAATATGGTCGCCTCGTTGGTCGAGCGGTTCGGGTGTTGGACTTGACTGCATGAGGTCTCGGGTTCGAATCCCGGATCGGCCAACAAAAAGAAAATTGGATTTTTCCAATTTTCTAACAAAAAAAAATGTTGGTCGGGATTAGAAATGTGCCCGGTTAGCGATAGGCTTGCCACCTATCCCATTATGGGACTTAGTATCTTCGGCTAGTCATGGGTGCCCTGGTTGTGCCTCTGCCTACCTCTTCGGGGATATGGGCGTGAAGAAATTAAAATATTTAAGACTTTTTTGTATGGTCTCAGTGAAATAAATTATTTTCTCATCTAAGGTTTATAAGTGACAAACCAATGCTTACGTTCCTTGGTGGGAAAGCAGTTGGCCTATTTCATCAGATATCGGATTATTAAGATGACCTTATTTTGAAGTAATACTTAAAATATTGCTGAGGCAGCCGTTCATCGTCAATCTTCAATGCGGTGCCGTCGCGTCAGAGTCAAGTGCTTTCTCGGTAGGATATTGCCTAAAGTGAGTAATAAACACTTTTTAAACCAACTTCACAAAAAGTGTTTTTATCTATTAACGGAGCACCCATTGAATGTGAGAGTGCTGTACAGTAATTTTTCTGGGTACGATTCAACAGCCTTATCGATTCCTGCCACCATAATTACTCTATCATGTTTCGGGTTCGAGGGTAGGAATGGGTAGACTTGCACAATTGGCCTACAACCTAGCCACTGGTCGGCGACACACCCACGTTGTCTATAGGCTACGATTGTCTCCTACTATCAGGAGATACTTTAGCTTGTTCACTAATCGACAACCGTTCTTAAAAATCAAGTACCTGCCTACGTATCCCTGAAAAGAAACGCAAAGGAACAATCAAGGTATTTACGATCAGCCCAAGGTACGTAGTCCCATTATGTGATATGTGGCAAACCTTCCACCAAACGGGCATTTATCCAATTTCGGGAAACTTTTTTTTTTCACTGGACAAGTTACACAAATTGAATCTAACCCCAAAGTAAGCAAATTATAATATGCTTGTGTTATGGGTGTTAGTCAACGATACTAATACATTAGAATAATACAGAATAAATTTAATAAACACCTAGACCCGAAAATGCAGACATCTAAATGTTCATCACACAAATGCCTACCCCCGTCGGGAAACGAACCCGAGCCTCGCGGTTAATCGGTATAGTTAGGCGTGTACGCTAGCCACTCGAACAACGAGGCGATTGTTTTATATTTTTTATTATAAAATTATAAAAACACAGGTTAGGTCTTCCGACTTGGAAATAGAACTCGGGCTCTCAATTAATCTACACTAATGCTGCATCACTAAACCACAGATGTGTAAGAGTGTAAAAGTGAGAAAGGGCATGCTTAGTTCTTTTGGTAGCTTTGAAATAATGACAGACGAGAAATTTGGTTGTGATGAAGTAGGTTGACATTTCACGACTAAACCGCTCGGGTATTATCCGAAGTTGGTAACAAAAGTCTCTGAAACCGGCGTTTTTGTACAAAAAGAAAGTATATTCACACCCGTATCCCCGAAGGAGTGGGCAGAGTCACAACCAGGGCACCCACGACTAGCCGAAGACACTAAGTCCCACAATGTAATAGGTGGCAAGCCTATTGATTGCCAACCGGGCATATATCCGATCCCGGCAACGTTATTTTTGTTAGAAAATTTAATTAATTTCTAGTCTGGGAATCGAACCCGGGCCTCAAGAAGTCAAGTCCGACGCCGGACCGCTAGACCAAAAACGCGACAAACGAAAAGAATAATAAAGTAAGTAAGTAAAGGCAGAAATCGTGATTCTTGACACTCGATATTCCTGCCTGCATTGCAAAGGTCTTAGCGTGTATGTAGTATATATGTGTGATATATTGAAATCATTATTATGATTACTTATTAGCTAAGTGTTTCAGTGAACATTTGTTTAGAAAATCACAATTAAGCATTGACGCCATTGCTCTGTCTACGATAAATTTGTCCCATTTATCTTCTCACACTCGTAATCATCGAATATTTTAGCTTCTTAAGACTCCGGCGATGGATGCGGGGGGTTTCCTATAAATAAATTTTATGGTTGTATAAAATATTCACCTTAGTCATAAATGTTTTTCTATGCAAAAAAATTGTATGTGTACGTATGTACACGCGTTAGAAGTTATACTTCTTCGGTGTAATAAAATAAAAATCTTTTTAAAATTTTTATCTTTTGCCTTTTTTTACATTTGTAGACAAAATGACACTAACCATAGAAAAATGGTATTTAATACATTATAAGTTTTATTATAATGCATTATTTAGTTAAATAAAGTTAATTTGATATTTAATAAGAACTAAAATGTTATCTATAGCTAACTTCATCATGTCGGTTTTTCGTGACGGTGTGCGCGCGCATTTTTTCGTAACGCGCCAAAAGAAGTATAACTTCAAAAACTGTGCTACAAAACTAATCCTTTTGATAAAAGTTACGTGTCTTCTCTTATTTCAAGAAATTGGAATAGGAACTAATTGTATTATTTAATTTTTTTTTTTAGAACTTACGTCTATATAGTTATGGTTACATATACGTTATATTAAATAATTTGTTTGCACTTGTTTAGGTCCCGTTGATAGTATTCGGGTGAAGCGATTCAAAATTAGTTTTTTTTTAATTTTCTTATAAAATTTTTGTTATATATTATACAAACGCCGGTTGGCTAAATATTTGCTACAAATTAAAATGTAGGGTCCTCTACAGCTGATCGTGGAAGTTCTGGTTATACTTCTGCTACCTCTTTGAGGATACGGAAGTGAAAATACTTAACCATCGTCCAGACGGCTGTAATCACGCCCTAGTCACGCCTTCCACAAAGGTGACCTTGGTGGAAACTTTGTTTGGAAGAAATCAAAATCTGGCCTAATTCTACTTTCATAGTTGCTAGGGTTCTATCCCTAGCTGCTAAAGATTAGAATTAGTAAATATTTTCTGACAGTTAGCCTTGAGTAGTGACAAAAACATGTGGATATTGCATAAATATACACAATATTTAAACATATTTCACTACTGCACAAAGAACGATAATTAACAAGGAAATGAATAATTTCAGAAATAAATTAATAAACAAATTAGTGTGCGCCGTCACCTTAATATTTAAATGTAAATTATTGATATTCTGTGACATTGTTTCTATTTTGTTTATTTAGAGATTGGCCTTAATCTTGTATTATGTAGGCCAATGCGAGATATAAAAATAAACAACGCAGATCAATGTAATCTATTAATAAGAGATTTTGTTATAGTTTTCGAAGCTTAGGCGTTTTTATGACTCAGCTTTTAATACCAATATAAAATCTTATGACTCTAGATAATGTTTAAGAAGAAATTAGTTAATTGATTTATCCGTTATTATTTTAGATACTATACAAAGGCGATAATCAAATTTTCCTTTTCATACCTTAATAGTCAACACTTGGTTGAAGTCCAATGTAAGCACACTTTTTTAATAACAATTTCTTTTAGTTTTTAAGCCCTAAATAATGCTAAGAAAAGTTAATCTGGATGTATAAAATGTAACTTAAAGTATTAAATAAAATGTGTTCTGGAAAATTCCAAGTGCTTTTTGAAAAAACTACTTTTTTGACTCTGCCATTTCACTGTCACTTCAGCTAGTCGTGGTTGCCTGGCTGTAAGTATGCCTATCTCTTACGGCCACGGATACGGACATGGAGATATTTTATCTTTTTAATTTTCCCGACAGCTACATACGAATTTCCTATTTATGGATAATAAAGATTGTAAAATTGCGTTGCCATGTCAAGTCTGGTAATCTAAATATCTAGATGTAATTATATAATATAGTTTAGACATCCAAAATGAAACACTACAATGACGAGCACTAACCTTATGTAATTGGTCAGATCCCAGTTGAAATATTTGTAGTCTAGTTTGTCTGACTGCTTTGAAACAGTTTAGATATCACAATAAAGTAATATTAAATCAAATTTTTTTTGTCATTTCTTATCAAATTTCGGTCCACTCGTTCAACTTTGAGAATAATCAAAATGTTATTTTCCAAGTTTCTTCGCAGTCGAACAGAATGAAAAGTACCTTATGTCCTTTTCCTGGTTAAAAGCTATTTCCCTATCAATTTTAAGCCAAATTGGTTTAACTGTTCTTGAGTTATAAATATCGTAACTAACGCGACTTTCTTTTATATATATAGATGAGCCTAATATCAATGAAAATCCAGACGTTTGTCATTTTGTTAGTAAAAGTTTCTCAGTGCATATTTCAATATTAATTGAGAGATGGGCAAGTATGATATTTAGGCCTTTGTATTTAGTAGCGTGACTTGAAGTATTTTTTTTATTACTAGAAATCAAGATGTCCATTGTCGTCTTTGAACCTTTGAACACCCAGATTTTATATTTTTATAAATTTTAGATCGCTTTTGCTATACAATCGTACGGTTTACGAAGCTTTATTGAAGATTATTGGATCGCACGCTTTATAATCTAGACTCACGCTATAGCGAAGTGTAGGCTTCTGCTACGTTGCAAGATGTCGTTATCCAAGCTCCTAAACACTCAAATTATTAAGTAATTATCATCAATCTTTGTCAGGCCTTATTTGCAATGTGCTAAATATAAGTAAACATGTAATAAAGTTTTCTTCAATATAATTAGATACAAGGAGATTTAGAAGTATTTACTCACTAGCATGATGTTAAGCAAAGCGTTAGCATATACTCTTTATTAACTAACCCCTAGGAGAAGGGTATAGATGCGTACGCAAATTTTAGCTTTTGCTTATTCTTTCATTAAGGATATAAATTTGATTATTGTCATTATTTATAAGAGGATAGAAAGTAAATAAAACAAACATGAAAAAGGAGATTTGCCCAAGATCTATCATGTGAATTTTGAAATATATTTAAAGAATGCCTATTTTATGCACCTGGGTAACGGGGTAACGAAATTCAAGGGGTTTTTGGAGTTTACTCCTTAAGAAACGATTTGAGTTATAAGGCCCGGTACGGAAATTTTATGAGGACTAAAATCAAGTGTAACACGAGGCGTTGAGGCGTTACGTAGAAAGAGACAAACATATATATCTGTAGGATTGAACGTGTAAAAGAATGAGATGGAATACATTACACAGCTTATCTCATTCTCGGGATGTCCTCCTGCGCGATACTTCGTAGTCTCCGTGCAGGAGGAGTCGCTATCTATCAAAATACTGACTATCTGGATCATACTTCTAATGTCTGCGATGATACTAATTTAAGAAGAATTAACATAACTAAATCTGCTGTAGGAGACATGTGTGCTGCAAGATACATTTCGTAAGGAGTAAACTCCAACACACACACACACACTTTTTTTTGTAGTTTTACTGAGTTTAAACCATTTTGGATTATTGCTATCTGCATTACTTTTCAAATAAACCTGCAAGATCAACTTTGAAGTATCCAGTTTTTGATTCTAGAGACAGTATTTCAAACGGTGGTAATTATTCTTAAAATCTATTTTATAATCTACTAGCCGACCCGGAGAACTTCTTATCACTTGAGCTTAACAGCTACTAACAGGTTGTATTGAAAAAAAAATAGATAGATTTAAACTATCAACTGGGACAGTTCCCCGGTTTTTTTCTTCATAAGAATCTTTTCCTGACAATTACCAACACAACAAAAAATTAGTAAAATTGGTCCATTGGTCATGCGTGATTCGGTGACCACGTAAAATGGTGACTTATCTTAATATATATAAGTCTCTTGTCACGATGTTTGTCCGCGATGGACTCCTATACTACTTAACCGATTTCAATGAAATTTGCACACCATGTGCATTTTGATCCAACTTGAGATACTTATAGGAGATTCATATCTCCTTTTAGCTCATGCTAATTATATGATAAAAAAATTACTGTCCGAGCAAAGCTGGAACAGGCAGCTAGTTATTAAATATATAAATAATCAGTTTAGATTAGTTTATATTAGAGAAGAGGTCTTTTTTATTATATTGGAAAGCAAACAAGCAGACGGATTTCCTGATTATCCATAATTAGTTAAACAAGCAAATCGATTTCCTACTAGTAAAATACACACCGTTATAAGACAGCAAAATTTCAATGACGTTATTGTTTACAAAGATAAAAGATTTAGGAATTTGCAGTGGTAAGTTTACCGGAAAACCTGCGCTTCAAAAAAGAAAACGACAGTGGATAACATAGATGTCGTGTATTCAAATAAAAAAGAAGGCGATAGCAACAATCTAGATTAGCTATTTCTGGGGCAACGTACTTGGAGGAACACTCAATAGATTCGTTCGGAACGTGACCACTGCCTTACCTATTCCTGCCCTTATAAAGTTAGTACTTGTCTTTTTCGTGATCCGTTATGAGGGAAGGATAAACTAATAAACTTATTAACACAAGAAGCTTGGCTTTACCAAATTTGGTTTCTATAGGTTGCACGTACTTCTTACCAACAAGAAAGGTACCTTGTTTTCCTTCTCATCTCATACGAAAAGCTTTTTAGCATTCGCCTTAATTTAAAATGAAATAAATCCATTAAATACCAAACCTGTTAAAGGAAAATAAAAAAGCAACGAATGACTACTTCAATATTCAATGTTTCATTCAAAACCATTCAGGTGTTAGCGCTTAATAGTGTTACAAACGAACAAAAAACTCAACTCAGTGCTTTCAGTGTTTTAAAACGTTCCCGCAAAGGAACAGCTGTCAACAGATTTAAAACGAACCTGTTTTCAGTTGTTTTGCAGGGAAATATCTCTTTGAATTTCAGCATTCTTTGTTTATTTTCAAAACTGTTGCACTAGTTGCATCTGTTACTAGGATTGACATTTTTTGGAATAAAGTATATGTTAAGCCCTATGTTGGCGAAATACTTTTGCTGACATTGGTATTTTCTTTAAGTTTTCAAATTTATTTTCATAGATTTAGTACAATATAAATCTATGGTCATTTTATAGTGGAAGATCCGAACCTAAACCGAGCAGAATATTATGGAATGAAACATGAAATGAAACTGAATGTAGAATATTAGAAATCATATTAAAAATGAGTTTAAATAGAATCCTGGACAGAATAATTTGAATTGTTTTACAAAAAAATAATTTTAACTATTCTTATTTTTTAAAGCAAACATATACTGACGTTTTTGCAGTAAAACAACTCATATAACAATGAAGACTTTCTTATATTAACCAAATCGACACTGGCATCGACATACCTGTTTATACCTGGCAACCCATATAAATAACAAGCAACTAAATATCTGCACATTAAAGAATTAAAAGAATTAAATAAACAAATAAATATTTATTTTTTTCTATCTGTAGTCTAGTGTTAGTGTTGGACTACATGGTTGTGCTGAAGTTCGATTCCGGGATTGGATAAATCAAATGTGGTCAATCGATTTCCTAATAAAAGCAACTAGGATTAAAGGAAGATAAAGTCATGTCCTAACGCCTCTGAGGGGCGTAGTGGTCCGGTGTTGGCGTAGATTACGCTATGAGGTCTCGGGTTCCATTTGCGGATCGGAAGACTTAAAAATGTATTCAATTTTTCATACACTAACGTTACCCGGGATTTTGTATGTGCTGGCGATAAGTATATTACATTATGATAACATGATATATATGACTATCACATTGTGGGACTAAGTATCTTCTTCTAATCGTGAATCAGGTACCCACCCGTACGGTGTAAATACATGTTTTTGCCAAATTTTGGTTTAAAAAAAACAACGTTACCTAGGATTAGAATGCCCGGTTGGCGATAGACTTGTAGGGCTTTGTAGGGCTTACTGTCATGGGCTAGGTTAGGGCATCACATTGTGGAGCTTAGTGTTTAGGCTATGGTTGCTCTAAGGCTCTGCCTAGGTTTAAAGGTATCTGCCTAGTTTTTAACATCTATATCGGATGTAAATGAAATAAATGCATTTAATACGTATAAAAAAAAACAAGAAAATTCCTTTGTAATTAACAAAACCCTATTTATTCGTGTTATGGCTACAAAATCCTAGTCATTCATGAATTATAAGATACAGTTTACCACAAAAGTAATGTGTATTCTCTTTGAGGATATGGACGTTTCTTTAAAAAAGTTTCTTTAAAATAATATTGTTTGTTATTTTTGGCCCCGTTTGGACCCGACAAAGGTTTATAAACATACTATATAAGTTGCTAAAAAGTGCTCAACTCAGAATATTGAAGATTTATCCGTTTAACCATGCCCAGCATCACATCTGAGTCTCAAGAGAGAAACCCTGGGGCATGATTGATCATTTTAAGGGTAAAACGTTTCTCAATAGTTTGCAGAGACGCCTACACGACTAAGCATAAATAAATTATCTCGCTCCGTGTTTCTGCTTATTTCACCGCTGAGAAACGTTCGCGTAAGAATATTGGTTTGGATAGACATATAAATAAAAGGGTTAAAAGGATTGTTAACAGGTCTTAAACTACGAATGCATGCATGAGGTCCCGGGTTCAAATCCCGGGTCGGGCAACAAAAAGAAAATTGGTTTTCCAATTTTGTAATTAAAAAAAATGTTGCTCGGGATTGGAAATGTGCCCGGTTTGCGATAGGCTTGTCGCCCGTTGTGGGACTTAGTGTCTTCGGCTAGTCCTGGGTGCCCTGATTGTGCCTCTGCCTACCTCTTCAGGGATATGGGCGTGAAGATATTTTTTTAAACTACAAATAAGACAATGCATTCACAAATATTTAAAAAAAATGAATATCAGAATTTAACCCTTTCGTCTCTCACTGAACAACTCGAATAAATACTCGAACTCGAAAAAACTGAAGCGGCGCGAATAAGACAGCGCAGAGCGCTTGAGCGCATGTTCGTGTTGTCATGTTTGTGTACGATAGCGCAAAAAATGAATATTGTATTCTACTTTCATACTGATAGTTAAAGCAATTCGAACAAAATTATTCTCTTATTATTCACAAATATGAAAAATGCAAAACGTTAATATTCTAGTTTTTACTTCTGCCGGCACAACAGTGTGTGAGTGCAACCCGTCGTTTTATTTTATAACGTCATACTTTAAAGTTATTTAACGTCGTATAACGTATATAACGTCACTGACAAACTTTACTCTGAGGTCCCGATGGAGATCATCATTTCTTATGTACCAGGGTGCATTTGCAATGTCTCTAAGCACTTTGTTTTGAAATCTTTGTATACACTGTATATTGGTCTTTTTGGTACATCCCCATAACTGAATATCATACTGATATGATGGCAACAAGAAGTGATGGCGGTGAGCTAGCAGATAGCAGAAATAACAGCACTGATGTAAGTAGACCATAGTAGTGGATCCACTGGACCACACTGCAACCTGTCACCTGAATGAGAATACAACCATTTCAGAGAAAGAGAAGAGTTATTTAAAGTTGATTTCTATTATCACATCATGATATACTATTTACTTATATATATTCACTAACCCGCCCCTGCTTTGCACGGGTATAAAATAGACATATAAACCTTCCTCTTCAATCACTTTATCTATTAAAAATATTCGCATCAAAATCCGTTGCGTAGTGTTAAAGGTTTCAGCATACAATGGGACATAGGGACAGAGGAAACGACTTTGTTTTATACTGTGTAGTGATATTATGTAATCTATATAATTATACACTGGGTGATGGGGTAGTCACATCCCTACTATAAAAATGTTTAGTAATTCAAAACAACCACTTTTTAAGTATTCTATGCATCGGGTACATTTGTATTATCATTAATGAAGGGAACTGTTTAGTATTCAGAGCGAAGTTGAAGCCTACTTAAGAATCCGTAGAAGGGATTCTATATACTTACGTCGCTAGGAGGAAATAATTTGACGGTCAAGTGATACTCTCCATTTCAAATATTTTTATGAAAATAAATGGAGCTTTTATTAACCAATGTTTACAAAACAAAATTCGAGGTATTTTTTTTAAATTGGAAATGTATCTGCTTATTGAACGAATTTAGTTAAACTCCTCCAAAACGGCTTTTCCGATTGTACTTTCTATTTCACACTTTAAACTGAAATGTATATGTGTGCGTTTGTATGCGTGTAACTTAATATGTGTTCATATTTTGAAAATTATTCGTTAAGGTTGATGTAAACAAAATTGTTTGTCAACCTCATTATTAATGGAACAGGACAAATTAAAGAAAAGAATGTAAAAATATACAAAAATATAAACTATCTAAACAAATATTTTATCATCAATGAGATCGCAATCACTGGATAAAAATGGTACCCCTGGGCCCAAGTGGCAGTGTCTAAAAATGATCTTTACGAACTCGATAGATAACCCTATCTGAACAAGTTTTCCTGTCTCAAAACGGGACGCTTCTGCATTTTCATTGGATAAGGGACAATCTTTTGCGATTCAATTTCTGACTAGATTGACCATAGAGACCCAATATCTTATCTAATAATGTGACCATAATATATTACGCTCAAAACGGGACATCAGTATTGTTCTCATCAATTAGTAGGTTTAATGAACATTTGTATGATTAAAGTAGGAACAATAGGTATCCAGATAAAAGTAAACAAATTTAAATTTCTACAAATATTTACCTAATTTTTTATAAAATATGTCACGATTCTTTAAACAACTTAACTGATTTTATTCAAAAAAGTGTAGTTTGATCCAATATGAAAGATAGGATAGATAAAAACTCAATTTATCTGGGACAACCGCGGGTAACAGCTAGTAACATACATACTTAACTATTGTATCAAGGGATGTTTAAAGAAAGCCAAACGAAAAATGAGACACTTACGACCTTATTACTTGCACGCCTTCTATTACTATGGGTATACGGGCGAGCTACAGCAAATTTTTACTAATATTCAAAAAGGACATTTGAGATTCCGAGAATATATTTCGAGGCGACAGGACAAATAAACGAAAAATGGGACAATCCTATTCTTAACGAGGTATCTGGCCACATCAGGTAAAGAAATACGGTAAAATATCCAAAGGTTGGTTTTGGTAAAACAAAATTTGTTTTAATTAACTACAATTAATTTTGATCCATAAAGTCTATTTTGTCTTTTAGATTTAACTTTACACACACCAAACGAAAGAGAGGAGTATTTTTTTAAATTTGACGTGTCTGCGTTCCTTTATCTATATCATCTTAAATCCTACACAAAAAGTGTTTTTTGTTACAAAAGTGAAGTTCTCATCCTTAGCTCCATTAAGAAAAGATTTTATCGGTGGTTATTGAAATATTTCAAGTTATCATTATTTCTAATCTATGCAAACATCAATTAAAATGATTAGTCGTTTTAAAGATAAATGGAACAGACTCAAATACACAAACTATCTTAATAATTTTACGATACTTGTAAATTTTTCTAACGTTCTTTATAAAAAGTTTGTATATTTAGGCTATAAAAAAGGCTACTAATCAATAAATATAGGACCATTATACATATCGCATAAACACAACTACTCAAACACTCATTCAACAATCGGTTAAAATGAGTTTATTCTGGTATCTTGGGATAACGTGATAAGGGTTTTGAAAACGGGATAATCCCTCTATTATCCTATTTATCGTTTAGTTTATACAGGGTAGTTAATGTTGTGATTTAGTAGTGTGATTGAGTCCTGAGTTTCAGATTTTTGTGGTCATATTATTTTGAAACATTTTTGTAGTATATCAAATTAAACACATAAAAATATTAATCACACGTTGATATAAAACTATTATGTTAAGCCTCTTCCTACTTTACTTTTCAAACCGGAATGACAATCTCTGGTGGCTAGTTTTCGAAAATGATTTACCCTAACTATGAAAACCAGTCTTCAACAATATGCATATCAAATTTCATTGAAGTTGAAATTTAGCATAGATTGACTTTAGGTTTACTTAGACTGACAGCCAAACAAACATTCGCAAACATTAGTTGGTACATATTAATACTAATAGACTTACCGCTCGTAATATATATATATAACATATTTTATAATAATAATACTCATTAATCGAGAAGGCTAGGGTACAGATTTAGGGTTAGATTCATTTTGTATAATTTGTAATGGGATATTTATTTATTTATATTTCTCTACCTGTTTGTCAACATAGAACAGATTTTTACAAATACAAACTACTACCCCCATTAGACATCTTCCAAAGTATAGGTAATATTCATTCTTACCTACTTTTTGCCTGCCTATGAAATAGTCTGTCGTTAATCCAATATATTCAATAAGCTCTATCCAAACTGGTGCTTCAAGGAGAAGAATCCCATTTCCTCTCGAAAAAGATCCTTTATCTGTGGCGCCTTTTGTTAGAGTTTTACCGTTTGGCCCACTTTTTATGTTATGCAACTTATGTCGCAGATATCTAGCTTTCTAGATGAGTCGGAAAGGAAACTTTTCTACATTTTTTCCTGATCTGGTAACTTCGCCTTGAAGAAAATTACTACTTACTGAAATAATTATAAACGCGAGTATATCTGTCTGTTATGCTGTCACGGCTAAACCGCTGGACCAAATTTAATCAAATTTCAGATACATATAGCTAAATTACCCGTACTCAAACGTATTTTTTTAAACAAACCCTCAAATTTCTATAACAGTCGATGAAAGTTTACATGAAAATGATAACATTCACAATATATAAAAATCCTAATTTGCGTACGAAGTTGCGGGTAAACAGTTGGTGTTTTAAAAGTACGAAAAATAAATATAATATTCAACTGCTCAAATCACAAGAAGTATAAACCGAGTTTCCTGTTACCGGATACGGAAATTCGTTTCCTTTCCCAATTGTTCCAGAAAAATTCTTAGAAAGGCAGCAATAAGACAGGAAACTGATCGGAGAGATTGTATAGACCGCATTTACCCCCACAAATGGGGAAAACCTTTTCTATCTCGCATATTATTTGTCCGTACTAATTTTATAAAAGCGAAAGCTTGTCAACTGCGACGCTTTCACGGCTAAGCCGCTGAAGCAATTTTAATGAAATTTGACATGCGTATAGTTGCAGTCCCGACTTTAAATACAAGCTACTTATTTTTACCAAAATTAGCCCCCCAAATGGTTAAAATGAGAAATTAAAGTTTCAATGAAAATCTATTTACCTCGAAACATTCGTGGGTAAAAAGCTAACACTTATTCATTTATTTTGTTTTGCTAATGTCTCTACATAACACTGTACACGCACCAAAGATGACAATGGTGAGTTGCTTGTGCCTTGATCTTCACGTACAAATTATTGATGGCTTCCCTACCGTCCAAAACGGAATACAACAATATCAAGTACTAGTATAACAAGACTGCAGGAGTAGGTAAAGTCTGTTGTTCATTTCAATCAAGCTTTAAAAGGAGAGTAAGTGGAAAGTAAGTTTGATATTACACTAGTGGCTAGTCCCGGCTTCGCGCGGTTATGAAATACACATAATATAAACAATACTCTTCAATCAATTTATCTATAAAAAAACGTATCAAAATTCTTTTCGTATTTTAAAGATTTAAGCATACAAAGGGACAAAGTGACATAGGAACAGAGGAAGCGACCTTGTTTTATACTATGTAGTGATGAATATGTTCTGGTAAAGTTGAAACATAAGACTGCTCTTATTTCCAGATTTTCAGGTTCTGCGTTGATCTAAGTTTTCTTTGTTGAAACGACCTTCTGCCCCTCTACCTATCAGCTCCTAAGAGGCTACATTTTGAATGCTTCATTACCAATGCAACCTCTTGAGGAAGAGTGCTGTGCCAACGTCTTGCCTTATCAGGGATCCACCGCTTTGCCTATTCCTGACACTGTTTGACACTGTCATGTTTCGGTCTCGAAAGTAGGATTACCACCGATGTTGGCTTAGCATCCAAGCCAAAATAATAAAAACAATTAATTAAAACAAATTATGAAGGCAAACAAGCAGGCGGATTTCCTGATGGTAAGAAATTCACGTCGCCTAGAGACACCAAAGTTGGTAATGGTGCGTTGCCAAACTGAGGCCGGGATGTAAGGCCTCGAGCAAAAGTAAGTTTACCGGCTACCTTACCCTCCGAACCGGAACATGTCGCGACGTTATAGCGGCAGGAATAGGTAAGGCGGTGGTACCAATCCGGGTGAGTCGCTGCGAAACTCTACTACTTAGTCAGATGTCACGGTGTTAGTAACTGTAAGCCTATGCTCGCCTTTTACGAGCTAGCAGCCTAGCAGAAAGGTTGATGGTCTATTCTGCAATGGAGCCCGGACCAACACGGGGTTGTAACATAAGCGGCCAGTTTCCGAATCGCCATTCAATTTCATTGTACGATTAATCTCTTCACAACATGTATTTAACATGAGGTCACTTTAGAAATCTGAACAAATTCATGTTCAAAATTCAAATCCTGCGCTGTGCAAATAACATACTCGTATAAAAAAAACAAAAAGCAAATTGTACCCACTTTTTGCAAAATGATTATTAGTTCGATTGTACATTTGATCTTGTTCTCTTCGGATCATGTACTCAGTACAATTGTGTGATATCAAAGAGACACACTATCATGGAAATAATTTATGAGCACAATTGTCTCTTACCATCCAGAATTTACGCTTGTTCGCTTACTTATCCCATAAAAAATAATTATCAGTATGAAAGTACTATCATTTATGTGTTAGAATACAATATCCATTTATTGCGCTATCGTACACAAACATGACAACACGAACATTTGTGCAAGCGCCCTGCGCCGTCTAATTCGCGCAAGTGCCATGCGCGTCCTACGAATATTTGTCTTAAGAATCAGGTCACGTCTCCTGAGATTTTACCCATTCCAAAAAAAAAGTGCGCAACGCCGCTAAAGAAGTTTTCACTTCAAAAATATTGTTTTATTTGTTGTAGATATTATGATGTAAATATTTGAGATTCCAAATCACAAAAGTAAGCCGCCTTTCCTTTTACAAGACGCGGAAAATCGTTTCCTTTCCCAATTGTTCCACAGAAATTCTTATAAAGCCCACAATAAGACACGAATGATTGAAGGAGATTGTATAAAGCACATTTATCCACACAAAGGGATAGTCTTTTCTATGTTTAAGTATGTCATTGCTAAAACACAAATATTTTTATTTACTAACCTAATGAAGTTTGGAAGGGATCGAGAGAAAAGATAGACACAGTTTTTTGTAATTATTGAATTTCTTATACATATTTATAAAAAATTGTGTATATGTACTTGTTGTATGTACACGCGTTAGAAGTTATACTTCTTCGGCGTAATAAGATAAAAATCTTTTTAAAAAATTTATCTTTTGCCTTATTTTACATTTGTAGACAAAATGACACTAACCATAGAAAAATGGTATTTAATACATTAAGAGTTTTATTATAATGCATTATTTAGTTAAACAAAGTTTATTTAACATTTAAGGTACCTTTTTTTGAAAAACTAAAATGTTATCTATAGCTAACTTCATCATGTCGGTTTTTCGTGACGGTGTGCGCGCGCATCGTAAAAATATACCCTCATCATTTTTTCCTAACGCACCAAAAGATGTGTAACTTCAAAAAACAGATTTAAAATGTTTTAATCAGGCTCTTTTATTAAAGACCTCATACAAAGCACCCAAACCTATGCTTTTTCGCTTATGTGTCCCTATAAAATTGTGTAAGACTTATTTATCTACACATCTACCAAAATTTACTAAGTGCAGATCGCGCCAAAAGATATAACTTCAAAAAAATACGAAATGCCACCAAACTTGACTGATTTTGTTCAATTTGACTAATTTTATTCACATTTGTCAAGTTTGGTAGCATTTCGTATTTTTTTGACTTACGATAGCGACCAAGTACATGGCGCCAAAATATACGTGGCTTTTAATATTATGGATGGTAAGAGATAATTATTGTTGCTTATAGTCACAACATATAATGTTGTATGTGTGTCGCTGTCTTGTCGGCAAGGTTCTAGTCTACCTTACCGTCCGGATCTGAATATGACACTGTCATTTATGACGGTAGGTATAGGTATGACAAAGTACAGGTAGGCACAGTTATGTTTAGTTAGAGTGTACTCAATAAATAAATATCCCTGGACAAATCACACAAAATGAATAAATAAGCAAATTATATGCTTGTGTTTTGGTTGTTAGTCAACGATACTAATACATACAAATACTTAAATATGTAACGGAATAAATTTAATAAATACTCAAACCTGAATTGCATTCATCTAAACGTTTACAACAAAAATCCACACGATTCCATGAAACCAGATAAAAACTTGATAAATAAATTTGTAAAACATGGATAGAGGCAAAGGTTAACGCCAATGCCAAAAACTAAAAAAAGGAATGTGAGTAGTCGTAATTACAATCCCTCGACGGAGAAGACGTGTTGTCATTTAAGCTGAGGTGATCTAGACAGTTTTTAGCAACACTACTTATAGGTTTAGTTAGTTTTATGTCATTTTTGGTGTCTACTTATTGCTAATTTTTTTTTCATGCTACTCAGACTTTGCCGTGGGATTCGACTACTATTTTTAACTGGATCCAGAAAAAGAGAAATCAATTTGTCTATTTTTTAGTACATTTCGAACTTAATTATTGGGCTATTAATTCATAGATTTTCATGTTTTTCTTTTAAAAAAAGGTTTCATAATTCCGAAGTCATTACATATAATTTTGTCCCCGATGAGACAAGTGATTTTTTATTTTTGATAAATAATTAGCTTCGGCCCGAGGCTTCGTCCGCGTGGAATAATCACTTAGATCTAATTCTGTCATTAAAGATTTTCGGGAAACTTTAACTTTTTACGCAGCGGTTCTACGGACGTAAAAATACTATTATTTTATTTGTTTAAACATAAATTAAAAGAACACTAAAATACAGAGTCCAAGTAAGTTTTTTATTTTATCTTCTATTACCTACTATTTATTTTGCACATTAATAGGCTGAGCACTCTGCTCGGCCCACAAAGCTCGGTGAAGTTGCAAAAAATCGCGAGATTAGCAACAATGTAGTCATTCAAAAAAAAGCACATTAATAACTTCACCACAACAAAATCGTGAGCTTCTTGGTAAATAAATGTTATTTAACGATTATTGTAATTAAGAAGTAGCATTTTTGTAATTAGACATCCGGATGCACTCTGCCATAAATTTTGAGAACTAATTACCTTGTTGATATAATAAAGAATATTGGTATCACTAGGTACATAGTATAAAACAAAGTTACTCCTTCTGTCCCTATGTCCCTTTGTATGCTTAATTATTTAACACTACGCAACGGATTTGGTGTGTTTGTTAATAGACAAAGTGATGGAAGAGGAAGGTTTATGTGTAGGTATATTTCATAACCGTGCGAAGCCGGGGCGGGCCGCTAGTCGTATTATATTTTTGAAATGTATTTGTCTTATAATATTTGATTTTACAAAGTGTAATTGTTGTTAGGAACATCATTTGCAATATCGGTGAAAATAAATACCACAATCTTAATTGGAGAATACGTAGGGCTGCCAAATGTGATTTGGCTGGAGATCCAATTTTAGAAATGCCCAAAAAAGTTCAAGAGTTCAATTGGTGTTTTTGAAAACATGCTTCTGGAAGTTTATACAAAACTTGCTGTATCGGCGAAACTTCGTAACGCATACATTTTGGTGAGATAACAACATTTGGGCTACTTACTGGGACAAATTGTGTTGTGAAGCCGTTCAGGATCCCATTAAACATACATACAAAAATACAAAACAAGTCAGTAACTAAACAAAAATCTGTTGTGTGTGTGTGTTTGTACGTATGTGTGTGTGTGAGTGTGTGTGTGTGTGTTTGAGTATGTGTGTGTGCCTGTCTATGCATCGTATCTCTTCATATCTTATACGTATGTACCAATCTCGATATGGATTTTATTGTTGGAAAGATAACATGTTTTTTTTATGATATTGGAAGGCAAACAAGCAGACGGATTTCCTGATGGTAAGAAATTTCCGCCGCCTAGAGACACCAAAGGTGGTAATGGTGCGTTGCCAACCTGAGGCCGGGATGTTAGGAGTTGAGCAAAACTAAGTTTACCGGCTACCTTACCCTCCGAACCGGAACACGTCATGACGCTATGGCGGCAGGAATAGGTGACGCGGTGGTACCAATCCGATATGGTTTGTCCATTACGAATAGGATTGTCGGGAGTTATTTCTGATTTTATGACGAAAATTTGTGACGGAAATTTCTTGGTAAAAAATACGCTAGATAGAAAGTGGAATAGTGGTAGAATGTTACCAGTCTAAAACACTAATGTTGCCTCTTGCGTAATTAAACGATCAGTTTACCCTTTTTCCTAAACTGTGATAAGATAATGTGAGTAAGAACAAGCAAGATAATGAAAGCAAAAGAGTGTTATAAGGACAACAGTGAGAAAAAGCCTCGGTTTAAACGTTCAATTTCATTATATTTCACAATTGATTGGTTCATAAGAAGGTCATACATTTTCTTCTTATCGCCAAAGGGATTCTTGTGGGAGAGCTATTTAAAACTGCTAATTTTACTATATCAACTAATACATAACAATGGCCAATAACGATGCTATGAAGGCACAAATTTTATGTATGTGTATGGCGTAAAATATATATTTAGGACAGATATATTTTTAGGATTTTGTGCATTTCAGTGAGGTAGTATTTAGGAGGCTGGTTCCAGGCATCTTTAAAAAATATTATCCAAATACTTCTCATGTATTTTTATCAGTCCTCGTACATTTTAACCGATTTGAAAACAGTGGGATTTTAATTTTAACTTCGACTGTTTCTTGATCCATTTTTTTCGTATGTTATGCTTTTTAAACCGATTTAGATGACTCTTTAGATGAGTCGATATTACGAATTTTTAACAGCGATCGAGTCGCACAAAATTACACAAATGATTCGTGAAGCGATTACGAATAATTGATATTGGGGTGTTTGATCTATATAAGAGCGTAATCGAGGCGGTGGCACTCGTGTGTCGTCGTTTGTACGTTGCGGTCGATTTTCTGAGGATGCCTCGGTGTCGAGGCGAAACGTACGTTGAGTTTGATTTGGTTGAAAGTTGGCGAAGGACGTGACAAGTGATTTTGTTTCCTGAGTTCGGACACTATTAGTGATCTGGTGGTGGTTGAAGGTCGGAACTTTAGCTAAGGATGTCACATGTGAAGGACGTGACAATTTATATTGTTTTCACGAGCTCGTCCTTTATTCGTGTTCTGGTCGCGGTGATGGGCGGTGGGATACACTACACCGTCGCCGCCGGTCGAGGTGACGAAGACCTCTCTTGTGCCCGGCGCCTAACGCCGAGCGACGAGCCGCCACTATTCCTCCACCTAGTCCACCCAGTAACCAGAAAGCAGCACCAAGTCGAGGTACGGTCTCCCGGGAGACAGCCCTTGTTGCTAGCGTTGTAGGGAACAGTCCAATCCGTCTAAATAATAATATCTCGGGCTGGGCATTCTGCTCGGCCCACAAAGCCCGGTGAAGTTGTAAAAACCGCGAGGTTGGCAACACATTAGTCATTCCAAAAAAAATGGGCAGTGGGAATGTTAGGCTTGATTCTTTGTAATTTGGAGGACTATTTGCCACAAAAGTAACACTGCTTATGCGGATTAGCCAAATAAAGGCTTATTTTACATCTGTTATAATAGATTTACGAACTTACGTTTATTACGAAAGTAACGCCAGATTCTAAAAAGTGTTTCATCCTTGATAATATGGTCGTCCACATAAAGAAAACTTTATGTATTACGTTTAATTCAAAATACGCAAGTTGTTGATAAAATGTTCTTGGGACCATTTTATAATTTATTTGCCCTCATTCGAAAAAAATCAAATGGCGGCGTTTTTACCTATTGAAATAGTAGCCGGTTTTAGTAGTTTACACCGCCAAACTATTACCATTTCCTGTGTTGATCCGGATCCGCTTAGTAGAATAGACCATCTGCCTCTCTACCAAGCAGCACGTAAGAGACGAGCACTGGTTAAAATATAGGTAATTACTTAATAAGGCCTCTGGTAGTAGAGTACTGAGCAACAACTTCCCCGGGTAAGAATCCACCCACTTAGTTATTCCTGCTGTCTTATTCCGGCCCGGAGAATACCCGATAGGCTTGCACATTGGACCTAATATCAAGCGACAGGACAGCGAGTCACCTATAACTTCTATGGTGTGTATAGGCCACGGTTATCTCTCACCATCGGGAGAGTCGTGTTTGCTGGCTTCTTACACAAAAAAAAATATTGCCATACTTGTCAGGCAGCACCTCATAATTAGTATGAGTATGTCCATAATTGAGACCATGACTGAGAAAATTTAAGAAATCTTGGCAATCTTTCAAATCAGTGTCATTTTGTTTAGCCAAAAACCGCTAGCATATATAAATAAAGCAATTTTCACTTATTTTCAATAGGCATCTTTACTGTCAACATGTTGGAGGCTTATTCTTACCATCAAAGAATAAATACATACATACATACATACATACATACATACATACATACATACATACATACATACATACATATCTTCACGCCAAGTCCCTTACGGGGTAGGCAGAGAGTATCGAGTGCCAGACCTCAAGATCCTGACAAACCTGTCTGGTTAGTTACTTCATATTCATTACTATTTTGATACAAACACACGGTTTCAGATACTCTTGACACCACCCTCGGATAATATCTAAGTGATCTGATCGTGGAATGTCAACCCACATTCACATTGTATATCTGCTTTGTCAGTCTTTCATCTGCCATTCTTTCCACACAACCGAACCAGCGAAACATGCCCTTTGTCATTTTAACACCAACACTTTCTCTCAGTCCCACTTTTTCTCGGATCTCACTGTTACGAATGCGTTACACCACAGATTTTCTGTAGCACTCTCACTTCGACCGCATTTATCCTACTTTCATGCTTTTTCTGACATACCCAATTCTTGCTTCCATACAATGTCGTTGGTTTAAGACAGAATTATACAAAGCGAGTCTAGTCCAGTTAACCTTACTCGATCATAGTAAAAGACCGTTCTTTTTTGATACTTTTTCCACGTGAAAAGATTATTCCATACACTTTGAGTCTACTGGTTTTTGGTGTTCGGTTGTAGTTAAGCGTCCACTGTCAGGCCTTTCATGTTCATGAGTAGGGATTTTCATCGTCAGCCGAGTTTAGCGTATGGGCTGATTATTCGGAAAAGTTTTCGTTTACTTACTCTTTAGCACGACTTATAAGTTTATAAAGTTGTATGCAGAGTGTAGTATTTTTTAATTGACAACACACACACATATCTTCACGCCAAGTCCCTTACGGGGTAGGCGCAGAGTATCGAGTACAAGACCTCACGATCCTGATAAACCTGTCTGGCTTCCTTCACATTCATTACCCTTTTCATACAAACACGTCGGTTTCGGAGACTCTTGACACCACTAAATATGACAATTTATCTCCAAATAGGCACACGATAACAAAATTACCTTTAAAAAATATTACCCATATAAGAAGACTTTGTAGGCGTCAAGATGTGATAACCCCATAGCCTGATAGAGGTTAGGTAGAATGACTAGGCAGTTAAGTGCTGTGCAGCAATACTTCCGAATTTGTACCAATGCCATACTTATTCCTGCTGAAGAGGAGGCACAATCAGGGCATCTACGATTAGCCGACAGTTTATTTCTACAATGCGATAGGCAGCAGTCCAATCGCCAACCTCCTACTTATCCAATAATTATAAAAAAAATGTGATTTTTAAATTATGAAAATTTAAAAATCACATTTTGATTTGACCCCAACGGTGATCTACACTCTAACTAAACCACAGACTCAGACAATCGAAGTCAGTCAGTAAATCAGGCTTACAATAAAATATCAACAACTTTTTACAAAACCTACATGTAATGCTGAGAACCATTTCGATCACGACAGCTTTCAAACGAAAAAATTCGCATCTAAATCAGTCCGTTCGTTCCAAAGTTATATTGGTTCGGACTCCCTTGAGCATAGACCATCTGCCTTCCTGCCAGGCAGCTTAAGCTTGCCGTCACTTTCTACATGGAACAATTTCGCAGCGATATGCCCGGATTGGTACCACGGCTTTTCCTATTCCTGCCACCACAATGTCAGTGCTTGCCGTTGACGTGTTCCAGTTTGAATGATAAGGTAGCCGGTAAACTTACTTTTGCTTGAGATCTAACATCCTCTCTTCAGGTTGGCAACGCACCAATACCACCTCCCTAGGTGTCTCTAGGCGGCGTGAATTTCTTACCATCAGGAAATCCGTCTGCTGTCAGAAAGAGAGAGACAGATACGTAAGACTTATAATAACACCTTTCTTGTAGCGTTAAGTGTTAAAAAGCGACGACTAAAGCTAATCTGTAAAATCTTACCGTTTGAAAAATGCTTATTTCTCAACACTGCATTAAACAGAATGTAAGTAAAAAGTTTGTTAAATGAGTTTAATGTTCGAAAGAAAAGTGCTTCCAAGTTAATATTTTAGATTAAAAAATTAAAAAGAAACCGCCAGTTTACTAGACCTCACTTTTGATTATACGATGAAAGTTTATCCTTTATTTCCGCAAAATTGAGAGATGTGACGATTTCTTTGCCCACTAGTGTTAATCTTATTACTTATTTTACTGAATTATTGCACCAAAGCCTCAGTTATAACTGGTGTACAATACAGTAATATGGTGGATCACTGTGTTCTGTATTATGGTTCTGTATAAGAAGGCAAACAAGCAGACGGATTTCCTGATGGTAAGAAATTCACGCCGCCTAGAGACACCAAAGATGGTAATGGTGCGTTGCCAACCTGAGGTCAGGATGTTAGACCTCGAGCAAAAGTAAGTTTACCGGCTACCTTACCCTCCGAACCGGAACACGTCATGACGTTATGGCGGCAGGAATAGGTAAGGCGATGGTACCAAACTGTGCGAGTCGCTGCTAAACTCTACCACCTAGTCAGATGTCACGGTGTTAGTGATGATAAGCCTATGCTCGCCTTTTACGAGATGCCTGGCCAGAAAGGCAGATGGTCTATTCTGCAAAGGAGCCCGGACCAACACGGGAATATGTCCCAGGTCCATTTTTACAGTCACTCCCAGGTCTATTGAACGAGAAAATCGATTACGCGGTAAGTATTATTATGAATTCTAGCGAGTTATGCTAGACATTCATTATTAATTAATCTTGAACCTTACTGTGTATTTTTTATTATATTTAGTAAAATATAATATTTAGTAAAATATAATAAAAAATAGTCTCTTTATAGTTCCTTTAATTTTGCACTCCTTCACATCACTTCACATAAACAATACTCTTCCGTCCGCGAAATTTTCGCAAAAAGGATCCAAAGTTTTTGCTTCCCGTATTAATATTATGATTATTGAACAAAGGTTTTTAACTATATTACTTTTACGGAATAGAGTATTAATATCTTCAAGACCGCAATGTTTGAACAAACGGTGTGGAAAATACTTCGGTTGGATTGGCACATAATCTATTTCGGATAACCAAACACACAATGGTGCTGATTCTGCTTCACAAGCTATACACGATAGAGTTCAATACATATCTTCATGCCAAGTCCCTTAAAACGTAGGCAGAGAATTATTTGCTACAAGCAAACAAAACAAAAGTAATTTATAAAACAGATATACAATTCGAATGTAAATTGCTGTAGGTGCTCAAGGAGACGTAGGTTGATATTCCACGAACGAATTGCCCGGGTATTATCAAAGAATGGTGTTAAGAGTTTCCGAAACCGGTCTAAATATGGAAGAAACTAGGCAAGCCTGTATGGATCAAGACACACTTGATATTTTTTGCCTATTTGAAGTCATGTGAGTTCTGACACAATTATGTGATGAAACCATCGCCATTAGCTACTGGTGTGATCAGTTAGACCAAATGCTGTGAGCTATAATGGTTCAGCCAATTTTTTTTCCCCCATATTCGTTTATCGGTTTTTTTATGACATAGAAAGGCAAACAAGCAGACGGATTTTCTGATGGAAATTCACGCCGCCTAGAGACACTAAAGGTGCGTTGAAAAACTGATTAGGCCTTGAACAAATGTAAGTTTACCGGCTACCTTATCCGAATAGGAACACGTCAACGGCAAGCGACGACGTGATGGCAGCAGGTAAAGCGGTGGTACCAATCCGGGCGACTCAAATTCTACCACCTAGTCAGATGTCACGGTGTTAGTTACGGTAAGCCTATGCTCGCCTTTTACGAGCTGCTTGGAAGAAAGGCAGATGGCCTATTCTGCAAAAAAGCCCGGAACAACACGGAGTAAAAGGTTTAATAAAACTTGCTATCTAGAATCTATCTCCAAGATGTACCTAAGGCACAAAATTATATTTGAGTATAGGCGAGGTACATTTTTTTGTTTGATAATGTTGTCTGGGATTGGATAACGCCCACTTGGTAATAGGCTTAGTACCTATCATATTCTGAGACTAAGTAAAACCTTCTGCTGTGCCTCGTCTGGGTTACAAGGTTGAAAATACTTGTTTACTTCACTACCAAAAATCTATCTACTTGCTTTCTGCAATCTTCGTTTCACCCTGCCAGTTTGAATGGAATAAATTAACTTGTTTTTTTCTAGTTTCCTCGAGGTTGAACATTATAAAACTTACTATATGTTCTTCTCCTAGTACTAACCTACAATTTTCAGCTAAATCGTTTTAGCCGTTCTTAAGTCATAAACAGTGTAACTAACACGATTTCTTTTATAACAAGTCAATATTTAAAGCGCAATGAAACTGCAAACAACAAACTTTAATTTAATTACCATGACGCCAAGGTACATTAAGATATACGCATAGTAAAGTATAACCCAAAAACAACTTGGCAAATTTTGATAAAATTTATTAGGGACCACTTCCCGATCAAATCCCTCAAAAAAGTACTAATAAAATTAGTTCCTTAGTGGCCTATTAATCGCCTAACAAAAAACATGTCGAATTCAACTTTGTGGAGTAGGTTAAAAACCAAACGCATCACTGAAGTCTAAATTTAAATCTATGTTAGTACCAAGTTATTATTTTTGTTAAGAAATGATTAAAACTTCCGTAATAATTGCAAATTACTTATACAACGATATCTAATAAGACATGTAGTTCGACAACTTTAATTTTCTGCTATTTGAAGTTTGAAGTTTCATTATAACACTATTTTACACTATTTTGAAGTTTCATTACTGTAGGATGTTCAAGAAGTTTCTAAACACGACTTCTAATGAAGGTGACCGTTGAGAAAACTTTGTTTCTATTTTCCGATAATTATTAAATTTACATGATATCTTTGTTCCAGATAAATACAACCCATACTGGGTTACAACGAATTGTTTTACATATTTTTGTCTTCAGTGACACTTCTAAGAAAAGGTAATATTTGTCACTTTATTATTTTAGTAGTATGTCCGGATATAAAAAAAAATATCTTAACGCCCATATCCCCGACGAGATCGGCAGAAGTGCAACCAGGGCATCCACGACATTTAGTCCCAGAATGTGACAGGTGGCAAGCCTATCGCCAACCGACCATATAACCAATCCTGGGCAACGATATTTTTATTAGGAAATTTAAAATGCACATTTTCTAATTCGTTTCGTTGCCAGACCCGTGGATCGAACCCTAGACCTCAAGAAGCTAAGTTAGACACCCGAATCGCTAGGTCACAGAAGCGATCCGGGTAGTTGCAATTAACCGGATTTTTTTGCGCCCGGTTTAGGGCGTTTTTAAAACTAAAGTGAATAACTTAGGCACTTCTAGCTTATTATACCTCCATCTTTGAGACATCATCACTTTTTATCGGGTAAGTTCATGTCATACTAGTACATTACGATACAATTTTATTACACTAGCTGCTCCCGCGAACTTCGTTCCGCCCATTCAGTTTGTATGTATGTGTATGTATTCATTCAGTTTCCCAGTTTCCTCACAATTGAACAGGATAAAAAGTATCCTATGTCCTTCTCCTGGTTTTAATGTATATATATATAGATTACGATTCAGTACGAAGCTATATTTCTCATGAAAATTAAAACAAAATACAAAAATTCTTACACAAGTTTTTAGTTTCATTCATTGACAGGTTTTTTAATTACAGTCTAGTTACATACATTTATACATACTTAAATACATACATAGACTGGTAAACTAAGGTAATCCAACTCCCCAATTGGGCAGTCGGATAAAATTTAAGCTTGAACGTTGCGTAGAATAAGCACCAATATCAATATTATATTGTACATTTTTATGAGCCGACATTGAAGCTTGATAGACCTAACAAAGCGCCAAGTCCTTCAATGTTGGGTAAGTGATAGGAATTTTATGAGCAAATTTCTTTCGTATCCGGTTCCAGAAAATGATTTGGTTCGTTCTTCGGATATATATTTTGTCATTAGTATTCTTACAATAGGAATCCGGATTCCGGACTTTTTCAACATTCATTTGGAATTAAATCGATATCTATATTCAAAGCAACTATCCCAGCGAACTTAGCAATAGATTGAGACCTTTGTCAGTACGAGGCATGTGACTTGCCTGGGGAAAAATCAATTTTTTAAATCGATTTTTATTTTTATCAAATAATCGATTTCCTAATTTTTTTTAAAAAATATATTATAGAGGTGCTGTTAAAATATCGAAAGTACGAAGTAAAACTAGGTAATAAATATTCTAAGTATTTAGTAAGTCAGAGCTGCGGTTATTAAAAAAATCTAGAGTTTCGTGTGAAATAACGAAACAAAAAATCAATTATAAAAAAATCGATTATTTTTGGTCAATAAATCGACAAATAAAAATCGCTTCATTCAAAAAAATAACATTTTTAAATAATCGATTATTTTTTTACATCCCTAGTGAGTACAATTGTTCCGTGATTGACACCTACTAATATTTTATTTTATTGTACACATAAATCTTTTTCAAGAAACATTCTATCTATTAAAAAATATCTTCACGCCCATATACTCAAATAGGTAGGCAGAGGCAGAACCAGGGCACCCACGACTAGCCGAAGACACTAAATCCTGTGGGATTTAGTGTCTTCGGCTAGTCGTGGGTGCCCTGGGTGACAGGTGGGTGACAGGTGGCAAGCCTATCGCTAATCGGACACATATCCAAACCCGAACAAAATTTTTTTATTAGAATATTGGAAAACCTAACTTTTCTTTTGTTGCCCAACCCGGCATTCGAACCCGGGACCTCACGTAGTCAAGTGCAACACCTGAACCGCTAGATCATTGAAGCGACTAATAAACCGCATCAAAATCCGTTTCGTAGTCTTATAGATCTAAGCAGGCAGAGAGACAGACAGCGGAAAGAGACTATGTTTTATACTATTTAAATTACCCGTCACATTATTTGTCCACAATGGACTCCTAAGCTACTTAAGGCCCTACACTTACCCAGAAAAGCCACACGCCGCACACCCCCGTTCCATGTTTACTATAGATATAATTGCGCTCTAAAATAAATATCTTAAGCGACAAATCACTATTTTTGACACTAAAAGTAATTTGAAAAAAATTTAAAAACTGAAACGATTATCTTTTAGACATAATACTTATCTATGTTTATGTTTAATCTGGTGTCGATATTTTCATATTGAGTTTCATTTTGAGTTTTGCTTTCAAAAAAAGGTTAACTTTTTAATTTTTTTCTATCGAGTCAAGTGAAATGAATCGTGTTTTGGAAACAGTAGTCTTATAATAGCATATTAATGTTAATCTTGTCTATTTTTGTCACCAAGATCCATGATTATTTTGTAGGGAAAAAAACGTTGTATTGCTGACGTATTTTACATATATACAGGTTAGGTTATTTTAAATAGATAGGTTGCCAGCGTGACATTGCTAGACCGACCAGACGCTTCCGCGCACTGGTGCATTCGGAGCTTTATATGAACCCGAATCCGAAGTATAAAGCGTACCTTAAGAACAAAAAAAAACCTTTGCCCGGTGGACGTAACATTATTACTACGAGTATTACAATGAAGCATAGTATAATGTCTATTGTTACAGATTTTACAAGTCGATTTCGAGTTACAATTAAAGTTTAGGCAGCGTTTAAGTATTACGTAACGTCATATTTGAGAGAACGCCAAGATTTT
>NJDD01001007.1:233183-259715 GCA_002245505.1 Calephelis nemesis | reverse complement strand
ACGCACACAATTTTATCTGTTAGATAATATTATAAGAGTTTGGAACATATTCCATAGGTAGGCAAATTTTATTCCGGTATTAGAGCCCTCATCACTAGCGTCTCAGTAAATCATTTGTATGAAAACTTAACAGCGCTTCCCCCTGAAAGTAAGAGAACTTATTTTCTGACAAAAAACTATTTAAATTTCAAAACATAAATAACCGAACGTAATCTATAGCAAATCACATTAATTCTAATTCCTATTATTTCATTAGTTCCTATTAACGAACCGTAGCGCGTTTATCATTATAAATAACCATTGGTGGTTTATCTAAAAGTAACGAAGCGTTGCTCATAGTTACATAAAATGCTTTGCGTTCTAAACAACGAATGACTGTTTGTTGGATTTTTTTTGTTTTTTATAAAAGATTACCGTTCTCTTTTGAACAGTTTTCGTCAAAACCTTTAGTTAATAAACATATCTTACCTCACAGGTGATAAGTATTTACTATGAGCCTTCAAAAAACATCTTAAGTTGTGGTTTTGGTTGACATGTAGTTTTTAAGCAAATCGAAGCTAATCGCTAACCGCAATATGACAGGGCAAAATCGCAAACATAATAAAATTCAAGTTTGCTTGCGTTTTGTAGATCAGTAAATCTTCTGTACTACTTCTTACAGAAGATAAGTTTTCCCCGTGTTGGTCCGGGCTCCTTTGCAGAATAGACCATCTGCCTTTCTTGCCAGGCAGCTCGTATAAGGCGAGCATAGGCTTATCGTCGCTAACACCGTGACATCTGACTAGGTGGTAGAGTTTCGCAGCGACTCGCCCGGATTGGTACCACCGCCTTACCTATTCCTGCCACCATAACGTCATGACGTGTTCCGGTCCAGAGGGTAAGGTAGCCGGTAAACTTACTTTTGCTCGAGGCCTAACATCCTGACCTCAGGTTGGCAACGCATCATTAACATCTTTGGTGTCTCTAGGCGGCGTGAATTTCTTACCATCAGGAAATCCGCCTGCTTGTTTGCCTTCCTATAACATAAAAAAAAGGTTCACTGATTACTACTTATTCTTTGACGTTATGTAAACGATTTTCCTCATAAATCTAAGTAAATGTTTTTAACCAAAAAAGAAGGACATTTCCAATTTGACTGAATTTTTTTTGTGTGTTTGTTTCGCGGTTACTTGGTCAACAACCAACCGATTTTAATAGTTTTTTTTAGAAAGATAGTTCATGATTTCGAGTTGGTAAATTATTATTTTTATTACAATATGACAAGTGATTTTTTTAATTTATACTCTCAATAAAAATATAATTCAATTCAAAGATTGACAAAGCAGATATACAATACAAATCTGGATAGATGTGGGTACCCGGGGAGAACAAGGTTGACATTCCACGATCAGGTCGCTCGGATATTATACGAGGGTTGTGTCAAGTGTCTCCGAAAATGGCGTTTTAGTAAAGGTTCACTGATTACTACTTATTCTTTGACGTTATGTAAACGATTTTCCTCATAAATCTAAGTAAATGTTTTTAACCAAAAAAGAAGGACATTTCCAATTTGACTGAATTTTTTTTGTGTGTTTGTTTCGCGGTTACTTGGTCAACAACCAACCGATTTTAATAGTTTTTTTTAGAAAGATAGTTCATGATTTCGAGTTGGTAAATTATTATTTTTATTACAATATGACAAGTGATTTTTTTAATTTATACTCTCAATAAAAATATAATTCAATTCAAAGATTGACAAAGCAGATATACAATACAAATCTGGATAGATGTGGGTACCCGGGGAGAACAAGGTTGACATTCCACGATCAGGTCGCTCGGATATTATACGAGGGTTGTGTCAAGTGTCTCCGAAAATGGCGTTTTAGTAAGAAAAGAGTAATGAATGTGAAGGAAGCCAGACAGGTTTGTCAATTCGTTGTCGTGGTCGTGAAATTTGGCACTTGTTACTCTCTGCTTACCCGTAAGGGATCCGGCTTGAAGATTTATTGGCTATCTTTCGAAAAAAGAATTGTCAAAAAGTTAAATTTTGCAGTTTTACTGCGCTTACCTAATTATTTACACACGGTCGCTACCGCCGTAGGCGACATCTTGAAAGTACTTAATAATTCTATAGATACAAACAACGTCGGGCTTTCATTTTAGCAGTAATTTGCAACGACATGTGTGTGGAAGGAAGACTTGGGACATATAATTGAATGAATTACATCGCTGTGTCCAAATGCTGCAATATTATCCACAAAAGAAGCTTTAATATTTTGTGGTTATATTTCTTTTCATAAGGATTTTCTTGCTGAATTTTCTAAAAATGAAATTAAAAGTACGGATTTATCTTTATGTAATGAGGCAGCGAACAAGCACACACTTCTGTTGGTAAATGTTTCTTTATTGCAACGTTTATATTAATGTAACAACCTCCTCCAGAAATATAAAAAATAAGAGAACTAAAAATTTTTAAAAATATTAGTGAGAACTTTCAACAAAAACTGGTAGAGTGGGATAGCCAAATATTACTTCCTTATACATTATGTACTTATACATATTATTAAATCAGGCGTTACTTTGCGGAAATCCAATATAACAGATGTAAAATAAGCCTTTATTTTGCTAATTCCGCGTAAGCAACGTAACTTTTGTGGCAAATAATCCTCCAAAAGACACAGACAAGCCTAACTGACGTTCGCACCACCCACCTCCGCGACCAGATCACAAATAGTGTCCGAACAAGGGAAACAAAAACACTTGTCACGTCCTTTGCCAACTATGTCGAAGCACTCACCACAGGGAACACCAAATCGCACTCGACGTACATACGTTTTGCCTCAACACAGAGGCATCCTCAGGTAATCAACCGTACCATACAAACGACGACACACGAGTGACTTGCCGCCGCCTCGATTGCGCCTTATATAGATCAAACGCCCCAATATCAATTTATTGTAACCGCTTCACGAATCAATTGTAGAATTCTGTGCGACTCGATTGCTGCTAAAAATTCATAATAATGGGGAATTCGATATATTTATTTGTTAATTCAACAATGTTCTATCAACAACAATGATTTCTAATTATTCCAAAACATTGAGTCTAATTCCTTTTTCACAAGTATGAATTATTTCGAAGGAGTGATCACTAGCCAAATTGTGACCAGCTTCCAAAAGATGTTTTGCAAAATGGGATTTATCAAAATGTTTATTTCTGAACGCCGCTATATGTTCTTTGTAACGTGTTTGAAAACTCCAACCTGTTTGACCTATGTATGTTCCGTTACATTCAGAACACTGAAGCCTATAAATACCTGCCTTATCTTTATTATCTAATTTGTCGTTACCATTACAAATTTTCCTTAACGGATTAAGAGTTTTAAAAGCAACGTATAAATTATTGGATTTTAGAGAGCGTTTAATTTTTTCGGAAATTTGTCCCTCATAAGTGAAACTAGATTTGAACCTTACACTATTTTCTGGTTTCACAGCATAAAGTAATCGTAACATTGCTTTCTTCGTTTTATTTCGTCGAGGAGGTGGGTGGTAGGAACGTCACTTAGGCTTGTCACATTCTCTGTCGTTTGTAGGATTATTTGCCACAACAGTTACCCTGCTTACGCGGAATTAGCAAAATAAAGGCTTATTTTACATTTGTTACTTATATATTCCATAAACATTAGTTCAACATTGTACATCCCTAATATATGGCAAGCAGCTTCCTGAGGAACAACTCGCACTTTGCCAATTCATTTTATTAACTATATACTTTAAATCAATTACGTAACTATATACTTATCCATTAATTATATTAATTACATAACTATATACTTTAAAGCAATTTTTTTTGGATATGAAATATATCTTGAAAAAAAATTAATTGCTTATTTGAGATTGGAATAAGTATATTTTTCTAGGGTTACATCTGTGTAGTCAACGATATTTAATAATCTAACATCAAAAAAGTGCCGTTGCCATTATTTTTAACCATCTTTAAAAAAAGGAGGTCGTAGTATATCAGACTTGTACATTTTTTTTTCATTTGTATTAATCGACAACTCTAGCGAACGGTTCTGCAGTTAGCAAGAATTAATACTTCCCTTCCTATCTATTCCTGCAGGCATAATATCTGTGCTTGACATCATCATGTTCCATGCTAGGGGGTGAGTACACATGTTGCCTAACACTATAGGTTAGTGACGCATCAGAAACATGAGGGTGTCTACAGTTGACGGTTGCTTTTTAAGAGAACAATCTGGTTATACACTGTCTTAATCAAAAAAGAAGCAGATGGCCTATGCTGGTAATTCTTATTCAAAACTATTTTTTATTTAATAAAGCTAACTTTTTTAAATAAAACAATAAGAAAATAGATGGAACATATTAAGCGTGTTAGATTTATCCGGACATCTCAACTCGGGAAGCTTTTAATCAACGTTTTCCGAAGAATAGATTATATGCTAATGCGTAATATTACAAACTGGAATGAGTACTTCCATTTTTTTATAAATGATGTTAAACGTTTATCCACCGCAATAAAGCATAAATTACTTGACATTATGAAGAAGAGAACATGTGCCATGTGAGACACTCATACCAGAGAATTAGATCTCTCTCGCACAATTGCCAAACAAAATAAAACATTGGTATTTTATGTCATAATATTTTATTCATACATATTTCAAAACTACGAAAGAGCAAATTCTGAACTTTGAAGATATTTAAAAAAATAGGCACAGGCGAGTAACAATAACAATATGGAGCGAAACATATTTTCAGCATTTTAAAATTTTTAACTGTATGTCTCTCTGTATCTCGACAGCGATTTATGCCAAATCTATTTACCAAAAGTAACTAAATTTTAAAAGACCTTTTGACGTTAACATGAAATAAACTATTTTATATTTTAATTTTAACTTTAATTTTATTGAATAGCAACTCTGTATCGTCTATCGATGTCTGTTACGAGGGTCAAACTGAAAGTTCTTAGAAAATCAAAAACTAAGCATTCTAGCAAGTTATTAGTTTTATTATAACTTTTCAAAATAGCGTCCATTTACATCAATACATCGCTGCATTCGATGGAACCATTGAGAAAAGCACCTTGCCCACTCGGCCTTAGGGGTCTCTTCGAAGGCGTTTTGAAACGCAGCCACTGCTTCTTCGGCGTCCATAAAATGTTTTCCTCAAAGTTTTTCTTTTATTTTCGGGAATAAATAAAAATCGCAGGGTACGAGGTCGGGGCAATACGGCGGGTGACCCAGTAATTCCACGTCTGAGGTCGCCAAATAGTCGATCGTTTGCCTGGCGGTGTGCGGCGAGGCATTGTCGTGATGAAGGAGGATCCTACTGCGAAGTCGTTTCTCTCGAACTTTTTCCAAGACAAGTGGCAAACAGTTGTTAGTGTACCAATCTGCATAAACCGTTTTCTGATCCTCTAAAACAACTGTCGCGTAATGACCTGTCTTTCCGAAGAACGAGGCCACCATCTTTTTTCCAACACTTCGACCTCTCTTCACTTTAGTTGGCAACTCTTCGGATGGAAACACCCACTGAGCAGACTGTATTTTGGTTTCCGGATTATAACAGTAAATCCAACTTTCGTCACCCGTTAGTATGTCGAACACAGCATTTGAGTCACCTCCGTTAAATTTTTGGATCATTTCTCGGCACCAATCAACACGGCGGAGTTTTTGAGCCTCGGTCAAATTATGCGGTATCCAGCGGGCACAAAGCTTCCTGACCGCTAAATGTTCATGGAGGATTTTGTGCACTTGACTCATACCTATGCCTAGACTTGTCGGAATCTGCTGATAGGTCACTCTTTTGTCAGTCTCTATCATACGCCGCACAACACTGATATTGTCTTCAGTCGTCGCTGTAGAAGGCCGTCCCTCACGCAAATCATCGGTGAGATTAGTTCGACCACGTTTGAATTCATTAAACCAGTTGTAAACTGTGGCACGAGATGGGGCTTCATCGTGAAAAGCCAATCGAAGTCTATCATAACTTTCTTGTTGACTTATATGACATCGAAAGTCGTAAAAAATCATTGCACGAAAATTTTCTCGGCTTAAATTCATTCTGACGTGCACAGACAATTTTCAATTTGCCGCCAAATCGTAAAACAAATGACAAATGAATGAAATGTATTCTCAATATTATTGGTAAAGAGTTCTATTTTCAAAATTTAAACTTATTTTTTTAATATAATGCTTTTAAGTTGCCAGTTCTAAAAACTTTCAGTTTGGCCCTCGTAATGATTATATGTTATTATCAAATCAAAATTCCTTTGTTTTTTTTTTTACTTTGTTAAACTGATATACCGAGATTAGTGCGCGAAATTGCATATTAAACTGTACAAAACGGCGTCAGCGGAATTATTTGCAACGAAAATATTACACGATTGGTTTTTCGCTGCTTGGCCGCGTCAGCTTTGCCAAGCACACACTGCGTCTACTTAAATACTACTTCGCTTTGAAAACGCTCGCAATCCGTCAGTATGATAAGGCCCTAAGCGAAAGAGACGCCATCCACCACGTACTTTTTTTGAATAGTTCAGTTCAGTTTATAACATCACGTCTATGATTAAATATCTAGAGAAATGTCTTGTAAAATTTTATCTGACAGAGCTAAACGTATTTCGTCTCTTTCTATTACTATCGTTGAAAAAAGTTAACGATAACGTAACATTACTTAAGTCAGTGCACAAAGCAATTTCTGCCTACCTACGTACTTGAAAAAAAAAACCAATAGGTAATATTTGGGATATTTACGATATTACCGTTCCAATATCCTTAGAAATAATGTAATAAACGATTTTATTTCTTGAATGTAAATGACATATTACGGTTTATGACTTAAGATACAAATGATACAAAACATAAAAGGTCCAAGTAAATAGCATCAGTTTTGCCAATGTTATTGCAATCGAGCGAGATCCGGTGATGTTGTCCTATAGCCAAACCTATTTTTAAAAGCTATAGATAAAATACGTATTTATAAAGTGTCTTAAGATTGTTTAAAACTATGATACATATTAGCTCAAGATTCAAAGATCGAAATCAGAAACCATTGTGGGTTACCAAAGGGTTAGCAAAGAACGTAGTATGAAATTCGGCGATAGCATACGAGTACATTATTTTTTTTGTGGAGCGTTACTAGAGATCAGTGAACGAAACTGAGAAATGTAACAGCAAAGTTCTGTCATGTATACTTATAAATTAACATGTCCTGACTGACTGATTCATCATCGCCAAGCAAAAACTTTTATAGTTACAGTCATGACATTTGGTGAGTAGGGTCGTTTTGTGGAGTAGACACCCACTAAGGACGGAATTTTTGAAATTCTACCCTAAGGAGATGAAATAGGGGTTGAAAGTTTGGGAAACCATTATCATTTAAGTTAAAAACACGAAACCTTATTTTTAGGCTACTTATTAAAAAACGAATAGATAAGTATTTAAGCGTTTCTGGACATTCTAGGGGGTGAAATAGGGGTTGAAGGTTTGTATGAAAGTCCTTATTAATGGGGTCAGTAAATATACGAACTGCCCCGAGAGCGAAGCTGCGGGTAACGACTAGTCGATAAAGAAGTTGCACATCTAAAACTTTTTTTGGTTTTTGCTTGTCTAACAAACCACACCGACGAACCGTAACTTACATTTTATCACGTAAAAGTAACACATTTCTAATATCTCTAATGCATAAGGACTTTCAGTGAACAAAGGGCAGGCTTATTTAGAGTACTAATGGAACATTCGTGTTACTAACGACTTCTTCACGCAGAAAAATAGGTAACTCTCAGAACATTAGGGTAGTCTGCGTGCTTAAACTCAGCTGTGGTACTATTATGAGCTTACTCTGTAATATAAAATATACTTTTATGAGATTCTAAGGGAAAGGAACTGACGGTTTTTGGAATATCTTAGATGCGTCGACTTCAACTTCTTATAAACTGCCAACTTTTGCTAACAATTTAGCTGCTGTATATTCCTTTTTATAATTGAGGAAAAACCGAAGAAGGTTTCCAGCTCAACTCATTATGTTACCAGGGAATTTTGATCATTTATAAAATAGAAACATATAATAATTTATAGTATAATCCATAAATTTTATGGTAGTAGTCGTAGGGCTCCCTAAAGTAGGGTATTTTATTATACGCACATTATTTCACCAACTTCGCAAAAGTAAAGTTGTACATTGGACTTCTATATTTTTTTACATAATATTATCTTAAACGATTTATCCGTTTCGTTGCAAGTGTATTTATTTTTTTAAATTAAAAGAACATACTTTTCAGGTGTTCAATTGCTACTGATGATTGACCCCATGAAATCGAGAAAAGTACTTATTTTTGTGTATTTTGATGATTTATTTAATGAAACCGAATTGTGCAGTTTTAACTGTCTCGTTTATAAAGTGGCTAGCGTACACGCCTTACTTAAACGATTAACCGAGAGCTTCGGGTTCGATTCCCGACGGGGACAGGCATTTATGTGATAATCATGTTAGATTCCCCGTATTGGTTCGGGCTCCTTTGTAGAATAAATCATCTGCCTTCCTTGCCAGGCAGCTCGTAAAAGGCGAGCATAGGCTTACCATCACTAACACCGTGACATCCGACTAGGTGGTAGAGTTTGGCAGCGACTCTCCCGGATTGGTACCACCGCCTTACCTATTCCTGCCGCCATAACGTCATGACGTGTTCCGGCTTGGAGGGTAAGGTAGCCGGTAAACTTACTTATGCTCGAGGCCTAACATCCCGACCTCAGGTTGGCAGCGCACCATTACCACCTTTGGTGTCTGTATGCGGCGTGAATTTCTTACCAACAGAATTTCCGTCTGCTTGTTTGCCTTCCTATAAGATAAAAAAAAAGATGTCTGCATTTCCGGATTTGGATGTTTATTAAACTCATTCTGGTATTCGTTTAAGTATTTCCATGAATTAGAATCGTTGAGTAACACTCATAACACAAGCATATAATTCGCTTACTGTGGGATTTAATATAATTTGTGTTAATTGTCCAGGGACCATTATAATTATTACAATTACCGATAGCGCAGACAGATGACTAGGCAGCGTGTCGGGTCAAAGCACAATCAGGCGGGCTGGGCCCCATCGCGACTGCGGATTTTTGTTACTTAGCACCGTAGCAAAAAGAAAAGTGGCACCTCTATTTACTTTAACAATAGATTTTACTTTTTTCTTTGCTGGCATCGGAGAAAGCGCGCGGAGTGACGTGCGAAATCCGTCGCTGAATGATCTGCTGCGATGTGGCCCGGATTAGTGTGCTTTACTCCATACAAAATGTATGAAAGCGATCTAGGCGGATTATTGCGCTGCGGTGCGTCCCATCCCGGCCCGTTCAAATGGGCAAAATAAAAAATGTCAGTTTTTATTAGAAAATTTAAAATATACATTTTCTACATTTTCTTGCTACCCGACGCGGGAATCGAACCCGGGACCTCAAGAAATCAAGCCCAACGCCGGACCGCTAGACCACAGAGGCGGTATAAGAAATTAAGTTTACGAACTACCCTTTCCATCACCTTAAATGGCAAACACAGTCATTACGGTGGCACGAAAAGGCTAATCCGGAAAAATGGTTGCAGAACTACAGCTTTCTCTGACTGATTACGGTACTGAAGTAATCTACTAGTCCAATTTGCTTAATGTTCCCCGTGTTGATCCGAGCTTCTTTGCAGAATGTATCATCTGATTTCCTACCAGGCAGCTCGTAAAGAGCGAGCGTTACCGTCACTAGCACCGTGACATATGACTAGGTGGTAGAGTTTCGCAGCGACTCACCCGGATTGAGACCACCGCCTTAACTATTCCTGCCGTCATAATGTCATGACGTATTCCGATTCGGAGGGTAAGGTAGCCGATAAACTTACTTTTGCTCGAGGCCTAACATCCCGGCCTTATGTCAGCAATGCACCATTACCACCTTTTTTGTCTCTAGGCAGCGGGAATTTCTTACCATTAGGAAATCCGTCGGCTTGTTTGCCTTCTAATATCATAAAAAATAAATGTAAAAGTTCACTGAAAAAGCATTCTGATGGTAAGTGATAATTGTAACCTTTAGACACCACAGACGTTATAGGTGCGTCGCTGTGCTGTAACCGCGATATCTTGGTGACAATAGTACTATTTTGTGCAAGCCTAACGACTACCCTATCTTCCAGACCGGAACACGATAGTCATTATGGTGGCAGACATAGGCAAGTCTGTGAGTCCTTACCTAGGCAAGTTGCTGCACAGCAGTCTACCACCTGTGGTCTAGTTAGTCATCTATTTATTGTTAGTTGGTTTATCAGCTATCATCACTGGTCTTCTAGGGAACGTAAGAGTTCAATATTCAATAAATATTTGTGTGATGAACATGGATGTGTATATTTTTGAGCTTGGGTTTTATACTTTGTAAATAATACTATGTGTAAGTGTTTATTCGTCTGTCCTTGTCACGCGTGAAGTAATGTTATAGTTTTTGGAGAGTTAGCGTAGATAGTTTTTTTTTTATACAAGAGGAGGCAAATGAGCAAGTAAGTCACCTGATGGAAATTGATTACCGCCGCCCACGGACATCCGCAACACCAGGAGTATCGCATATGCGTTGCGACCTTCAAGGAATGAGTACCTACGTTTTTTTTTAGTAGGTAGTTTCTTAAAAAGCATAGGCTATTTTTTATCCTGCTGGTAACTTCTAGATTTAGGCATGTTTCTGTTTTTAATAAAATACTTGTATGTTTTAGTATCTTTGGCTAACAAGTAACTAACAGTACGTCCGTATTTAAGATAGGCAGATATTTAACCAGCGCTCCTGCGTTCCTACGATCATCCTGCGACCTGATCCTAGGATCAGGGCAAGTACTGTCGTCCCACTATATGATAGGTAGCAAACCTATCACCAACCGGCCACTTATGCGGTTTCAGCCAACGTTATTTTTATTACAAAAATTGGAAAAAACAATATGAATTGCCCCAGAAATCGAATCTGAGACCTCATGTTTCCGACACTGACAACAGGACCATTAGTCCTCAGTGACGAAAAATTTGTAAAATATAACAACGATGTCAACTTTTAATCGGTTTGTACCTACGCAAATTTCTGCTATTCTTATTTATTTATATCCATGCCCCTAACGACAAAAATAATTATCAGAAGACGCGGCCTTTAAGCACTACCTGTATTTAAAGGCCGCGTTCAAATATAATATCCCAAATATAGAACAGAAAATCTTGTGACGCCTTTATATAATGCTAAAATCTACCACGGGATCGAAATGCGTCCACAAATCCGGCGATTTTCTATTGTTAATTTGATCACCTCGTTGATCAAAGGTCAAGCTTCTACTCCCAAGAGAGCAGACATCTGTGTGATGAACATTTGAATGTCTGCATTTCTGGATCTGAGTGTCTTTATTCTTAGTATTTCTAAATAAATACCTAAGTATTTCTAAGCATTTGTATAGTTGACTAACATTCATAACATGAGCTATTAACAATTACACACAAAAAAACGACTCATAGTTTTATTGTACTTTAGTTAGCTTTTGCAATTGCCCAAAAATAGGAAAGAATTTTGAATGTTCCGTATCACCAAAAATCGTTTTTGCAAAATAGTACTTCTGCTTCATATCTAATGACAAATATCTACATGCCGTTTAAGAGGCAACTATTTAAGAAATATACCCTTTGCAAGCTTCAAAATTCGCCTACTAGTAAGCCGTACTCATCTAAAAAAACGTCAGTTTTCAAAGTTGCTTATGATTGAGCACCAAAATTCGTATTGACCAGACACTATGATAGATGGAGAAACTTAAGCAATTAATCGTCAGACCCGATTCAACTAGTTTTGCAAAATTTGCTGGTCACTACATAATGTACCCTCAATATAAGTACATAATCTTTCCAAACATCGATAAAAATATCATTAACTTGTCGTTAACACTACAGCACGATCTGGGTGCTGATTATGTATCTCAGTGGCCAACTCAAAATGGAAAAGTGTACATCATATAGCTGTCAAATGACGTGTTTTATATTTGCTATCTCCAGTGACCAACAGAAATACAATAGAGATAGCAAACACAAATGACGTCATTTGATGTACACTGTTGTAGTTTGTGTTGGCAACTGAAATACATAATCACCCCCCCTGAGCTACTAATCTAACCGAACTAAAAAGTTGATACCCTCTTAGTAAGGAATTTGTGGATTTTTCATAATACTCGAAAACTTATCGCAAACACAAACACATATTTAATTATTACTTACGACCGCACTAAGAGACGTCAAGTAACATTTAAACTATCAACAAGTAACAATTTTGTACAGAAAATGTCAACAAAATAACCGATTAAAAGACAATTGACTTTTCTGACACAGAATGTAAGTCGTATATAACTTGTATTTGTTTGCTTACCCTGTTGTCACATTGCAACGGAGAGATCGTGGCACATTTTTTTGTGGTGATAGAAGACTGTAGAGAGACTTATCCTACTTAAATCTCAGTATTTTAATGCTTCCCTGAAAATAGTTAAATAACTAACATGCGAGCGTAGCCGCGGTTAATGTTTGGTCTCTTAGAAGTATATATGACCGCCTCATTGGTCCAGTAGCTAGCGTACTCGCCTAACTGCATCGACGAATCGCGAGGCTCGGGTTCGATTCCCGACGGGGGCAGGCATTTGTGTAATGAACATTTAGATGTCTGCATTTCCGGGTCTGGGTGTTTATTAAATGTATTCTGGTATCTATTCAAGTATTTCTATGTAATAGTATCGTTGACTAACACCCATAACACAAGCATATAATTTGCTTACTTTGGGGTTAGATTCAATTTGTGTGACTAGTCCAGGGGTATTTATTTATTTATATTATGAGACCATAATATATCAACGGCAGTTTAGTTACTTATCTAGGTCTATACCGACGGGACGCTATGATGGCTAATTTGACGTTTAAAAATACAAATTCAACTCACATATAGTTATATTTTAAAACCTCACAGAAAAAGAGGGGTGATATAAGTTTGACTTGTATATATGAATGTATCTATCTGTGGGATCACAACTTATGAACAGATGGTTCGATTTCGATGTGAAACTTTCATTTGAAAGCTGACGTAATCGAGATGGTTCTTAACTACATTAAATGTGGGATTTTTTCAATAACCTCCTTTTTTGTGTCACGCCTGAATCCCCGAATATTCCCGAAAATTTGGCAGAGGTTCCACGACTAGCCGAACACGATAAGTCCCACAATATTATAGGTGGCAAGCATAACGCTGTCCGGGTACATTTTCAATCTCAGGCAGCGTTACTTTTAACAGAAAATTAAAAAAAAACACATAATCTTTTTATTGCCTGACCTGGGGATCAAACCTAACTACAACAGCGACTCAGACACAGTACACATACTACAGAGGTGATTAATATCACTATTGTAATATGTCAAACTGACCATCATAGCGTGCCGCCAGTACAATACGAAAGCGAAAACCAAGTTTTGAAAATAACACAACCATAACATAACCATGTTACCACAAATATACGTAAAAAGCGATTTACGGGCTCCCTCCAAATTAAAGTCACATGCGGGCGACTTTAACGACGTAGGCAAATAATGTATTATCCCCCAGGCTGCATAATGTCACGTCAACGTGTTAGAAGTTTATCCCGGCTTATCCCGTATGTGGTTGGCAGGATTATAATTAAATATATCACAAAGATAGCCTCACACACTTATACGCATTCATTGTAATCACTGCCAGTGATTTGCCATTTGCCACTTGTTTGACATCCGTTTTACCGTCTTTTATTAATCAAAAATTAGTTTATTTTAAAAGTGGTTTCTTATTTTTAGTTTCCATCCATCCATTTGCTGTTTACCTCTTACGAGCTGCCAGACAGAAGAGGATTTTTGAAAGGTTCCCAGGTAAACGCTCAGAATATGAGTTCATTTAAGAAGATACAGATTTTTTTAAGAAAACAATATTTTGATCATACGATATTTTAATTGATACCTTATAAATAATGTTTTGCTCGAGAAGCAATTTACTAAAATAAAGAAGAATTAAAACCTACGCTATACAAATATAATTATATTATAATTGTAAATTATAGGCAAAGCTTAGTTTGAGAACCTTTTGTAAATACTTACAATTCATTGGCTTACGACCCCACTCTGAGACGTAAAATATGTTTTAATCGGCAATTAATTCGACAGTATTCAAAAAAAATATTCAAATTTGTGACATAAAGATAGATTAAATATTTTTTTAATCTCCAAACATTTTTTTTTGTTTTTTATAGTGTAAAATGTAAATGATATACATAATAATTAATTTACATAATATTTCTAGTGTGTTTTATTTTAATTTGTTTGCTTTAATTTCCACATAATTATAGTTTTATTTGAAATTTTAAAAAAAGTTTCAGTTGGCGAAACAGAACAGAAACATCTGTGGTATTTATTATTTGGATTTATGTTTGGGGTTTCATCAAATTCAGGAAATGAAAACTGAATGGAAGCGTAAAATATTTACAGCTCGGTCATATTACCATGTGTTCCCTCCCCTCCCTGCTGGGAGAACAACACATGGTAATATGACCGAGCTTGTTTCTCCCTAGGCTGCTTTGTAGAATAGACCATCTTCTTTCCTGTGCCACGCAGCTCGTGAAAGGCGAGCATAGGCTTGCCGTCACTAACACTGTGACAACTGACTAGGTGGTAGAGTTTCGCAGCGACTCACCCGGATTGGTACCACCGCCTTACCTATTCCTGCCGCCATAACGTTATAACGTGCTCCGGTTCGGAGGGAAGGTAGCCGGTAAACTTACTTTTGCTCGAGGCCTAACATCCTGGCATCAGGCTGGCAACGCTCTATTACCACCTTTGGTGTCCCTAGGTGGCGTTAATTTCTTACCATCAGGAAATCCCTCTGCTTGTTTGCCTTCCAATGTCATAAAAAATGTACAATGTACTTTGCTACAAATTATCTATTCAAGCAATTAGAACGAATAAATTGATATAGTTGACCGTGTCATCATCATCATTATCAGCTGGAGGGCGTCCGCTGCTGGACATAGGCCAAAGAGCGCCACAAGACACGGCCACCAGCCACTTGTATCCAGTGACGCCCCGCGACTTTGACCAGGTCATCAATCCAGTTGACCATGTACGTTGCTACAATTAATTATCTATTCATGCAACTAGAATGAATAAATTGACCAGTTTTCAGTAGCTTTTACCCCAACTAACAAAATTACTGCTTGCTACAATTGTGTTCCGGTTTACGAGTTGGTTGCTAGTCCTACGTGCCCTGCCCACAGACTTATCAATTTGATACATCGCTTGGTGATATCCAGGGCTTTAGTTCGTCAGCGAATCTCCTCCGGACACGACCACATAGAGAAACACCGAGCATAGCACTCTCCATAGTGCATTAAGCGACCTTGAGCCTTCTTGTAGGCCCACAATAATTAAGAACCACCTCTCTTTGCTGTAAGTCACTGGTAATAAATATTACAGATATGTGTGACGTACATAATACATTAGAATTTATCAACAAACTACTTAATCGCCTTTGCAGTTTTGCGTTCTGCTGTTGGACTTGAATTCATTCGGGTTTGATCCCCGGGTCGAACAACATACAGAGAATGTGCTTTTCTATTAAAAAAATGTAGCTCAGGATTGGATATGGTCCAGTTGGCGATAGGCTTGCCACCTATTACATTGTGGGACTTTGTGTCTTCGGCTAGTCGTGGGTGCCCTGATTGTACCTCTGCCTACTTCTTCGGGGATATGAGCACATTCTCTATATGTGAGAATGTGATTTTTTTTTAATTTTCTTATAAAATCGATGCTGCCCGGGATATGTTGGTTGACCATGTATCATGTTTTTGGACTTAGTGTTTTCTACGAATCGTGGCCCCGTGGATGCCCTAGTTGATCTTCTACCTGCCACATTGAGGACACAGGCCTGAAGATATTTAACTGTCCTATTAATATTATAAATGTGAAAGTTTGTATGTTTGTTACTTCATAAAACTTGGCACACGCTTAAAGGGTAACTTGGATTAACATATAGGATAGTTTTTATACCGAAAAAATGCTCCTGTGGTACCATTAACCACGCAGGTGACGCCGCGGGCAACAGCTAGTTTAATATAATGTCGGAAACGTCATTAGTGAAGCAAGGACCTAAAATGGCGCACGAAATTGAATTTTAATGCATATCAATATCCTTGTAACTGGATTAACCATCGTACAGCATACGGGATACACTTTAGATAGAAATATGATCATAATCCTCTGAACATTAGATTTTAATTAAAAATGTTATTAGTCCAAGAAGACATAATCTTGAAAATATTTTTTTCTACTGTTTACCCACGACTTCGTCAGAGTAGAACAAATTCTCCTAAAAACTTTCATGCCTCATAAAAATCGCTAGGGTATTGATTTTTTTAATAGCTTTTGTTTGAACTCGGGTCTTCATATATGTGCATATTAAATTTCGTCACAAATAATTCAGCTTCTGTGGTCTAGCGGTCTAGGTGTTGTACTTGACCTAATGAGGTGCTAGGTTCCATTCCCGGGTCGGACAAAAAAAGTTAGAAAAAATATTTTTTTTTTGTAAAAGCAACTTTGACCGGGATCGGATATGAGCCCGGTTGGCTTACCGCCTTTCACACTGTGGGGCCTAATATCTTCGGCTAGTATTGGTGCCCTGGTTATGCCTCTGCGATATTCGGGGATGTTTGCGTTAAGATACTGTTTTTCGATTCCGTGGTAAAAGGGCGACAGATAAAGAGACTAGCGCTTATAATATTTACAAGTGATGATCTAAGAATTGAAACAAAATGGATGGATTCCCGATGATAAGGAGTATAAATTTCGTCTAGAGATTCTCCTTGGACATCATACCAAAGAGAATATAATCACTATGTTTTACATCATACTACCGCCGCATATCGCTTCGGGGTTCACCTTTAAACTAATCCACCAATCTTCACTTTTTTAATATGTCCAGGATGAAAAAGGAAGTACCTTAGCATTGTAGGCGAAGGTAATTTTATTTCCTATGAAATATCCAGTCCAGCTGTTACAGCTAGATCGAATAGCCAACAAACAAACATTGATCTTTGAATATCTTTACAACTTTTGCATTTACAAGAAAATAATTATAAGTTCCGGTTTATCAAAAGTATCTAAAACTGTAATTAAAAAGTAGAATTCGAGTTATTAAATAGCGTATGTACAACAAAGTTTCACCAAGTGCCGCGATACAAATGAGAATTCTTTAACAAAATTTTCAAAGAGGTTTACCTAAAAATTTTTTATTTTAAACTTTAATTTAAAATTAAAATATAAAAGAATCAATGGGTAATAAATCTATTTAAATGCCCTTATAATGATATATGAGTGACTTTTATGGCAAAAATAATGTTCTGGGACGCCATTGCTTCCACACTCTTATAAACATTCCTAACCGCAATTTATTTTAAATTATTTTTCTGCTGAAAAGCAAAAAATAACCGCAACACCAGACTAAACAAAACTAATTTCAAAAGTGTGTAGGTATGTTTATATTATATGTATATCGTTTCATTTTCAAGTAGAAGCGGCGGAACCGATTTAAATGAAACTTCTCACGAAAATAGATTAGTCTGCATAAATAATCTATTATTTTATTGAAGGGCATAATCTATTTTTCATCGTAATTTATTACTCCTTGAGAAAATAAACTTATATGGAGGAAATAGTAACAAGTTGTTGTAGTAGTTGTATATTTTATAGCCGTACGAAGCAGGGGCGGGCCGCTTATAGTATAATAAAGTTAAAATATTTTATTGAAGATTTAAACAAAGTTATTAATTTTGAGTTATTAAAGTTATTAATTAAAAGTTAATTTTGAATACTAGATAACCCGACAGACGCTGTCCTGTATAAATAAAAAAAATAAAAATGAAGTAATGTATCTTCACGCCCATATCCCTGAAGGCGTAGGCAGAAGCACAACCAGGCACCCACGACTACCTGAATACAGCAAGTCCCACAAAGTGATAGGTGGAAAGCCTATCGCCAACCAGGAACATATCCAATTCCGGGCAACTTTATTTTAATAAGAAAATTGAAAATATACGTCTTTTATTTGTTTTTGTTGCCAAACCCGGGGATCGAACATTTTCTTGAAAGTCAAGTCCAACGCCGGACCGCTAGACCATAGAGGCGAATATATATTATACTAGCTGTTCCCGCGAACTTCATTCCGCCCATTCTGTTTGTATGGGAAAAATTAAAATGTTGTTTTTCCCAGTTTCCTCACAATCGAACAGGATAAAAAGTATCCTATATCCTTCTCCCGGTTCTAAGCTACCTCTCCACCAATTTGCAGCCTAATCGGTTCAGCCGTTCTTGAGTTATAAATAGTGTAACTGACACCACTTTCTTTTTTATATATAAGATATAAAATATGAATACATATTTTATATAAATTTTCTTCTGGCAATTTTTATATATTTATATAAGTTCTAGCGGCCCGGCGCGGCTTCGCACGGTTATGAAATATACATATAAACTTCCCTCTTCAATCACTTTATCTATTAAAAATCCGCATCAAAATCCGTAGGGTCAGAGAAAGCGACTTTGTTTTATACTACGTAGTGGTACAGTTTAAGTACAGATTAATTATTAAAATATAGCATTTCTTTTTTTCAAAATTGATATAAAAATAACCACTATTATAATATAGTTGTTTCTGATAGTTATTTATCTCAAACAAACTCCTAATAGGCTATATTCGTCATCACAATACGACAATATATCAGGAAACGTCGAAAGCCTGATCCTACATTAATTACTTACCCTAACCAAACACGACCCGTATCTAATGTGATTAGCTGGTTCATTATATAATTCTGATTCAGAAATCAATAGGAACATTTCAAGTTTTACCTGAATTAATATTAATATATCTAGGTGGTAGAGTAACGCAGTAACTTACCCGGATTGGTATCACCGCCTTACCTATTCCGGACACCATAACGTCATGACGTGTTCCGGTTTGGAGGGTAAGGTAACCGGTAAACTTACTTTTGCTCAAGGCCTAACATATTATATATTCTACAACAGCTGTTTTTTTTACAAGAGGTGGCAAACGAACAGATGGGTCACCTGAGGGAGAGTGATCACCACCGCCCACGGACATCCGCAACACCAGGATTATCACAAATGCGTTGCCGATTATTAAGAAATGAAGGTCCCTAAGTCGTAATTGTTTGGGAATACCACCCTCGGTAACTGATTCCACAAAGGTTTGTTCCTTCCAGGATTTGCCTCAATAGTTTCAATGAAATAAACATGCCTACGTATACTAGATATCTGTTTATGTATTTTATGTTTAGTAAGAGTTATTAAATAAATTTTAAAATGGAGAAATGTGTCGTTGTTTATGTATCTTCTTACATGGGATAATTTTCATATTACGATAGTTTGTTTTGTTTCTGGTCGAGTGGTTAGCGTACACGCCTAACTACACTAACCAACCGTGAGGCTCGGGTTCGATCCCGACGAGGGCAGGCATTTTGTGATTCACATTTAGATGTCTGCATTACCGGGTCTAGGTTTTAATTAAATTTATTCTGGTGTCTATCTATGTATTAGTATCGTTGACTAACACCCATAACACAAGCATATAATATGCTTAATTTGGGTTAGATTCAATTTGTATAACTTGTCCAGTGATATTTATTTATTTAACTATCCGGATACTAAAAGACAGTCGTGCTCTATTGATACCATAAACAATAAAAGTGCTTCGCTGTCATACGACCGGGATGTTATGTCCACAATGTGTACGTAACTGTTTACTAATAATAGTCACGCCCATATCCCCGAAGAGGTAGGCAGATGTACAACCAGGGCACCCACGTCTAGCCGAAGACACTCAGTCTCACAAAGTGATAGGTGGCAAGCCTATTTACTCATGTAGTTATAAAATACTATTGTAGGTAATTGAAAACAAAATTTCACTTCCAAATATTGCTGACTCTTCTTACTAAAGGCCTCTCTCTCATTTTGACTTTGTTCATTGGCGTCACATGGCCCTCTGAAAGAGAGGTCGGTACTTTAGAGAGAGACAGCAGTATTTGGAAATGACATTAGTTCTTTGTTTGGAGTGTGATCTAGTAGTCTAAAGAGCTCATGCTGTTACCATTCCCTCTGGACAGGAACATGAAAGTCATTATGGTGGCAAGAACAGGTAAGGCGGTAGATTCTTAACCAGACAAGTTGCTGCACAGCACTTTACCCTAAATGTTCTTGTTTGTAATACATATATATGATATGATATGATTTAAACAACAATATTAAACGTGTTACTAGTGCTTATTAGCGGGAAACTTCTTAAATATACATTTACTCTTCTATTTGAAAGGTTTTAATTAAACATGGTATAAAATGTTTTATTAGATATCAGCGGCCCGCCCCGGCTTTGCATGGGTATAAATAATACATGTAGACCTTCCTCTTTAAACATTTTATCTATTAAAAAAAACGCATCAAACTTCGTTGCGTAGTTTGAAAGATTTAAGCATATAAAGAGACATAGGGACAGATAATGCAACTTTGCTATATACTATATAGTGATTTGCAAAAATATTGAGTTAGGGATCGAACCGAAACTCATATAATCTTCGCCAACACCAGACCACTAGATCACAGAATATTATGTTCATAGATATAAATTTTACGAAGCATAATATACATAAAATGTAAAAATTTTAATAAAAATTCAAGTAAGTTAAACTCTGACACGGTTCACAAGTGAAATTTATGACAGAGCACGTAAAAATACTATCGCGGGCTTGGATTACCGTTTACTGCGAGTTATGTTCCCGCCACCGTACTACTTAGGGCAGTATTTTTTATATAATACACTTTTCAAGCTAGGCACTTGGTGAAACTCGACTTTTTATGGCGTTCTTAAGAGGTCTTCAAACTTACTTCGTTTACGCCCACTTTAAAAATCTTTTATTTTATTGCGCTCCTCGCTCCGTTTTTTTCTGATCAAAAACCCGAATACCATATTTGTTTCGCCTTAAGTTTAATTTTTTTTCTGGTTTCCTGGTAGGTAGAAGCTTATAAGAGGGCGGTAACCCTCTTATAAGCTTCTAACGCCCATAAGGAAGCGTTATCGCCCACTTAGGAAAAGACTGCATTAAACCAAGGGCACCGCCAAGAGCGGCAGCTGCACTCCCCTAGAATTTTTAAAAAAATGACAAATATAAATGAAACAGTCTTATAACTTGACTTGCTTTCTCAATGATTCTGGTACTCTTACTACTTTGCTACTATTTAAGAGGGAAATAAAAGGTAAGTCAAAAAGTCGAGGGCTTGAGGCTCCCGATTTAAACTACAATCATATTTTTCTTAATCTCTGTATCCTTGCTCCCTCTAAGTCATCGGTAGTTATTGGTAGCCAGTGGTAGTTAACGGTAGAAAGGGTTAAATTTATTTACATTTTAAATTTTTTTGTAAATAATATAAAACTATTTTTTGTATGAACATAAAAACATTGTGTACATAATTAAATAATTACTTTTATAAATATTAAAATATTTAAACACCGAAATGTGGTAGAATATTTTGGAAAGCTTAAATAATTTTGTAACAACTTCATCACACATATTTCGCAAATAAATATATTTCCTTTCTTTTTCTTTCGGCTAGCGACGCTCTTGCATTAGACAGTGAAAAAACATACGGCTCTACCGACGCGATGGGAAGAAACTACCGTGGTTTATAGACATACAAAACAGAGTAGGTGTTTCTCTGTTTTGTAGCCGGGATTATTTATTGTTCATATTTACTGGCTATCCCATCCGTTAGCCTAAAACATGACATTGCTTGTTTTATAGTTTTCCCCGTGTTGATCAGGGCTTCTTTGCAGAATAGACCATCTGCCTTCCTGTCAGGTAGCTCGTAAAGGCGAGCACAGGCTTACCGTCACTAACACTGAGACATCTGAGTAGGTGGTAGAGTTAGGGGTTAAAGTTTTGAAACGAAGTAGTTGCTCTTGATAAATAAAGATATCATTTTTGTCAAAAAGATTATAATTAAATAAATTTTAATTAAAATTGGTCATAGTCAAATTTCGACTAATGGGCGACAACTAGGTTGTATAAATATGGATCGGATGGATGTATCGCCTCCGTGGTCTAGCAGTCGGACTTGACTTCTTGAGGTCCCGGGTTCGTTCCTCGGTTCGGGCAACAATGGGCAATGTGTTTTCAATTTACTAATTAAAAATAACGTTGCCTGGGATTGAATATTTGCTCGGTTGTCGATAGGCTTGCCACCTATCACATTGTTGGACTTAGTATGTTCGGCTAGCCGTGAGTGCCCTGGTTGTTCCGATGTCTACCCTTTTAGGGGATATCATCGTGAAGATACTTTTCTTTTTACTTTTTATGGATATAAGGATAGATGGGTTCGAATCCCGGGTCGTGCAACAAACAGAAAATTGGGTTTTTTCCAATCTTCTAATAAAAAAAAAATGTTGCTCGAGATTGGAAATGTGCCCGATTGGCTATGGGCTTGCCGCCTATCACATTGTGGGACTTCGCGGATATGGGCATAAAGATACTTTACTCTAAGGATAGATTCCCGATGTTTTGCTAAATTGTTTTTTTATAATAAAGTAGCTGTCCCGGCGAACTTCGTACCGCCCGTTCAGTTTGTATGGGAAAAATTAAAATGTTATTACGTTTCCAAACAAATGATGCTCGAATTTAATAAGTGGTTTCCGAACAAACGATGCTCTTTGAATATAGTCTGTGGCTGTGAATGACATTGACATTCGTTATGCGCGTTTTTTAAAATATGAAAAATTAAATGTATATTTTTCAATATTTCTGAGGGATTTTCTTAATATTTTTGTCCGTAAGAACCTTCTCCTAATAATAACAAATACAACAAAAAAAGAATTAGTGAAATCGGTCCAGCCATTCACGCGTGATGCCGTGACCAAGGAAAACGGGTTTCATTTTAAATGTATTTTTAAATTAATAATTACAATTTATTACTTAAAATTAGCAAAGTTATAAGCAAGTTTATTTGAATAATTATTTGTTAGTTATATGGTATTTTTAAGGTAGGTTTTAATATTGTTTTTGGCAAAACATTGTGTAAGTTATGAATGTATCGAATAACTATAATAATAGTAACTTTTTGAGTAAAAGTAAACAATATGAAGTTCGTATAAAAGCCACTATTATGTTTTAACAACCTGATTAAAATTTGGCTGATTTATTACGATTTTAATCTTGGCATGAAACTTTTATTTTTTAGAAAGTGTTAGTAATTTGGAAGAACAATAAACTTGAGGTAATTTATTACACTTTATTTCAAGAACGGTTAACTTCGATCTTTATCAAATATATTACAACAATAGACACCAACAGTAATCGTATGTTGTCGTAATATCGAAATATCAAAACTTATGAATAACTTTAGCAGCTACCCTAACCACCACCGTAACACGATGTCCGCGAACACTAACTATAATATCGATAATTACAAGTCGATTTATGTTCTTGTCGTTAAAATAAATCTTAATCCTAAAGCGTGACTTGTCATTATATACTAAGGTATTTACTATAAAACCAAAGTAAATAAAACGAAAGGTAATGAAATACGTACCCTTAGGGTTGCCAGTGTCTCTATAAAATATCCTAATTTACAATTCTTATAAGAAAAATAAGTTTTTGGACCAAAGTTTTATAATGAGTGGTGCACATACAGAGTGGGATAGGCGCGAAACCGAAAAATGTGGCGCAAGATTTTTTTCTCAGCCATTTTTGATAGAGTGCGAACTTCGGTGTCAGCCTATATATTATCTTTAACGTTGTTGTTAATTATTTGAACTTATTATTTTATTGTAAGTTATCGTATTTCGTATAAATGTCAGAAAAATGTTAGATAAGTCATGCAAATTGGGCTCCTTTTTAGAATAGACCATCTGCCTTCCTGCCAAGCAGCTTATAAAAGACGAGCATAGGCTAACCATCTCTAACAATAATACAACTGACTACGTGGTAGAGTTTCACAGCGACTCGCCCGGATCAGTACCACTGCCTTGTCTATTGCTGCCGCAATAACGTCAACACTTGACGTTAACATGCTCTAGTTCAGAGAAGCCGGTAATCTTAGCTTTGCACGAAGCCTTACATCCTGGCATCAGGTTGGCAACGCACCATTACCGCCTTCGGTGTCTCTAGGCGGCATAAATTTCTTATCATCAAGAATTTCGTCTGCACACAAGCAGACGAAATTCTTAAAATACTAGATCTTATAATTCTTAAAAAACTTTCACTTAAACTTATAACTAGTGTCGTAACTTGTAGTTGATGATGTAAATCAAACTGTTGTGGATTAAACTACTGAATTTTTCATTTTCGTTTTTTTTTTCGTAAAAACATTTTTTTAATTATTTGTTAAATTTAACACAAAAACATAATTTAACACAAACTTGGTATATCCAACGGTCTCTACATTAGGCTACGCCTGTGTTTTGGCGACTATATTTCTTACTTCGATTGACTTCTGTTAAATTTACAGGGCCTCCACAGTTGAATTATTATAAAATTCATGTAAAAACCAAATTGTCTGTCAGAAAAAAACGGAACAACTTGTTAACTTTGATTATGCTGATAAAATTGTTTAATAAGATATATTTACATAGGTAATACTTTACTAATTTCTCAGCAGAGACTTGAAATATGCGATATTACCCTACTTCTTCGATATGATTAAAAGGCTGGAGGCTCTTTGCCTGAGATGTTTTTTTTCATTGTATTTTTTTGAATGACTTACTTGTTGCTAGCCTTGCGGTTTTTACAACTTCACCGAGCTTTATTTATTTATTTTCATTGTAACTTATGCATTTTTAAAGCAAGTGAAGAGGCATCTTCTGAATTTGATATATTCCCAACTTCAACCTATTTTTCAGGGTTTATCAACTTAGTTTAATATCATAATTTTAACATATATTTAATTTAAAAAAATGTACATTTGTAGTAATAATGCGGTATGTTTATAATTTAAAGCTTATTAATGCTTACCTACTATCTTAATGTACTGTAGTAATATTGTTTTATTTAAATGTGTTTGACAAATTGCTTAGGTTTTATTATATCAAATGTGTTCCGTTTTTCAAGCACAGCCTTACATTTTAAGGTTGGCTGAAATAAATCTGTGCATGTTAAGAAAAGTCTACGTTTTGCTATTTTGTCACTTTTATATACCTTACTAATTTTTTTGTAAAAGAACTACAAAAAATTGGCAGCCCTACTCCATTTACTTACGTTCCGTTGGAGCGTTTTATCAAATTACAATAGAATTTGGCTTTGTGATGGATTTCCTTGTTCTCGTTTAATAATCGTAAAAGGTAATAGACAGACGACAGCAGCAATTTTAATTATAAATTTGTAATTCTATAGTCTTCGTATTTAAAATATTTTTAGCATTTTATGTAAAAGTTGCTAGTGGTTATGTTTTCCACGGGAATCGGATTTAATATAGGAATAAAAAGCAACCTATGTAACTCTGTAGCCTCGTAATCTTTACACGCTAAAATTATAACTAATAATTAATTACGTATGATGAAATCGCTTTTTTAGCTATTACCATGTCCAGACTTGGCAACAATGAGACTACCTCAAAAGTACTCTTTCAAAAATACACACTCATACACACAGACACACACACGGACGCACGGACGCACTACTAAACCTCTTCTCAAACTATTTTCTTTCATAGACCACTATCAAAATGTTACTGAATTTTGTGGACCCCTAAATGACCGTAAAGAGGGGTGGCAATTGCAATACTACGTTTAAATAACAATGTCCTTCTTTAATATGTCCTCATCGCTATGTGAAAGGTATCTATTTTTTTACTGCTACCCTACGTGTAACCTGTGTTGCCCTACGTTAAATTTGAACTTTAGCTGCAGTCCTGATCCCCTGTATCTATTATTACCAAATTCTACATCACGATAAAAATATAAAGGTAAGGACTTGACAGGGTTAATTATTAGGTAATAAAGTCGCACCCCATCTTACGATTTTAGACCCCGATTTTTGTCACGCCCAACATAGACCCCTTGGAGTCCACCAATTTGGAAATTACTGTACGTAACCAATCGTAACTTAGCGTAGCGTTATCGGAAATTAGCTGGTACATCGGATTGGATACTTTTATCCCGCTCACTAAAGCGGACTGTGGACTTCTACCCCTCTCCGACGGAGGTCCAAAGTTTAATAACGTGTAGTCCAATTTAATTTATTCCTTATTTAATGTTTAATACATGTTTAACAGATTGCGTCGTCTTTTTTTCTAAGACACAAGTTTTGTAGTGGAGAAATCACAGACATATCAACACTACTGTCAGTATAAAATGACCACATGACGAAAGAGAAACATATGAACACACAGTTCATCCTACATAAACATACATATCTTCACCCTAAGTCC
>NJDD01001007.1:219514-233159 GCA_002245505.1 Calephelis nemesis | reverse complement strand
CAAGCAGAGAGTAGCTAATAATAGTAGTAATAGTAAGTAATAATAATAATCTCCCAACTTCGTTTGCAATATCGCCTGAGATTTCTGACAAAATGTTCTCTGGTAAAACAAAGTCTATGTTACTTCTCGATAGTACTGTCGAGACATAAAATGTTTCTTACCATCGCTTCAGTATATTCATATTTCATATTAACTGACTTGACAAACGTGGCCCTGTCTTCTATGAATATCGGATTCGAATGTCATTCTACAAACAGATGTGTAATTTTTTTATTTTCGTTAAGTGTTTCTTAAATTTTTAATGTTCCACTAAATCTACAAAACTTTGTTTTATTACAAACTTATACTGTCTATGGACGGAACAAAAAGAGAATCAGCGAAGTTGTTACTTGGGTCTCGTGTGGTGTGATGTCAAAAGAAAATGGGGATTCATTTGTAACCCCCGATGGAGAATAAGGGGTGATATAAGTCTGTGTGTGTGTCTGTGTGTCTATCTATGCCATTATAGCTTTTGAATGTGATCGATATGGTTTTCAGCTTCTTCATAAAATGTAGGTTTTTCAGGAGCTATTGTTTTTTTAAATTTTGGTGTTATTATATAATACATAGATAAAATGTATCTGCCGTTGACTGTATTATCTTTGTTCAGTAAACTTAATTTAAATACTTCGATATTCGACATTCCAACTGTAACTTGTAGGCACCTATTGATTAAAGTGAACCCGAAACTTATTACTTTGAGCTTTGCAATTAAGTTTTAGCGGTAGAGCAGGGAGGGAGTCAGTAGAGAAAGGATAGAGGTGGCCATGATATCGAATAAAACATCTACAAAAAAACTACCAAAACTAGTGGCACCAATTTATGATTGGAGTTTTAGATCCAATGTGCATAACTACCGGCTACTCTACCCTTCTGACCGGCAAACAACCGTGCAAAATACTTCATTACTGGAACAAGTATTACATAATAAACTCTACGAAACTTCTCGATACAAAGATTGTAGTATTAAAAAGAATCTAAGGGGTGACAGTCTCTGCATAGTTATCAATCGGATTTGCAATTTGTCAACGGTAAAATAAACGTAATTAACAGCATGCACCATCGAATCTTTACGTCAAATGATAGTCTCTACTACCGAATTGACGTAAAATATCACAAAGTTTTGCATCAGTAGCGTCGCTAATATTCATATTCACAGTCCGTACAATTCTGTAAAATAATGATATCAATTTTTATTATTCCTGTCATTCAAGGAGATTGGAGTTTTTTACCTTTATTTTAATTAATCATAATTATTTTAACGATGAAGTTGAAAAAAACGGAGAGGTTAACAGCTTTTTTTATTATTTTAGGATAAAAAGCAGACTAATGGATTTATTGTGCATTTCCACTTTATTAATATTAGTAAGTAGCTATTTTACTTATTCTTCGGTAATATTACAAAATATGTAAAAGTTTTTAATGTATTAAGATTTCATTAAATGTATTAAAATTTCATTAAATTGAGAGCACTACGGAAAATCTGTGGTGTAACGCTCGCTGACCGCATACGTAACAGTGAGATCCGATAAAGAGTGGGATTGAAACAAAGTATTGGTGTTAAAATGTGAAAGGGCATGCTTCGCTGGTTCGGTCATGTGGAAAGAATGACAGATGAAATATTGACAAAGCAGATATATAGGTACAATGCGAATGTGGATGGATGTAGGTACCCGGGGAGACCAAGGCTGACATTTCACGATTAGATCAATCGGATTTTATCTGAGAGTGGAGTCAAGAGTCTCCGAAACCGGCGTGTTTGTATAAAAAGAGTAATAAATGTGAAGGAAGCAAGACAGGTTTGTCAGGATCGTGAGGTCTGGCACTCGGTACTCTTTGTCTACCTCATAAGGGACTTGGCGTGAAGATATGTATGTATGTATGTATTAAATTAGGCTAACAATGTGAATTTTACAGTTCAAATAGATAATATTGTACCACCATACACGACAAATCGCTAAGAATCATTATAGAAACTACAAAAAAATCCTTGATACTCATTGTTTAGCATGATCGACCGTAGTCGGACGCAAAGTGACGTTGGTTGTTACAAATAAATCCTATTTTTTGTTATATAGCTATGTAGCAATTACTTTGTCGTCGTCCGTTTATGAAAATATTTCACGAATTTTGTTTATTTTTTTAAATTAACTTGTCACTTTATGGGACCGGCTAAGACCTTTTGGCCATGATGCCAATTCTTCCGTATTAATAAGTTGTTTTCCTTGTAATTTATTTTTTAATAACAATTTCCCTTACTAAGTACAGAGGTTATTTAAGTCCTCGAATAGCTATTAAGTTAGTAATTCCTTGAAGTTTACGTTTTATATGTATAATGTTTCTCTGTTAATTTCTTTGATTGTATGTTATATCCTTGAGTATTATATACTGTAATATTTTCTTAAGATATACGTATTTCGATTATTTACACACAAATTATTATAAAATTAAAATGCTTAGCTATGCTAGTCACCTTTCACCATGGCGCCAAAACTTCTACGACTGTGTATGAAATATTTTGTTTTTCCTCTATCTCCTTAACCAGTTTTATGTTATGTAAACTCATATCTTAATATTTCGTTTCTTTTTCTGGTTTCGTCTTCAATATTTTTTTTGTCGAGGCCTCTACCTATTGTCATGATAAAACATTGAAATCTGCAATTTTTTCTTACTGTCTTACTGACATACAGATAGTAGTCTTATTTACAGAACCACATGCACACATTACTAAGTAATATTTACACTTACACATTGCATTCATTAACTTAAAAATTCTTACACATTTTTCCTTTTTCTTCTTTTATCATAAAGATTGGATGGAACTCTCCCTTCGACCGTTCCGCCAAACCTCACGAGCTATGTTTCTGTTCTAGACGAATGTTATGTACGAGTATGTTATTTGCATGAGTTTTAACATGTGCAATAAGTCATTAGTCGTCAAAGAAAGTCAAGGCAGGGTCTAAAGCAAAGCGGTGACCTTCTTATCTCTCTTAACTCTAGCTCATTTAGTGAAATTTGGCGGTAAATAGGAAATATAAATACACTACTTTTCTCATAATTATTTCACTTTTGCATTTCAACAAAACAAAATTGTACAAATTGCCACTAAAATTGACTAAAGTTCTAATCCGAAGAATGGGACTGTAGTCTTACGGAATTCCAAATTTGAATTCTCGGGCATTTGGGACCATTTCATTTACGTAAAGAAAAAAAGTGTGTGTGTGTCGCACGATTGGAGTTTACTCGATTACGAAATGTGTCTTGCAGCACACATGTCTCCTACAGCAGATTTAGTTATGTTAATTCTTCTTAAATTAGTATCATAGCAGACATTAGAAGTGTGATCCAAATAGTCAGTATTTTGATAGATAGCGACTCCTCCTGCACGGAGACTACGAAGTATCGCGCAGGAGGAGATCCCGAGAATGAGATAAGCTGTGTAATGTATTTCATCTCATTCTTTTACACGTTCAATCCTACAGATATATATGTTGGTCTCTTTCTACGTAACGCCTCAACTTTTTGTGTTACACTTGATTTTACTCTTCATAAAATTTCCTTATAACTCAAACCGTTTCTTAAGGAGTAAACTCCAAATATTAATGTCATGAACCGTAGCAACGGTTTCGACCAATTAAATTCTTAATTTTTTGTCACTTCATCGGTCGAGGCGCTGTAAGGTTGATGACGTAACGACAAAGTTCTTAACGAGAAAGAAGTTTAAGAGTAAAAAAAAGAAAATTTAAATTTTGCTTGTGAGTGCCAGATTTGTTAACCGTCTTAGAGCATTCTATGTAGAGTTCATGCATTGTAGATTACTTCTTTAGATATAAATTTTAAATTGGTGATTTTTTTGTTGATATAGGATATCTGAGAAATAAAAAAAGAAATGTTTTATTATTGATGACAAAAAAACAAAATTTTACTGTTTCGGTTTTCACTGTATTTTCTACAAAATCTAGGCATATTTCAATATAGACAAATTGATTTGATTGTTGTCTTATAGTAATTTATTGTAACGTGACATTTAACGAAAGCAATAAAATACGTTATTTTATACGTATTATATATTTTTATGAAATAATACAGGGAACTAAGAAACACTTTCCTGATTGTAAGAAAACCCGGACAAACACGAAAAGAGCACGTACAGTCTGTTAAATTACATTTTCTTACATTTTCAAAGAACCTTATATAAAAGATCACCTTTCGTTAACAAACCAGCTATTATAACTAAATTTTTTTGTCACAAGTCTGTCAATAGAAATTTATGAAAATACTTGTGGTTTAAGTACAAATAGAATGACATTTTTCATTATAACATAGCCAACCAATTATCGGCTCTCCTAATGGTGTCTCTACCATTAGGAGAGCCGAGCCGAATACGTTATTTTATACGTATTATATATTTTTATGAAATAATACTAAGAAACGCTTTCCTGATTGTAAGAAAACTCGGACAAACACGAGAAGAGCACGTACAGTCTGTTAAATAACGATAATTGTACCAGTGCTTACATTTTCAAAGAACCTTATATAAAAGATCACCTTTCGTTAACAAACCAGCTATTATAACTAAATTTTTTTTGTCACGTTTCTGTCAACAGAAATTTATGAAAATACTTGTGGTTTAAGTACAAATAGAATGACATTTTTCATTATAACATAGCCAACTTACTATTGGCTCTCCTAATGGTAGAGACCGTCGTTATTTATATATAACATAGACGTTACTGGTACGTAACTACGCTAGCCTTTGTCAAATTTTGAGCCAGAGGTTAGGATAACCGTGGATTTGCTACTACAAAAACTCTAGTGTAATACCTATAAAAAATGGGTACGGTTGACTCTTACCGAGTTACTTAAAAAATATAGGAACAAAAATGGCACGCTCTATACAATAATATACTCTTACTTGATCCTTAGTAAACGCACTAACGATGTTTGTGAATAAAGAATACAAAACCTTCAAACAAATAATGCAGAGTTTGGGAAAATTTTTATTAAAGAAAAAGTTTTGGCGCTCTCTTGTTTAGACAGTCAACACAACCTTTTTAAATTGATGCCTGGCAAAGAAATAAATCTGCCTCTCAAAACTAAGTACAAACATTGTGACTGAATGTGAATAACTTATATTTGCTACTTTATTCAATAAATTTTGTTTTGCTTCACAGAAACATAAAACATTGTTTATTTATACATGTAAGGTAGCCGGTAAACTTACTTTTGCTCGAGGCCTAACATCCCGGCATCAGGTTGGCAACGCACTATTACCACAAGGTGTTAGTGTTGGGAAGCCTATGCTTGCCTTTTACGAGTTGCCTAGCAGGAATGCAGACGGTCTATTCTACAAAAGAGCCAGGACCAATACAAGGTAAACACGGGCATATCAGATAAAAAAGACCAAAGTAAATTATATGCTTGCGTTATCGGTGTTACTCATCCATACCAACATACGGAAATACTTAAAATTTAATAAACACCCATCCACGGAAACAGGAAGATCTTTTTTCATCAAAGAAATGCCTTTACTCGTCCATAAAATAATTCAGATACGTCATCGTAAAACTTTTACATCTAATCTAACTAACGGATATAGTAGCACCAACACTCGCCCTTTACGAGCTGTTTTTTTTTTAAAGAAACTCACAGGTTTATTTAATTCAGTCGATACAAAAAAAAAATTTAAACTGCCTTGCCCTTGTTCCGGTCCTGTCCGGGCTCCTTTGCAGAATAGACCATTTGCATTCCTGCCAGGCAGCTTGTAAAAGGCAAGCATGGGCTAACCTTCACTAGCACCGTGACATCCTACTATGTGGTAGAGTTTCGCATCTACTCACCCGGATTGGTACCACCGCCTTACCTATTCCTGCCACCATAACGCCAATGCTTGCCGTTGACGTATTCCAGTCCAGAGGCTAAAGTAGCCGGTAAAGGCCTATTACTCCAGTCCTAGGTTGGCAACGCACCATTAACACCATTGGTGTTTCTAGACGGCGTGAAATTTTTACCATTAGGAAATTCGTCTGCTTGTTGGCCTTTCGATATCATAAAAAAATTTATTCGATTTACTTAATTAGAAGAGAAATAAAGAAAATGTGAATTCTAAAAACACTACCTTCATTGGAAATTATTGCCAGCATTGAATTGAACTTTATAAAATTGGAAAGATTCGTATCAAAAGGATAATTGCAATGGATGGGAAATTCAATGCTCTAAATAATTTTCCCTGGAACTGGGAATTTGCTATTCATGAGGTTGGTTTCCTTGAATCTAAGCAGTTAAGACATCCGGTTTGTGTAAAAAGGTCTATAATAGCCCTTTTACGGTAGCTAAGTCTTATCGAAAACATACACATCTTTAAGCCAAGTTTCTTGTATGGTAGGCAGAAAGGATGGAGTGACAAGTGTTATATTATTCTTTTCATACATGCCCCCCGGCTTCGAAGACACCTATATTTAATAAGAGCTAATTTGTGTCGGAGGGTAAGGTAGCCGGTAAACTAACTTTTGCTCGAGGCCTCACATCCTGACCTTAGGTTGGCAACGCACCATTACCATCTTTGGTGTCTCTAAGCGGCGTGAATTTCTTACCATCAGGAAATCCGTCTGCTTGTTTGCCTTCCTATAACATTAAATTTTTTTTTTAATTTTTCAGATAAATGTTTTAATAATACTGACATAGTATTGAACACTAATTCGATTAGATAGGTATGTAAGATACATACCTATCAAAAATGGGTTAACAAATGAGAACCATATAAGTTACTAGGCGAAGTTGTCAGCAACATCATGTAGTTGGTAAATTTATTATGAATCCTATGAGGATTATTTTTCAGTTGCAGATTTTGAAGTATTTTTTTCAGGTTTGCAATTTATTTCAATGGAAATCATACGTATATCAAAACTTTTATAATTGAAAAGACTTGCATTTAAAAGATTGGTTGAGATCAACTGCTTCAGCGATTTAACAGCTGAGGGTGTAACAATTTCTAGTGATTATTAACGTCAAGTCTATGTAGATGTACAATGTAAATGTAAACGAAAAAAAAAGATGTACAATGCCAGCTGCAATGTCTCAACAGTTTAGTCTCTTCGTAAACATTCTAATCCAGCATGTTAATAAGTGCATGTTGCACCTGGTAATTACACAAAGCACATGTTCGTAGCGCGTCTTTTTTTTTGGAATGAGTAATGTGTTGCCAACCTCGCGGTTTTTACAACTTTACCGGGCTTTGCTTGCAGCGCGTCGCAAATCTTTTATAGTTGTACTATTTAAATAATGCGTTTCGGCTATATTCTTCAAGCTTCGGAAATCCGAATGTATAATGTAATTAAAGATATCTTACGATATTTGCAATACATATATTTTAAAGATTATTTATGTGTAATAAGTTGTTAATATACATAATTAATCATTTCGCTTAAATTAAGATTGAGTCAGTCAATTTTAAAAGAAAAGTATGAAGTGTAAAGCCGAAGCGCATAATTTAAATAGTAGTACTGTATTACCCTACCCAAAAATATTAGACGCCTGCTTTGCTAAACACTGTTTAAAATTGACATCCGACCAATATCATGGATGACGTGTCAATATGTTATTGGTTGAGAATTGAAAATAATTTTAGCGTTAACATTTTTTGTAGGAAGACGGATAGTATGTACAAATTCAAATAGGTACACTTAAGTTACAAAAAAACTAACTTCGTTTTCAGTAACTATATTCGGTATCCCCAAAGAGAGCGCCAATAAAAAATTTAGTTGATAAACCTATCGCCTATCGGAAGCTTACTCAATAACGGCAATGTGGTTTTTCATTGAAAAATCAAAAGAAAACTTATTTCAAAACTTGAAACCTCATGTCGTCAAAGTTAGCACTGGAACATAGAAGCGTTTAATTAGTTACCGAGCGTGTATAACTAATTTAAGTACTATGTCAAGTCTAGGTAGTAGGCGTAGGTAGGTAGTATCAAAATTAAATAAGATCAGTTTTGAGATAGAATGTATTACTTTAAGCATAAAGTTGATTTGAGAATCCTATTCTTTTTAGTAAGTTGCTATAGTAACAGCTAAATAAATAGTTTTATTTCCAGTTATCAAACTTTAAAGTCCGTAACATATATTAATCTAAGCCTTGTATCATGAAAACGACCCAACCCACAACTACGCTGTAAATAAGTTAGCCATACCCAAGTGAGAAAAATGTTGACACTTCATGGCAACCCACAATAAAATCAAAAATAAGTTAGCCGTGCCAATAAAAACGGATGATTGATTACAAGGTATAAAAGTAAAAGCAATAAATAAAACATTTTTTTGTTAGAGATCAGCGAACAAACACACGGCTATTCAGATAGTAAGAGGCAACCGTTGCCTACAGAAACCATAGATGTTACAGGTGCGGAATAGAAGGCCTTTTGTGCAAGGCTAACAGTTGCCCTACCATCCGGACCAAAACATGGAGTAATTTTGACGGCAAGAATAGGCAAGGAGGTAGATCTCTACCTGGGCATGCTGCATTTAGATGTTTGCGTTTCTGGGTCTGGGTGTTTGTTAAATATATTCTGGTGTCTATTTAAGTATTTATATGTATTAGTATCGTTGACTAACACCCCTAACACAAGCATATGTGGTGGATGGTAGGTGATGATGATAGGTAAGTATACCGGTAAGTACACGTGTTCCACTTAGGTAATCGAAATTAAATAAGTTAATAAGAAATTTAATTTTAATTAATTAGCAAATTTTCTGATACAATAATACATAGTGAGCAATACAAGTCACCTAGACACCAAAGATGTTAATGGCGAGTGGTTAGGTATAAAGAACCGCCATACATATAATTTGCTTACTTTGGGGTTAGATTCAATTTGTGTGACCTGTCCAGGGATATTTATTTATTTATTTATTTATAGTACTCTACCATCAGTAATCTTGTCGGTAATGACCTAATTAACTTATCCTTTCGAGTTGCCTTACAGAGAAGGAGTTGCTATTCTAATCAGCAGAGCTACCGGACCTACACGGCCATTACTTTCTGGCAACAAAACATGTGTGGGTAATGTAATGTAATATATGTAATGGCAACAAACAACCTAAGCTAGCAGGTTGTAAAATAATTCCACTGATGCACTGGATAGTTACAATACGGTACACTCGACGCAACAAATCCATGACCGTCTTGTTGGTCGAGTTAGCTTAGATTTAGATATACTTCGGGGACAGAGATTTTTATCTGGTATCTGTTTGTTTAGAGAGCGTTCCCCGACTATGATGTTCAACCAACAAATGATTTTCAATTTCGTGAGCATCTGGAAGAGAAGACTAAAACAGCCCTTTAAAAAACTTGATATGCTTAATACAGCCAGACAGTACTTCAACCCGTCCCATCGCTTGCAACTTTACAAAGTGCAAATTCGGCCTTGCACAAAGTACTGTTCCCAACTTTGAGCAGAGTCTAAAACTAGTCCCGTTTTGACCGCATCACACGCATCTCGAATTGTCAATGACCGGGCTATTACCGATCGGCTTGATTCTTTGGCGTTGCATAGATTTTTTGTTTTTTTTTCCACTTAGTGTTTTCTACGACATCTATCATGGGGAATGCTCTGAGGAATTGTTTGGTTTGATTCCTGTCGCTGACTTTCATCTTCGGACGTCTCATCAAATTTAGGGTGTCATGTCCATCGCCTTGAAGCGTGGCGATCTACAACTGTGCGATTCCAAAGATACTTCTTGCTCTGCACAACACCTTTGTGGAATCAGTTACCGGGGGCGGTATTACCAAACGAATATGACTTAGGAACCTTCAAGAAAAGAGCGTGTTAACTCCTTAAGATTGGCATTTGTTTTTGCGGTTTAGTGGACGTCCGTCGACGGCGGTGATCACTTTCCATTAGGTGACCCACTTGCTCGTTTGCCTCCCCTTATATAAAAAAAGTATTTCTATACAATAGTATCGTTGACTAACACCCAAAACATAAGCAAATAATTTGCTTAATTTAATTGTTGTACTTTAGGAGATATTTATTTATTTATTTCCGAGGGTGGTGTCAAGAGTCTCCGAAACCGGTGTGTTTGTATGAAAAGGGTAATGAATGTGAAGGAAGCAAGACAGGTTTGTCAGGATCGTGAGGTCTGGCACTCGATACCCTCTGCCTACCCCGTAAGGGACTTGGCGTGAAGATATGTATGTATGTATTTCAAAAAAAATCCTTTACGCCTCATATCTTTTAGTATTAATAAAAAAATAACACACACGTACATATCTTTTTGACAATTCCTTTGCGAGTAACGAATATCGAGTGCCAAATATGTACCACGATTCCTACAGACCTACCTATTTTCTTCAAGATACATTACTCTATTCACACTAACGAGTCAATTTCAAAGACTCTTAAAACCGCCCTGGGTTAATTCCCTAGCGATTTGATAGTGGAATATCAACGTATATCTCCCCGTGTACCTACAACCCCAATTCGGTTAAACAGATATAAAATTCGCATTTCATATCTGTTTAGTCAATCATTATTTCCACATGGTCGAATCAAAGGAGCAGCCCTAGCCTTTTTTTTGTCATATGTAAATTAACTTGCTGTAGCTTAGAGTAAACGCCTAAAAACTGAAAAATTTTGGGTTCGATTTTCTACAGAAGCAGACTTTTGTGTGCTAAACATATCTGAATCTGACAGTATTTTTTCATAGTTATGGTTTTTCTTATAACATATTGTGTGTCAATTTATGTTTTATATCTTTTAATAACATAAGTTCACAATTCGTTTAATTTAAAATGTAAATAAATATAAAAAAAGATAAAAGTTAACTATGTATTTAAATCTAAATTTCTGACTTTCTTACCCGATAAGGTAAACCTACATTTTTTATGTTTGTCTTTGAAACTTACAGCTATTTTATTTATTATAAAAGTAAAGCCCCGTCCGTAGATAGACCTTATCCTGTGCTAAAGCTGAAAACCAGTATTGTTAAGTACCAGTGTAACCAATTAAGTTTAATAAACTTCAATAAATACTGGGCTTTCCTAGGCGGGCTCATGTTACCACATTTTGTCTCTTTGTCTTGTTATCACTTTTTTGTACGTTATTTAAGTTCCTTATGTTTAGGAATAAATTCTTAGATTTTTGTTATTCTGAGTTTTAGTCTTTTAATAAATGTTTTCTTTCTTTCTTTTTTTCGAACTATGAATATCGATTTTGTGATGATAACTAAAACAACAAAAAAAACAATCAAGTTTTTTAATTTACTCATTGCAGATATCAAAATATGTAAAACTCTTTATAATATAAAAAAGTGAACATAAATTTAAATCCCAGGCAAAGTCACATTCGACAACTAGTGATAAAATGAAGACATAAAGTTACTAAACATTCGTTTTCAAAAATATTCATTTTAAAAATTATAATTACCCATTAAACTTTTTGTTATAACTTTTTGCATACCCATATTTCGAATAAAATGTAACATTAAGTTTGACAGTACAATTATCGCGTTTATAATTATTTATACACAACACATTTCTAATAAAAATTAGTTAAAATACTTAAATCTTGCATAATTAATATCTGTTGAACTTTTTTAAAAACTCTAGAATACACGAATATTCAAAAATCAATTCAAAAACAAGTAACTTACGTTTTATGAAGAATAAAGACGAAATATTTTGCAGTACAAACAATACACAACACAAAAACACTGGAACTATTACTTGTTATAAATCTCGCAGAAATAAATTCCGCAAAAGGAATACTCGCGATATTCGAAAAACAGCGGGAATTTCGATACGAGGGCGGAATTTTCAACGAAGATGTCGACGCGGCGACGGCAAACGCGATACTGGAATACCCGGCCGCCCAGGGCGCTGTTTCAGCCCACGCTGAAACCAGTGGCCTTGTTCCCTAAAAACCTAACTCAACCTTAAATAAACCGGTCATGAGAGACAACGTTTAAAAGCTTTGGTTCCGTCGTTATGTTGAAATAATTTTAAAATGAAAAAATATTTTTTTAAAAGAAAAAATTTAGTACGCATGATTTAAAACCTGAATCTTCTAATTAAATCTACACGTCGTAATTTTAATTTCCGTTATCACACTAGTATTATAAAGAGGAAAACTTTGTTTGTTTGTTTGGTTATAATGAATAGACTCAAAAACTACTGGACCGATTTTAAAAATTCTTTCACCATTCGAAAGCTACATGGTCCACGAGTGACATAGGCTTTGTTTCATCCAAATCGGTATAGTAGAAGCCAAGTTACGCAGGCGAAGCTGCGTGAAACTGCTAGTTTACTTAATAATAAATCAGACCATAATTGCACATAAAATTTACATTATATAGTGGCCATAACATTATGTGGCATTAAGATATTTTTATATTGTAATTCCCTGTACATGAAATACTAAAGAATAACGGTAAAAATCCAAAATTAAGTTTTCTTACCAATAATATTATCATATACTTATTAATAATAGTTTAATAATGTATGATTAAATGAAGTTTTTTTTCGAACGACTACCTAATGTGCTGCCACCTTTTTTTTTTTTTCGTGGGGAAATCCATCATGGATACCCGCCGCTTTCGGGGGAAGTGGCGGGTTATGTCAGACTTCTACTGACTAAAACCCCACGGTGTCCACCCCTTCGCCAGGTACCGGGGCTGCAGGAACGCTTTCGCACACATCCACAGCCCCAGCGGCGCTAAATCTCGCGATCTCCATCAGGCGGCCCCACTCAACAGGGGGCCGCAAACCGTCTGAAGTGATGCACAGGGACACAGCGTGCACCACGTCGGGGGTTGCAGTGACGACAGGCACCCCCGTACCTGCCGCAACCCCATCTCGACCGGGCGGGCTAGATGGAACGCCCGCCCCCCTCCTCCGCAGGCCTGGAAGCCGCCAACCCACGCGGGCCCAAGGGCCCACCACCCTGTGTGCGCTCCTCGTGTCCCCTCTTGAACAGAGAGGGGTACTGAGGAGCGCCCTCCCTGGTCCGTATTGTTTTCACGGGATCCCGGCTCGACCCCAGTTACTCAGCCCCCCCGCCACGACAAGGTTCAGACCCTCGGGGGGGAGAAACAGGTGTCCTGATTGCAAGAAATACTTACCGCTAATAGACACGAAATATGCTATTGAAGGGAAGCCAATCAGAGGCCGGAATATTATGTTCCTTGCGTCAGTAACCTTCTAAACATGAGAGTGGCGAGCATTGATGTTAGCATCAAAAGAATCGGTAAAGCCGTAACGAAATTGCAGGCGCATCGTCAAAAATCTGTTCTTCCTTGTTAAGAAGTCAAAGGTCACGTAGAAATAAACGACATTCGCCTTTGACGGGATACGGGATAGAAATGCAATTGATTTATTTCTAAAAATAGATCCCTAAATATCTATTTCCTTGTTACCGTTGGCGCTGCGTTTATAGGTAAATCGGAAGATAATGCAAAATTACTATGATATGGATTTGTTCCAATGACGGAACTGAAAGGTCACAACGGGAACTCGCAAAATTCTCATCACTATAAAATGTGTTTACGTATGTTACCGCCTCGTTGGTCGAGTGGCTAGCGTACACGCNTAAGTACACCGACTAACCGCGAGG
>NJDD01001007.1:188025-214524 GCA_002245505.1 Calephelis nemesis | reverse complement strand
TATTAGTGTGGATTATTAAATTACGAACGTAAATACAATTTAGATAAAAAATGTCGCGCTGAAAAAGTCGTTTTTATTAAGTTTTTTTTTTCCTAGCTAGGGAGCTCCGATAAATGCGTGCGATCGCTGTAAATTACAGTCCTATGAAATAGGCGCGTGCTTCGTCGCGCACGCACCGCGGCCAGCCGGTACCGCCGCAACTGCGATGTCCCTATATTTTAAACCTGTAATATCTCCGAAACTGTTCGTTTAATTTACATACTGCAAAAGACTATATATTGTTCTATATTAAATGTAAAACTTATTTAAGATACTTAATTAGATAAGGATTATTGCTGTATTGCTTTAAATCGCTTCGTAAATAAGCCATTTTTTTTCGTAAAAAGTAAAGGATAAAAATTGGTTGTTGTAAGTTATCCCTAAGAGATAAACATATACCATCGCGAACTTTTTTGTAAACCTTTTTAAGGTAAACAATACTTAGTACATTATTTTGATCTATCTCGTAGAGTTCAGCCAGCGTTTGCAATGCAAGCGCAAAAAAAAAGTGGTTCTCCAATATATGAAGCATGTTATTATACATATAAACCTTCCTCTTGAATGACTCTACTTATTGAACAAAACCGCATCAAAATCCGTTACGCGGTTTTAAAGATATAAGCGTACATACATACAGACAGACGCGGAAAGTGACTTTGCTTTATACTATGTATAGATATTCGCTTCTGTGGTCTAGCGGTTCCGTTGTTGGACTTAACGGGGCAACAAAAAGAAAGTTGGGGTTTTCCAATTTACTAATAAAAAAAAAACGTTGCTTGATATTGCATATGTGCCCGGTTGGCGATAGGTTTTCCACCTATCACATTGTGGGACTTAATGTCTTCCTCTAGTCGTAGGTGCCCTGGTTGTGCCTCAGCCTATCTCTTCGGGGATATGGGCGTGAAGATACTATATTATATTCATTATGTCCTAAATTAGGCACAAACCAATTTTCTGTGAAGTTTTTTATTAAGATTTACAGCAGATTTATCCTATAACAAATAGTTTTAGGATTTTTTACTTATTTTAAAACTTTAGGGTGAAGCCACAGTTTACCACTTTTGTAGTTTCTATCTTTCAAAGTATTAAATATTACCACATATTATTGACACAAAAAAGTTGACTTTCCCAAAAAGCAATCGTAGATATACTAGTGGTCTTTACTGTAGTCGCCTGTTGTCTGTGTTACTGTTAACATTATAAAAAATTAGGCTTGTTTAATTTGTTTACATATTTTTGAAGTGAAAACTTCTTTAGGCACGTTGAGCGTTTTGGTAGAGGGTAAAATCCTCGGTTCGCGTCACCGACATGCTAATGATAATAGTATATCTATAGCTATAGAGAGCCAGACTAGCGCACGCGCAGTAGCCTGTGTACACGTATGTACACTAATACATCGACTATTTCTGACTGACAAGATAATTGTAGATTAATTATTTTTTCAACCACTTTGTATTTATATTTTGTTCATAATTTGTATAACCCATCATATGTAACTAATAAATAAAACACAAAAAAATTCATATAATTCTTACGTATAGTTTTAATTACTCTCAACTTAATAGTTCCGTTTTCACTTCTATTGGCAGTCCCACGACAGCTACTGTTTTTTTTAATTTATTTTAATTACCATGCAGTGGCGTATTTTGTCTTTTTTAATGAGTAATTTTGTCTATAGATATCCCGCATACAGATTTAAAAAAAACAAAAAAACGTTAAGTGGCTTACGAAGTATATTTATCAACCAAGTTTCGACTGTCTTATTTCAAAGTTTCGAAGTTAAATAGTTTTGACACACGGACGAACAGACAGGATCTCCCACAGTTGACAAAGTATCATTCCCACATTTAGTGATGTAGGTTGAGGAGTTTCCTGCTACATGAAATTGCATCTGCTTGAATTTTTTTTCAAATTTGGAAGGCAAACAAGCAATAGGATTATCTGAAGGTAAGAAATTCACACTACCTAGAGACACGTAAGGCGGTAAAGGTGCGTTGACAAACTGAGGCTGAGATGTTAGGCCTCGAGCAAAAGTAAAATTACCGGTTACATTATCCTCCGAACCAGAACACGTTAATAGCAAGCACTGACTATAAGGGGACAGAAATAGGTAAGTCGGTGGTGCGGATCCGGGCAAATCGCTGCAAAACTCTACCACCTGGTCAGATGTCACGGTGCTAGTAACGATAAGCCTATGCTCGCCTGTTACGAGCTGCCTAGCAGGAAGGCAGATGGTCTGTTCTGTAACCTGAACCAATTAATTAATTGCTTTTTAAATCCACTTATAAACGTTTTACGACAAATTAATCCGATCACCGTTGGACATTCACAGCAACTGGTTAACAAATTTAAGTTTGAGCTTAAATAAATGATTTTGTTTATACTGCCATCAACTTGTTGATTTTTACATAAACGTTGATGGATTCTGAATTTCAATTGTTATTTTAATAACCAACATCCTCAGTTTTAAATTGGAATTTTGCTTTAATCAACGCTACTTTGATTGTATCTAAAGAAAGGTTCTTAATTCGGCTCTATAAAATTTTGTTTGTTTCTTATGTCATTATTCTGCCAGAAAGTAATAGAATAGATTTTGATGTTATTTCCAATAGGTTGGTTAGAACCTAACAAGCAATTTTTATTCTATCCCTACTCAATAATGCATATTTTAAAAAGACTCCAAAAAGAAGGAGTTTGTCTTCGAAGTTTTTTTTTGTATGTTTGTTAAGCATTTAGTTGACCTAAAAAGAACAATTGGTGGTGATGATGGTCCTATATATTAAATCGAAATTCGGCAATTTTTTTAAGTATTACTTGAATTTGCATTTTTGTTTTATCTAGACGGTGAAGTGAATTTGAACTAGGTTTTTACATGCTTTAAATATGGATGTTATTACTATGACTTTTACTTAGGCCGTTATTCCTCCAATTCTAAAAATCCCAACCTTCTAAAATCAAAACACGACAGTAGCGAGCCATCACGCTCTGGCGGCTGGTGTATGATGACGTCAGTAAATACCAATTCAGGCAAGTTGTTGTTTAAGGCTTTACACGTTCCAAATATGGTGAATAATCCTCACGAATTTTGAATACTATATCTTTGAGAACGCATAATTAACAATAACTTTTTACAATTTTTTTACTTCACTTGTTTTTGCTAATAGTTTACAAAATTCTTTAAATAAATATTAAAGATTAGAAGCTGTAACACCGTTAAATGAATATGACTTGATAAAAAAATGTCAATTTTCACGAATAATTACTTTTTGACTTTCCCGTCTTCGCCCTTTTTAAACAATTCTCGGTCTGTTGGTTACAAATTCGGTTTCATATAGTTGTACATTACTGTCTTTCTAACTAATATGAGATTTCCAGAATTTAAATACTTTATGTTTTATTACCGTATAAAAGAAGATTGTTGATGAGGAACTTAAGTATATTAGTACTATTAAAATTATGCGCTTCGGCTATATTCGTCAAGCTTCGGAAATCCAAATGTATTTTAAAGATATCTATATATGAAGTTGTTATTACGTTTAATCATTTCGCTTAAATTTAGATTAGGTCAGCCAATTTAAAAATAAAAGTATAAAATGTAAAAAGTGTAAAGCCGAAGCGCGTAATTTAAATAGTACAACTGTACAAATTTTGATATTACATTGTTGACATTGTCATACTTACCTACCTGTCTTGTCACTTTGGATAAAAGTGAAGTTGTTAAACATGAACTTAAATGTCTTAAGGTTTGTCATTTATGTATCCGAAAAACAAAAACGAAATAAGAACAGAACCTTGCAGTACGCTCATTATGACCGTAGCACCTGAAAATTTACGTATATCGAGAATATATTTGCTATTCAATAACATACATTTCCTTAACAAACGTATTTCCTGGACATATAAAACTCAAGTGAGTATAAAATCTAAGAAAATACGTACAACCGTACGTAAAAATATTCAAAGTGAAAGGACAGGTATCTTTTCACTTTGAATAAACGTGAAGTTATTATACATGAACTTTTAAACACCATAACTATTCTAAATGTTTAAAGGCTTGTCTTTTATGTATCGGAAAATAAAAACAAAATATGAACAGCCACTTGCAGTACGCTTATTATGACCGTAGCACCTGAAAATTTACGTATATCTAGAACATATTATTTGCAATTCAATAAAATACATTTCCTCAAGAAACGTGTTTTCTAGAAATGTGAAACTCAAGTGAGTATAAAATCTAAGAAAATCCGTACAACCGCACACTAAAATTGAACACGATATTGAGCGAATGATGCAATGCAGCCCAGAAACCCGGGGCATAAATTCAAATTATACTGTAAAAGGAAATTTTACTGCACACGAACCAGTTACAGCTTTCAAGGACTCTTGTTTACATTCATGTTGCAGCCAAGAAATATGAAATTAAAATACCATGTTATATGAGTGCTATGGAGGTAAAAAAACTAGTGTTTTAACTCCTCAAGCAATTATTTTATGTTTTAGGATTTTTGTGTTAAAAGTAGCGACACGCTAATCCCAATGTACGGAAGCGAGAGTTGGGTATTGAAAATGTTAAGAGAACTAATTAACTGTTTGGGAAAGTTTTAATATTTTGCAATAAACTTCTTATAAATAAGTAAATGTACGATTACTTAAACTGTAAGGAAGCCAGTGATCCGGTGTTAACTAAATGGGTCCCTGGTTCGATTCAGGATTAGTGCTTTATTTGCGGTTGCTTTCCTACCTTACATTGTGGGATTAAGTCACTACTACAATAGAATAGACAATGTTTTATTGACATTTACCTTACAGGAGACACTTGTGACGGGTCTATATAAGTAATACTAAAAACTACCACTGGAACGGAACGCGGCCACACACTGAGAAGATGCGGCAAAGAAACTCAGCGGGCTTGTGATTTTCCTTTTCCTTATTTTATGCAAATTAATTAGTAATACATCACACATTTTTATTAATAAAAGGTTGGTGTATGAGGAGCAATTAATCCCAAGCACTTTAATGCGATATATATTCAGCAATGGTATAGTATCCTTTTTTGATACAAATTCCCTTTGCCACATTTTTAAATTTATTTAATAGCAGGTCTTTCATATGGTCGGGAAGTTTATCGTTAGAGCGTATACATTGGCCCATGAAAAAATGGCTTATTTTGTGAAGACGAGACACATGCACAACAAGATTGTTTTTATTCTTCATATTCACACAATATGTAACACAATTTCTTTTTAATGAACGTAAATTCTTATTAACATTATGTTAAATTATCAAAGATATACTGGGAAGTTACAGTTATAATATTAATTTCTTTGAATTTTTCTCTTAGGGAAACTCTTGGGCCTAAGTTATAAAATAAATTGCTGATATGGCCCTCTTATGTAAAACAAATATAGTATTTGAATCGGCAGAACTCCCCAGAGAAGAACTCTATATGATATAATGCTGTGAAAATAACTAAAATAAACAATTCTAGCGATGTCAACATCAGTTAACTGTCTTGGTAACTTCCTAAAATTGTTACTAACAACTTATTAATAATTACTTTGGGTTGGTAGTCGGTGCATGTTGTTATCAATGCCTTTCTCTTCAGAGACACGAACGTGAAGATAGCTACTTACTCATTGTTTATTTCGATATCACTTGGAGATTCATCATGTTACATGTTACACATTTACATCAGAAGTCTCCATTATCTAGACGAGTATTGTTGTACAAGCTAAACTGACAGTTTCAAACGGTTAGTTTAGACTGAGTATTCTATCATAATTGTTGTACGTATTCCAAGCTGTTTTCAAACAATGAACCTACCCGTTCCATATGATTAATATGTTATACTTATGTCACCAACACTAAACTGAGGCTATATCTTTATGATGTAATGGGTATAAAGACGCACGAGATCCTTCATCAGTATTACTTGCCAAATCAACAATCGGTGGGCGTGCTCGTGGGTAGGAAAATTTAAAAGAAAACAGTTGATTTGTACAAATGATAACTTTGTGTAATTTATCCCATAAATTCTATGACAAGTATTCGTCTCACATTAAATTAACGCTAAATCGATTCTTAAATACTATTACTTGACATATTGTGCGCTGATACTTTTTCGTTCCAAGGTTCTTTGATGAGGTTCAAGATGGATGCCTTGCTACAACAGACATGACACTTCGCCTGAGTGACAACCAAACGCCACTCTGCCGTTGCCAAGGCTACAGCCTACAATCCCCGTCAGGTATAATATAGGAGTTTTGGCGCCATCGAAAGAAAAGATAATCGAAGTTTTTTTTATAATTATTGAATTTCGTGTTAAAATTAAGTGAAATCAGTCAATTTTGGTGGCATTTTGTACAATTTTGTTCAATGAAAGAACACAAATGAAATAGTTATTAAGAAATTGGCGTATCGTGTATTTCCTCGTTGCCGCCAAATCTCATAACAGAGCTTGTGTAATGAGCCATCGCTTTACCCAAGAGCCTGACATGACTTCCTGACGACTAATGACTGATAACTAATTATAATTAATTGAAATTGATATAAAATTCGATGCAAATTTCTACTTGACTAATGGCTAAATACTAACGTGGAGGCCAAAACCTAAAAAAAGAAAATATATAATATATTATAGTTTGTCCCTCTTGTTAAAGAGTATTTATATTCCTTGGTTTATCCATTATTATGATGTACATAATCTCCTCAGAAAAATTAAAGTTTGTACGTTGTTGGCCGAGTAGTCGCTTGATAAACATAAAGAAAAACCATACAGTCAAATTAGAGTCTTTTTAGAGTCTGTAAAAAATATGCATTGTTGTGTTGGTGAAAAATCATTTATAGGATTTTAAGCTAGCTTTCGTCAAAAATAATGTTCAAAATAATTTAATTAAATATATCAACATAACATAAATATAGCATGATGCTGACTACCAGACTGCTTCATGAGCAGTCTGCGTTCTTATAAGCTGCCCCTAGGTGTAACAGACAAGTCAGAGGCCAGTGTGCTTCCAACCTCCACTCTAGTCGGTCACCTGTTCCTGGGCCTATAGTCTCTAAGGGTATAAAAGTGTCTCAAGCTATTTTAAAGGTGTTAAAACCGTTAAAGTTAATTAAACTATAAAATTTCTTGTATTAAAAATATTTTATTTTAATAAAACACAATTTTGGGAGAGGCCCATAATAGTTCTTTAGGCTTTTCACATTATGTATCATGATTTAGAAGACTTCTCGCTACAACAGTTATGTAGTTTCCGCGGAATTAGCAAAATAAATGCTTACATTGAATTCCCGCATGCCTGATTCAATGAAATATACGAGACCATTGGTATAAGATTGCTGTACAGCAACTAGTGGTGGTATTTCAGCAATGAGCTCTATTACTACTGAAGTTTACATTCCTAATAAAACTGGATGTCATTTCCAAATATTGTTGATTTTCTCTAATGTACCAGCCTCTCTTTAAAGAGAGAGTCAGCAATATTTGGAAATGACATCATTTCTTTAGCATCTTCACCTTCAGTAGCATATCTTCACTAATCCGATCCAATTCTGCTCTACTTTATCCTGGCATAATGACATTTTCTGTTTCGGATAGAAATGTAACCTATAGATTTACACATTAGGCCTTACAACTTATTCTTTGAAACACCTAGCTAGGACATCGAAGGCGTCTATAGGCCTATTTCCTATTGCCATCAGAAGATATGTATATTTATCGTCTCATCGTATAAAAAATCTTACGCTATGCCTCCACGTTGATTAATGTGACCGTACCATGCTTGAAATCAATTAAGCCGTGTAACTAATTGTCCCATTATAGTTCCCGGCGAATCTTGTGTTTAATTATATCGGGGCAAATTAATCTCGGGACAAATCGTCTTACATACAAAACTAGCGGCCGGCCCCTGCTACTCACGGGTATAAAATAAACATATGAACCTTCCTCTTCAATCAACTTACATATTAAAAATACCGCATCAAAATCCGTTCCGAAGTTTTAAAAATTTAAGCATACAAAGGGCATAGCGACAGAGGAAGCGACTCTGTTTTATACTATGTAGAGATAAATATCTCTACACAAATTACATGAGTTGAATATTCCAAAAGAAATAAATATCCCTTGAATAAATTACACAAATAGATCAAACTCTATTTTAAACAAATACCCTTGTGTTATGGTGTTGGACAACTATAATACTCGTAATCTAAATACTTAAATAGATGATTGTAAAAAAAAGTATCTTCGAGCCTATATCGCCGAAGAAGTTGGAAAAGGCACAACCCACGACTAGCCGAAGACACTAAGTCCCACAATGTGATAAGTGACAAGCCTATCGTCAACCGAGCACATAAGCAATGCCGAGCTACTTTTTTTTATTACAAAATTGGCAAAACCAAATTTTCTTTTTGTTGCCGGACCCTGACAATCTGTCTCTTAAATTAATTTCTCCTTGTCCTTGTAATCTATATTATGTTTGTTCTATGTTTTGTTTTAGTTATATAGATATTCATAAAATAATTTCATAAAACTCAATCTATCCAACAGTGAAAACTTAGGAAAAATAGATAGAGCTCATTTGGAAGGGCCAGGGCGGAGCGCATCGTAGCGCAATAGTCAGCCTAGATCGCTTTCATACGTTTTGTATGGAGCAACGACTATTCGCGGCCGGGGCGAGTGGGCGCGGATTTTTCGGCGGTGGATTTCCGCGAAGCACCCTGCGTACATCCCCTGATGCGGCCTACATCCACTGAAGATCACGATATCATTATAGTGAATAGAACACTAATGACATTTTAACGCTAAAATTTCCTAGGACAATTACTAGAGGAGCCACTTTCCATACTTGACGATTTTAACGTCGAATTGCCTCTCTACTTTCTTGATCTACTCTTTGGCGCTGAGTAATAGACATCCGCTGATGCGTTTTCTTTGCCAAGGAATATAAATACTCTTTAGCAAGAGGTGCTTTGCAATGTCATTGCTTTTTTAATTTGCATTTTTAAATCAATTTCCCTGAACCTATTGAGTCAGCTTTTGACATATATACACTTTTAATGGATATATAATCTCTTGGATGCCGAAGATGGTCAAGTAAACTATTTTTTTTTATTTTATTTATTTATTTTTATGATATTGGAAAGGAAACAAGCAGACGGATTTCTTGATGGTAAGAAATTTACGCTGCCTAGAGATACTTACATCCATCCACATTCGCATTCTTTATCGTCAATCTTTCACCTACCATTCTTTCTATATGAACATACCAGCAGATCATACAATTTCTTATTTCAACAGTCAATACTTCGTCACACGTCTTTCAATCTCACTCTTTCTTGGATTTCATTGTTACTAAAATTCATTATATTACCTAATTGTGTCGGGGATTATTTGCTACGTCTTGAGTAGTACTTTGTATATCTGCTGCTGCCCTTACAAATATAAGCGCAGAAAATGTATTTTTTTAAAAAACTTATTCCCAAATTAGCAAATCCTTCATAAATACGAAATCAGTAATAAAGTTGGAGTTCGCTATAGCATTAGTTAATTATTCAACTGTGGAAACTCGGTTGTAGCTAATTTGTTATTAAGAGGATTGTTAACGATTACGGGCTTTACATAGCCTTGTTTTTTCGTATTTCTAAACTTTCTATAAAGTTTTGCTCCAGCCGCGCTCAACTTTTCTACCAATGTAGATTTATTTTGTGCTGCTGTCACTCGCAGTTTCATTCATATTTTTGCTAATTAAATACTTTACATTACAGTAACAAAGTAATATTTTAAATAATGTAACATAATTAGTTTATCCATGTATCCTCGATTATCGCCTCTGTGGTATAGCTGTCTGGTGTTGGACTTGACTTCATGAGGTCTAAGATTTGATGACGGGTCGGGCATTTATAAAATGTGTTTCTTTTGCAAATTTTCCAATAAAAATACAACGTTGTTTGCGATTGTATATGTGCCCGGTTACCAATAGGTTTGGCACATATCACATTTATGGACTTAGTGTCATAGCCTAGTCAGCGGCGTCCTAGTTCCTCTTCTGGGATATGGGTGTGAAGATACTTACATGTTTTACCTATTATACTATTTCCGACAACGCCACCACCAAGAGCTTTTTCCCGAGACCGAACCTTGCTTTGGTGCTGCGATCTGATTACTAGGTAGGTATGTTGTTTGAAGGGGTTGTGGTTCTGCGCTCGGCATTAAGCACAGTACGAAACAGAGCTCTTAATCGTCAAAACTGTTGGCGAAGGTTAAGTGTGATACTTTGCAGGGGTGCCCACAGATTCCAGTTAGGGGAGGCACAGAAATTCGTTTTGCATTGCACCCGTAGCACGAAAAGTAATTTGCTTCACATACCACATAATTATTATAAAAAAAATGTGTGACCATCATGTATAACCAAAAACGGGCACAAATTTAAGCATATTTTAACAAAACAGGTCTTAAAATTCATTTTCAATAAAAATTAAAGTGTTTATCTAACAAAAAACATATAAAAATCACCTCTGTGGTCTAGTGCTTCAGTTGTAAGACTTGAGTGCATGAGGTCCCAGGTTGATGACTTTGAACGCCTGGAAAAATCCCCATTAGCTATAACTAAGAACTACCTCGATCACATCAGCTTTAAAAAAAAAACCTTCATCAAAATCCATACATTTACTGAAGAGCTACGATGCCATAGACAAACACACGCGTACGCGATAATTGTTAAGTCTAAAAAACGTTTTAGACTTAACAATTAGAAACTTAAATCTTGTAGCCTCTTTTTCGTCATCTTGACATGCCGAAACGGATGGACCAATTTTATTATTTAGCCATTGTCAGGAGAAGGATCTTACGAAGAAGAAAATACCGGAAAAAATTGCAGGAAAAGTGGTAATACAATATTTTAATTTTATCATTCACTCGCGGCCCCGGCTTGGCATGGGTATGAAATATACACATAAACCTTACTCTTTAAACATTTTATGTATTAAAAAAACCGCATCAAAATCCGTTGCGTAGTTTAAAAGATTTAACCATACAAAGGGACATAGGGACAGAGAACGCGACTTTGTTTTATACTATGTAGTAATGCTGAACCTGCTGGAACGAAGTTGCTGGGACAGCTAGTCTTAATATATATAAATGTTTGTGTTTCATGTTGTTTGTCCGCCATGGACTCCCTAAACTACTTAACCGAATTCAATCAAATTTTGCAGTTTGATCCCACTTCAAAGATAGGATGGCTTACATCTCAATTTATGATCAAAAAAATTACCATCCGTTGCAAAGCCGGAAAATATAAATTTACACCAACCTACTAAGTTTATTATCACTTACCAAGTAAAACTTTTCGATAACGTTCAACAAAACCTCCATGGAATGTAACTAAAAACGATCTCTATCACATCAGAATTCAAACAAAAAATCCGAATAGAAATCAGTCAACCTGGCATCCTTTCAAACGCACACCTAGATACGTCAAACTTATAACAACCCGTCTTTTGTCGGGGGTTAAAAACGGTAGTAAAAGTTGTCATTTGCACTCCCTATTTAAACTAAAAAGGGATTTGTTTGGGAACACATAACTTTATCTGGCCAGGGTTCCGAACCTTTCCAGCGAGCAGATAAACTCAGTATAAATTAAACTAAGGCCTCCAAACAAACAGACAATTTGTAACACAGAAGTTACTTTATTTGTTAAGGATTTTTCGTGTATCCTACTAAAAAATATTTTTAACCAACTCTAAAATCTAATTTAAACTGTATGTTTGTTTTGTTTTTGTTACTCGTTTTCTCGACCTATATCGAACCGATTTCAGTGGTTTTTCTGTAGAAAATTAAGGTATGATTTCAAAGAGCTCTCTTATTAATTTTATCATGATGGGATCATAGATCATAGTGCTTTTTTAGTTACTATTATGTAGGAATCATTCAAACACTACGAGTAAGATGGTAATTAATTTTAGGTAGGGTCATTTTAAGTTTACTATCGTTTTAAAAATGGTTGTCAAATTTCGATGTGGTACCAAATAGTTGGAGTCGGTTGGAAAAGTTGAATAATAATTCATCATGTTATTTACCTACACACAAAACAAATATTCAACTAAATCTATCTAAGAAGAAGATATTTTGAAAGAAACACAAAATGGCGGCTGTTGACTAAGCCAAGGTTCAAACCCATTTACGTTCAAAATAAAAATTAACATTGTACCTTCAAAACAACATTCTAGGAACTTCAAAACATGGTCAAGTATAAGTACTTGTCAGATGAGCTTGATTCGAGAAATTGAATATCCTTAACTACAACAAGCCAAAGTTTTGTCTTCTCACTTCGTCATCAGATCCGCCAGCTATTTTCTGTCCGTTATAAACTGCTTTATACACAGACTTCTGTAATAGGGCTGTAGACGAAGCAATCTAACTAAACAGCACTCAATATTCCTCCTTTCCGCCATTGTAGCTATACACTTTGTTCGTAACCTGTATCAAAGTACCGTTAATTTTTACAAATACAGAGCCCATTATAACGTAGTGGGGATGGCATGGCTGCCTCAACAACTATGTTAACCAAAGTAAAAAATAAACAAACAGTCATACCAAAAGTGTGAACTGTTTCAGGGAATCCTTATGGTATGGGAAATTGCAATAAAAATCTGAACAAAATATTACTGTTTCAGGGAATCCTGGTGGTATGGGAAGTCACAATAGAAAATAAAAAAAGCAATATACTGATGAGTGAGTCATGTAAAGCGGCGGCTTCATAACCCAAGTTCATTTAATAAAATTTGGCGGTAACGAGAAAATACACGATAAGTACTAGTTTCTTCGGAAACATTTTATTTGTTTACTTACATTGAAGAAAATTGTATAAAGTGCCACCAAAATTGACTAACTTTACTCAATATAAACATGAATTTAAATAATACGAATAAATCCAATAAAATAATTTATTGTTTATTATTAGCCACATATAACTTCGTCAGTATTGTGTTTAAGAGTACCTAAATTTCATATCCGATTCAATTTCCAATTTGTATAAAATCGAGATCCAAGAGTATCTTCACGCCCATATCCCCGAAGTGGTAAGCAGAGGCACAACCAGGGCACCCACGACTAGTCGAAGACACTAAGTCCCACAATGTGATAGGTGACGAGCCTATCGCCAATTGGGCACATTTCCAATCCCGAGCAACCTTTTTTTTATAGAAAATTAGAAAAATCCAATTTTCTTTTTGTTGTCCGACCCGGGACCTCAAGCAGTCAAGTCCAACAACTGAACCGCTAGACCACAGAGGCGATCCAAGAGTAACCTGTATAGTTCCATTTAATGTTAATTTTCCTTTACCATTATCCAATCTGATTACGATGGTCACTTCAAGACGTTACATGGTTCATACAGTCACTTGTCACTTATCGCAATTACTTTTTGTAAGGCACTGAAGCTCGAGTAACATTTAAGTAAAATAAATCAGTGAGTATTCCAGTAGTTCACTCTTATTATCCATAAATGTGTTTGAGTATTTATTGCGTTTTATTTATTGAAATATAAAAAAAAATATCTTCACGCCCATATCGCCGAAGAGGTAGGCAGAGGCACAACCAGCGCACCCACGACTAGCCGAAGATACTAAGTCCTATAATGTGATAGGTGGCAAGCCTATCGCATGTGGGCACATTTCCAATCCCGACCAACATTTTTTTTATTAGAAAATTGGAAAAATCCAATTTTCGTTTTGTTGGCCGACCCGGGATTCGAACCCGAGACCTCATGCAGTCAAGTCCAACACCCGGACCGCTCGACCACAGAGGCGATAATATAAATATTTGAAATATAATATTATCAAATCATAAATTAAAAAAAATGTTGTGTGAAAGGATTCGTAGACAAAGAGAAAACAAGTCTATTATTTTTATATCTTAGCTTTCGTAGACGACATAATTTATACACGAGTATATCATTAGGTATATTTCAAGAGAAAACTAAGGCGTGAATAAAACAAAGCTCAATTTATGTAATTTATTTGTTTTTGTTTTTTTTTTGGAATGGGTGGAAGCATATGCTATTAGTAAAGTGTAATGAATTTGTATTAAATTATCACCAGATTTCTTCAAAGTTTCGTTTATTCGAAATAGTCATAAACCATCATAGCAATTCGCGCCAGGTCTAAATAAAGCAGTGGCACCTTCACCTAAATCCAACCAGTGAGATTTAGCGGCTTCGAAATATAACGTGACATATAAATTTCTATATAATATACAATGCGAATGTGGATGGATGTAGGTACCCAGGGAGACCAAGGCTGACATTTCACGATCAGATCAATCGGATATTAACCGAGGGTGGTGTCAAGAGTCTCCGAAACCGGCGTGTTTGTATGAAAAGGTTAATGAATGTGAAGGAAGCAAGACAGGTTTGTCAGGATCGTGAGGTCTGGCACTCGATACTCTCTGCCTACCCCGTAAGGGACTTGGCGTGAAGATATGTATGTATGTATGCATAAATTTCTTCATGAACACCTCACCTATACTCATACAGTGTAAACTCTAATGGGTAGCGTACACTGTTGGGGTGGAGCGTGGTCAGGGCGCATCGCACAGCAAAGCACACTCAGACGGTTCGAACCGCATCACAGCGGCGGATTATTGTTACTCAATGCCAGAGAGTGGAATAAAAATAAGGCAGCTCTACTTTAAATCAAGACACTAGTACAAATAACAGACAGATAGGTCACAATCCTGGTTGCCAGGGACCGTTTTGCCGTTTCTTCTCATAACTGGCTAGGTTTAGAAACGGCGGTAGTTTACGGTTGACAGGTTTAAATTTATTTAGATATTAAAATTGTAATTAATATTTTTTTATTATAAAAAAAGTTTAAATAATTATTTCTTAAAAATATTTAAATATTTGCCTATGATAACTTGGTGGAACAGGTTTCAATGCTTAAGTAATTTTGTAACAACTTTGTAACACATATATTCCGCAAATACTTTTTATTTTAATACATTTAAAAACAAACACCAGCATGGAGAGTAGCTGTCATACAAAATATTATCGTTAAAATGTGATTAGCCCTCATGCATATACAGCATACCTATAATTTTTACTCTTCTCTTTACTTACTGCAACGAAGACGCAACAGGAAAATCCGCCGCGATGTGGCCCGTTACAATGTGATCAAATATATATAATATCATTTTTCACATTATACTGGTATAATGTGAATCCCAAACAAAATAAATTAAAGCAATCTAGGCGGATTGTTGCGCAGCGATGCGCCTCGTCCTAACCCGTTCAAATGTGTGCTATCTTTAACTTAAAAAATCACAAAATGCCATCACAATTGTATAATTTAATTAATATATGAGCAAAAGTTCAATAATCGTGAAAAAAATCGGGTCCATATCTAGGTACCGCCATAATTCGATTTCTTTGTTTGATTACATACGTAACGTACGCATGTACGTACGTTAATGTAACGCTGTTACCGCTTTTTCCTCTAATGTGCTGAAATAAGTTACATTCCGAATCCATTTTCACTCGTTGCAAATTTGTTTAAGTTCAGATTCGCACGTGCCATTAAATTCGGTCTATTTTATGAACAGGGTTGTCAGCGTAGCAAACTGAATTTTATACAGAGATTAATAAATAATAAATAGATATCCCTGGACAAGTCACACAAATTGAACCTAACCCCAAAGTAAGCAAATTACATGCTTGTGTTTATGGTGCTAGTGAGCGATTATAATACATAGAAATACTTAAATAGATACCAGAATAACTTTAATTAACACCCAGACCCGGAAATGCAGACATCTAAATGTTCATCACACAAATGACTGGCCCCGTCGGAAATCGAACCCGAGCCTCGCGGGTGGTCGATGTAGTTAGGCGTATACGTTAGCCACTCGACTAACGAGGTAATTTATTGGGCGGAAAATTGCAAATTCAATAATTTTATTTGGATTTAAGTCTGGATTTCCGCGAAATGACGCCTCCTTCTGTCAATTTGTACATAATTATACTAATCAGTTTTTAGAAAATCGCAGGCGGGGCGACCTTTGATCTTCCACAAGTGGGCTATTACTGTCATTGGATCTGACAACCTTTTCTTGGAACACAGGTAGATTGTGTTCTGGATTAACATATAGGCTAGATTTAATCCCGATCGCAAAACGGGTTTATGTAAAAACGCGGGTGAACCCACAGGCAACAGCTAGTTACATATATAAAATATACGAATTTGAAGGCGGACAAGCAAATACATCTTCTGATGTTATCAAATACTAGCTGTCCCGGCGAACTTCGTTCTACCCGTTCAGTATGGGAAAAATGAGGTAATTCCCTAAAACTTTCCCGGTTTTTCTCTTCATAAGAACCTTTTCCTGATAATAACTAACACAATAAAAGAATTAGCCAAATCGGTTCAATCGTTCAGAAGTTATGCGCTTAGCGTATTTAGCGATTCATTTTTACATTATATGCACATATATATATATTGTAATGTTGCCATTAGACATCAAAGACATTTATTTTGCGTTAATAGCCTGAGACTAGGCCCTTAAGATTGTTAAATATTTTCAGCAGCTACCCTACTTTACGAACTGAAACATGATATTAACTAGCGCTGATAAAAAGTGGGATACTTATTTAATGACCTGGCAACCCTAGGTAAGAATTAAGTTTCGAATTTGGAGTAATCTAGTACGTGATCTGGTTTTTTAAAGATACAATACGGACGTTTCACGGCACTTCCTCTATATAGATAGCGAATTTTAGGTGGTTCTTGTAATGGAAAAAAAAAAACTAAAGTCCAGACACCATAAATAGTATTTTTATTTTAGCACTTGCCCTGTGCTTAAGATAATATTCTATAAATTTTTAAGAAAGAAAAATTTTTTTTTCTGTCTGGAGCGAAATCCTGTCTGGAGCGAAATTTTTTCTTTCTTTAAAATTTATAGAAATACTATAAATAGTTCTGAAACATCGCTAATATATCGCCGTAATTCACAACTCTACCGGTTGCCCCTTTGTCTCATTTGAATTACTTTTTTTAATGACATTAGAAGGCAAACAAGCAGACGGATTTCCTGGTGGTAAGAAATTCATGTCCCTTAGAGACAACAAAATTGAAAATGGTGCGTTGCCAACCTGAGTCCGAAATGTTAGGGCTCGAGCAAAAGTAAGCTTACCGGCTACCTTATTCTCCAAACTGGAACAAGTCAACCCAAGCATAGACGCTTTGGCAGTAGGAATAGGTAAGACGGTGGTACCAATCCGGGCGAGTCGTTGCGAAACTCTACCTACCTAGTAGGATGTCACGGTGTTAGTAGCGGTAAGCCTACGCTCGCCTTTTACGAGCTGCCTGGCAGGAAGGCTGATGGTCTATTCTGCTAAGGATTCCGAATCAACACGGGGAACCGAGGATTAGGTAGCCGGTAAAATTTTTGTTCGAGGCCTAATATTCCGACCTCAGGTTGGCAGTTTACCATTACCACCTTTGGTGTCTCTGGGCAGCTTGAATTTTTTACCATCATGAAACCCATCTTATTGATTGCCTTCCAAAGTCATAAAAAAGTTTTTTTGAAAGAGCATAATTCCGAGATGATCCGATTACAACCAAATCAAGATATGATAATGGAATCCTAAAGCAATGGGGAAAATGTTTAATTTTTGTACACCCTTGTGAAATCAAAGTCGATTTTTGCAGTTATTCGGCACTAAAATTATATTTCATATATTAACTAGCGGCCCGCCTCGGCTTCGCGCTGGTATAAAATATACATATAAACCTTCCTCTTTCCTCACTTTATCTATTAAAAAAACCCATCAAAATCCGTTGCGCAGTTTTAAAAGATTTAGTTACACAAAGGGACACAAGGACAGAGAAAGCGACTTTGTTTTATACCATGTGATTAGTGAGTTAAAAAGGGCAGGATAACCGCATAGACGTGAGCTACATGTCGCAGATATGGATGTGCAGCGGATGTGCAACATGACACGATACGTTTACACAAGTGACAGCCTCCATGTCAGTGACGTAGCGGATAAGCCACGGAAAAACCGCGTAGGTTGGTACGGTCATGTTTTGTTTAAAGGTTTGTAATAAATTTCTAAACGATGTTTGTTTAATAAGCGACATTAAATGAAAATGAAAATTATTTAGTTGCGAAATATGTGTGTTAATGAGATGTTACAAACATTTTAAAGTATGTCAAAATATTCTACCATATTATAGTGTGCAAATATTTTAAATTTTGTTAAAAAATATTATATATTTACATATATTTTAACTTTTAAGCAAATTATTTATATTTATAACAAGTTTAATTATTTATTACCAAACATTACCACTGTTTCTAACCTAGCCAGTAAGGAGAAGAAACGTCAAAACAAACTCCTCGGCAACCAGGACTCCACTTGAACGTCCATGTAACTAGAGTTACGTAAAAAATATTGGCTCGTACGTCCAAGTAACCATAGTTACTTACTATAAAATCTTGATACTGATAAAATCGTTTGCATGTTATGGTAACACGATAAAGTTTTATAAAACTACTAAAGATGCCCCTCAATTCAATGGGGTTTAGTATTTGAGCGTCTGTGGGTAATAATGAGACGTCAGTATTTCAAAAAATGGAAAAAAACAATAGCTCATTGAATACTTTGTGATGTAATAGATGTGCTGTGACGATTTGGTTTTTAAAATGTAAGTAGGTATTGGTTTTGTTCATTTAAGTGTAGCATGTTAATATTATCCTTATGAAACCAATTTTAGCATAAAAAATAGTCAACATGATTATCCTATCTGCCTTGTATTATCACAAAATAGATAAAAAAAGAAGACCAAGAAAACCAACAAAAAACAAAGACTTTGGTTCGATGTTTTGGAACAACATATATTTCAGTTGGAATCACCATAAAGGTTCAACTACCGTATATGTTCGTCTTTTACTGGAATGAACCGATGCCACGATATTACCTAAATAAATAAGTGTCGAGTACAAACTAATCTGACAACACAAAAATTGTTTTGTCTCTTTCAATCACTTTAATTAAAAGAAGATAGAGATAACCTATAGTTAGTTTAGTGAGTACACAACAAAATTACCACCAACTAAGATGTTGGTGACAGACATATACCCGGTTCCTTATTTAAGAAACGAGTCTTTTTGCTTACGAACAGTAGTTTTTCATACTAATAGTAAAATCTAACAACGGTCGTCAGCTATCGATTGTTAATTCTACACATTTTGTATAACTATGAGCAACACTCCATTACCTTTAGGCTAACATTGACAAAAAAATATTAACAGATTACGGATCGTTTATACGATCAGAGCTATAGCTACTTTTTATTCTAATATCTTAACAAGTTCTTCCAAGAAAGACCAATAATTTGAAGACATAGCCGCCGGCAAGATAGAGAAGAGAGACAAATTTAAATTGGTTTCCAAATCATGTATATTGTAGCATAAATTATCTTGTCGTCATCGCGTCTCGATGTTTGAGGTTGAGATGTCATTTCCATATTCATGACCAACACCATTCTATAGGATTACGGTTTTGATACAGATTACTAAAACGTACTTGTGAAATTGTCCTTTAAAATTTGTAATAACAAAAAAGTTTCCCCCGTTAGTTCCCATAATTTGTTAGAATATAGAATTTAAATAGAAATTTTGATATACAGGCCAATAAAGCAAAAAAAAAACCTTTCCGTGTTGGTCTGGGCTCCTTTGCATAATAGACCACCTGCCTTCTCGCCAGGCAGCTCGTTAAAGGTGAGCATAGGCTTACCATCACTAACACCGTGACATCTGACTAGGTGGTAGAGTTTCGCAGCGAATCGCCCGGATTGGTACCAACGCCTTACCTATTCTTCCGTCATAACATCAGAGCTTGCCGGTGACATGTTCCGGTTCGGAGGATAAGGTAGCCGGTGAACTTACTTTAGCTTGAGGTCTAACATCCCAGCCTCAGTTTGACAACGCACCATCCCCACTTTCAGTGTCTCTAGGCAGAGTTAATTTCTTATCTTCAGGAAATGCATCTGCTTGTTTGCCTTCCAATACCATAAAAAATAAGGACAGGATTATACTTTAAAGAATAGTAACACTTAGCACTTGACACTATCTATATACCACGATAGTGACATGGCGTGAAGATATGTATGTAAAAAGCAATTATCAGTTTATCTATCATCAACATTATAACATGGAAGAGTTGGTACAATGCCATAAATTGGTCACTAATACTGTGAACAGGTTTTTAAGTTTTGTGAAGACTCATCCAGATTAGTAATTCTGCCCATTTCTGGTGCCGTAACGTCAGTGTTCGTCACCGTCGTGTTTCAATGGGATAGCTATAAAATTCATACACACAAAATTCCAACAATTTCCAGCCCTAGGCTTGCAACCCTCTATTAGTTTGTTAAGTGTCGATTGTTCTTGCTTCCTTTTTAGCCTTTCGGTTACAATAAGCCACTTCGATTCAAATACACTTTTCTGCTATTATACCCTGCTTATTTTTGAAAAAAGATTTGACGCCATTTCACTTTAAAATTGCTTCAATATCAAATCAGTCCACATAGAGTCTGGGGTTGCAGCTACATATCTAATATCTTCGTCCAATTAGGTCACTTGAGTATCTTCACGCCCATATCCCCGTAGAAGTAGGCAGAGACACAACCAGGGCAGCCACGATTAGCCAAAGACACTAAGTCCCACAATTTGATAGGTGGCAAGCCTATAGCCAACCGGGCGTATATCCAATTCCAGGCAAAGTTTTTTTTTAAATTAGGAAATGGAAAATATTCACTTTCAATTTTTTTGTTGTCCGACCCGGGGTTCGAACCCGGGACCTCAAGAAGTCAAGTCCGACGCCGGACCGCTAGACCACAGAGGCGAACAGCTTACTTAGATCACTGAATAGCTTATAGATCAAAGAACACTGCGACGGGAGAAGACTGAGACACGTTAACTCTACCCCTTAAACTTATTCATTTGCAACGACATTTTCAATATTTCAATTATTTAATTTGCAATTAAAAACTTTCCCTCTTAAAAGTTTCTGAGCAACTACAATATACACAAAACCACAACAAACATTACGTCCTGCAAACCTCTCTATGAAACTTTGATCAAGTTTTTGTTTGTCAGGGCAGTTTACACTTGGTTCTGTGTATAATCCGTTAATGAGTGTGCTTTGGTTAATTGCGGATTGTTGGAATAATAAATTCAAATTTATAAATCACTTGCAGGGCGTTCCAGCTCGTACAAACTTCTTTGTTAGAATATATATAAACCTTCCTCTTTAATCACTCTGTCTACTAAAAAAATGCATCAAAATCCGTTGCTTATTTTTTAAAGATCTAAACATAATTAATATAAACAGACAGTGGAAAAAGACTTTGTTCTTTACTATGTTGTGATTAGTATATCCTGGTAATTTATTAGATGAGAGAAAAGTAGAATCACATCGGCCTACCAAGCTAATAGTATATTAAAAAAACATGTTAAAAATGGGTTAAACATACAACATTATGTCAATGTCTCTTGCTAAAAAGTATTTACATTCCTTGGTCAATGTTTCAGAATAAGAAAGCCCATACGTAGACATATTTTTTTTTATTATCCAGTCAACTGAAAGTAATTTGCAGTGACATACCTATTTATCGTATTATTATTTTTTTAATTTTTTAGCACTTGCCCTGTGCGTGGGATAAATTTCTATAAATTTTAAAGTAAGAAAAAATTTCGCCCCAGACAGGATTTGAACCTGTAACCTTTCGTCTCAAGCCGACGAATGCTCTAACCAATTGAGCTACTGAGGATTCAAGTCCCGTGGCGAAATTTTTAAATCCTTTCTAACCCGTTAACGCGGGTAGTTATGTCCTATAGATACACAATTCTGAGTACCCACCAAATGAGTTCATCACAGATGAAATTCACATTTTTAAAATGGCCATAACTTTCGTTTCTTACATCGTATTTTTATTTTTTTAGCACTTGCCCTGTGCGTGGGATAAATTTCTATAAATAAATAATAATAGGATATTTTTTTTCTTTTTTTTTCTTTCTTTAAACATTATAGAAATTTATCCCACGCACAGGGCAAGTGCTAAAAAAAAAATAATAGGATAATTTTTTCTTTTTTTTCTTTCTTTAAAATTTATAGAAATTTATCCCACGCACAGGGCAAGTGCTAAAAAAAAAATAATAGGATAATTTTTTTCTTTTTTTTCTTTCTTTAAAATTTATAGAAATTTATCCCACGCACAGGGCAAGTGCTAATTTTTAGATACCTATTTATACATAGCAACAATAATAGTAAGAATAACAGGCAACCCAACTTCTGCACATTATATACGTCTTTTATTTTAGGTCAGAATCAAATTTACTAATGATCTCAATGTATAGTAGCAACATTTGATAAAAAAATACTGTTTTAAAAATAAAAATAAAACTTTTCTGTCTGGATTATTTCAGGCAACACATTTTAAATATATTCTCTAAAATACTAAATTTATTATAAAATATATTTATAATAAATTAATTCATTATTATTAACTCGCTGCAGTAAGAATGAGGTTCGGATCTTAGACCATTACATAAGATAGAATGACCTACATTTGAGACTTTGACCCATTGTTAAATTTAACCCAACAATGTTCAAACAATTGGAAAATGTCATATATAGATTTTTTCTGATTGTAAGAAATTCACACCGCCTAGAGACACCCAAGGTGGTACTGGTGCGATGCCGACCTGAGGTTGAAATATTAGGAAGCGAGCAAAAGTAAGATTACCGGCTACCTTATCCTCTAAACCGGGAACACATCAACGGTAAGTACTGACGTCACAGCGATATTACGGACAGGTTTGCCATCTATCACATTATGGGATTTGGTGTCTTGGATTGGTAGTGGATGTCTTGACCTCTGCCAACTTATCAGAGAAATGGGAGTAAAGATACTTTAACTTAATAAAACATATAATTATACTACTCGTAGTAATCAAAAGGATATGTCGCATAATCAAGTTGAACTGAACGTATAAAAAATAATTCAGGGTGCTATTATAAGACAAAACTACGATTAAACTAGGTTTTACAAAATACCAAACCAATAGTTAGTTAATAATGGTGTAAAAGTACCTATAGGATTCCTTTCAGAAACTCAGAGCACACGTTTGAAACACGATAACATTAGCTACAAACTACGCCATTATCAGATAATATGGTTGAAAGTTTGCACATGCTCCAGCTCTATAATAGATTGTATTTCTATCTACAATATTACTAAGGCTTACTAGAATACTTATAGAATTCGTATAACTATTATTAGAGAATATATTTTAAAATACTAACCGACCCGGCGAACTTCGTATCATATCATTAACAGCCACTAACAGTTTATATGGAAAAATAATAAAAAAAACACCCATTTTGAAAAATTCTTTATTGATGCTCTGCTCTTTTTGGTCCTTTGATGATATAATGCTAATAAAAATATTTTAAAAACAACACTACAATGTACTGATTTTATTAGATGTCTTAAAATAACGAAAACCTACCTAAACGAAAGTAAGAAAAATTTTCCTTCTGAAAGTACACTAAAATACGATCACAAAATTAACGATTTTTGTCATTCGTTACAAATACCTTTAAGTTAGTGAAAGTAAAAAACGTGTCCCTCTGAAAGTAGGTACTCTAAGATACCATCACTACGTATTAACAATTTTTGTCATTCGCTACGAATACCTTCAAGTAAATGAAAGTCCAAAAATGACCCTCTGAATATACTCTAAAATACCATCTGTATTATTGATTTTTGTCATTGACCTCGATTACAATTCAACAATACAATTCGATACAAAAATGAAAGGAATAAGAAAAAATTCCTTTCTGAAAATATTCTAAAAATACTATCACAATGTATTATTGATTTTGAGAACCACCCAATATTATTTGTAGTAGAAATTGGAGATGTCAGCGAAAGGAATTCCCACCGCGTCTGGGCCCTTTTTCATAAATATGTAGTTACTCGTACATCCGATATTACACAAGCTGTGCTTTATTAAAACAGGTAATAGTGCCATTTGTAAGATATTTGTCTTTGTGCGGTATTTATTTAGCTACACTATCGTTTGTACTAATAATATAAACGTGTTTAAATCTTTCTCCGGAGAGATGTTATGGTAAGTTTTTGTCTTATTTTTCATTTCGATATTATTTATGTGAACAAAAGGCATCGAAGACACAGGCAATTATCTAACTTCCGCTACATGTATTTATATATATTTTTTTTAGTACTTATTTGTTATCATACCCCTCTGAAACGGTTGACTCAATTTTGGTGAAATTTTATATGCAAAGTCAGTAGCTAGGTCTGAGATTGTTTACCATATTACATCCCTCCTTATTGATACGACTGGCACACTCAAAAGATTAATATTTTATGATGTGGCATTAAAAATACATACAACCTTATTTTTTACTTTCTATTCTAAAATACGGGGGCTGGGACTGCTAGTAATCATATGACAGAAGTAAGGGTGATTATTTAAATAAATACAGAACACTATTGACTATTTCTTTATTACCACAATCACCAAAGAATATAAATACTCTTTAACAAGAGACAATCACTTTTACACCTTTTAAGCACACTTAACGTACCGACGACTCGGAATTCATTAGTCAGAGCGCTTGCACGCCACACCTTACATAAGTTTGCCCCTCTCTAGCATTCATAATGTCACTATAGGGTGGGGCTGTCGTAAATAATTCCGTGTCGCCGAAACGGTAGTCATTTGAGTTCAATAACTAATCATGCTCAATATTTCCTTTACATTTAAATAATAAAATTGAGTATTTGATTTGCTGTAAATTATCATATTGCTATTTATTAGGTTCATAAGATTATAGGGCAATACTTTTACAATCAATATAAACAGATTTTAAAAGTCAATATACAAAACGAGTCTAGTGAATGGATGGTTATAAAATTATTGTTTCATCTGATATTTAATTATTTTAGTTTGTATGAAGTACTAATTAATGTTGATAGCACATATTAAAATTAATCTCTGACCCCTTGACCATTGGATTATGTGTGGATATTTCGCAATTATTTTTTTTTGAGAAAGTTTATACGAAAGACACAAATCTCACTATAAGAGCTCAACTCATGACTAATTGTAATTGAATCCCGATTTTGGTAAATTTGATGCAAATTTCTACTTGATTAATGGCAAAATGCTAACGCGAATGCCAAAACCTAAAAAAAGAAAATAAAGAGCACTCCCTCAGATATCATGCGACAGTTAACCGATCGGTATGCATACCTATAGCATAAAGGTTACATGAAGCTATTGAAGTTTACACTCCCAACAAAATTTCTAAATATTGCTAACTCTCTCTTATGTACTTTCATTACATAAAAGAGAGTCATAACTCATATTCCTCTCATTTTGACTTTCATTTTAAGATTCTCTGAAAGAGAGGTTGGACATTAGAGAGAGTCCGTAATATTTAGAAATAAGTTCTTTGTTAGGAATGTAACCTTCAGTAGTCCTATAGCTTCATGACATACGGATTGCCAATCTGAAAAACACACAGAAATAGGTGTCATTATTGATATTCACACTAATACATTTATAAAAAAACTAATCCAATAGAGTGGTGCTTTATTTCAGCTTAGACGATATCTACCCATGACTACGTGTAAACATAATTACTTGCAATAAAAAACATTTAGAAGTTCTTAAATATTCAGAATAAATATTTAAATTTGCCGAAGCGTTGGCTGAATGAAAATTACCAGGAAACTTAAATAAGAGGTAGTTATAAGTTTGCACAAACTAAGTTATCCAAGTTGAACCAAGTTTACGATTCTACTAAATACAAGGAATAATACATAAGATGTAATTGAGTTTTGGATAAACTATCATGGAAACTTTTTTAAAGAAAGATAAATATATTTTGTTCTAAATATAACGGCTTTACACCAAAAATGTTAATGAAACGTTGGCAAAGTATCACAGAGATCTTAAGGACGATATTACGCTACACAATACCGAAGCGGTGTGCGATAATGCAGATTTTAACATTGTACTCCAAAATCTTGATTTGTATAAAAGAACGAATGGTATGACATGCAAAGCTGGCCAGTAACTCAATAATCCGTTAATCTTTAATTACCGAAGTTAACATTTCGACTAATGTATCAACTTATAAGTTTACTGTGACTACTTAATTTCCTTTATATTACCCTAAGACCGTTAACCGTTAATCCAGTACATATTATTTATCAAGCGCCTTCGAAAAACACATTGGGACCGATTCGGGTCATCTTAATTATACTTAGTCTGGCCATAAATACTGTTACACTTAAAAATAAAAAAATATTACATTTGAATTTCGAATCTGTCATTTTTATACGATTGTTCATTGTGTTTTC
>NJDD01001007.1:168756-183414 GCA_002245505.1 Calephelis nemesis | reverse complement strand
CCTCTTCGGGGATATGGGCGTGAAGAAACTTTTTTAATATAAAAATGGCTCTATTGCCAGTGGTCCCGAATCCTACTTCTGGAGAAAAGAAGAAACCTCACAGTTGCCGATTTCAAAAGTAATGTTTGCTTCGTTATAAGTCGTACAAGTTAACATGATAAATGACTAAAAGTATACCGAAATAAAAATGTTTGAAAGTAAACATTTTCATTTCTGTGTAGGATATTTCCCTATGGTGCCAATACCACAGAGAGCTTCCACTTTGTAATACTCCTCAAAGCTCTAGCGCATTCAAAAGACTTTGATGTTACTCATCAATATTATGGCAATTACAAAAATAAATATCTGAAAGCGTAGTTCACTCTAAAAGCTTTTGCAAACTCCATATTTTGAACGTTCATATGAACAAGATTTATTTACTCATAATACTTTATTGTACATCCATAACCTTACCTGCGGTCGAAATGAGAGGAGCTCTACAGAAAATCTGTGGTGTTACGCTCGCTAACCGCATTCTCAATAGTAAGATCTGAGGAAGAGATTTTTTTATAATATGGGAAGGCAAACAAGCAGACGGATTTCCTGATGGTAAGGAATTCACGCCGCCTAGAGACACTAAGGGTAAAAATGGTGCGTTGCCAACCTTAGGTAGGCCTCGAGCAAAAGTAAGTCTACCGACTACCTTACCCTCCGAACCGGAACACGTCAACGGCAAGCACTGACGTTATGGCTCCAGCAATAGGTAAATCGGTGGTACCAATCCGGGCTGCTGCGATGTCGCTGCGAAACTCTACCACCTAGTAGGATGTCACGGTGTTAGTGACGGTGAGCCTGTGCTCGCCTTTTACGAGCTGCCTGTCAGGAAGGCAGATGGTCTATTCTGCAAAGGAGCCTGACCCGTTGGCCCGTTAACTAACGAGCTGAGCTAATCGTATTACCAAGCCCGATTTTGGGAAGTGTTGATGTTTAGGAAGCGCAGTGAACGATTTGGGTAACAAAGGGTATTCTAATACAGATAGAATTTTTCTCTTTGTTGTTCCGAATATCCTGTATGGAATACACCATCTGCCTTCCAAGTATCGTAAGAGGCCAACAAAGGTTAAATGGGTCCAACAATACTATTGGTGGAGCTCGCCTGGGTAGGAGTCCACCGCCTTATCTATTACTGTCGCTATACAGTGTCCTGATCCGTAATCCGTAAGGTAGCTGATTAACTTGTACAAGTGGCATAACATCTTGGCAACAAGACAGAGATGCATCTACAACATCTATGGTGTTTACAAGCCACAGTTCTCTCTTAGCAGTGTTTACTATCTTTTACATATATTTTTCCTGATTTAGAGACATCAAAGGTAGTATTGGTGCGTTGCCAACCTGAGGTCTGAATGATACACCTCGAGCAAAGTTTGGCGGCTATCTTACCCTCTGAACTGGAAAACATCAATGGGAAGCACTGACGTTATGGCGGCACGAATAGGTAAGACGGTGGTAGGATCCGGGCGAAACTCTACCACCTAGTAGGATATCACGGCGTTGGTGACGGTAAGACCTTGCTTGCCTTTTACGAGCTGGCTGACAGGAAGACAGATAGTCTATTCTGCAAAGGAGCCCGGACCAACACGGGGAAACACACGGAACCAACACGAGGGGAATACAATAATCAGGTTTTTTTTTGAATGACTAATTTGTTGCTAATCTCGCGATTTTATGCAATTTCACCGAGCTTTAAAAATAATCAGGTACAATATTATTTGGTTAAGTAAATCGACTTTTAAACGAAAAAGGTTTACAATTTTTCTGCAGAATGATTTTTAACTAAATTAACAAGCACTAAGGGTTTTAGATCTCATTCTTAGGTAGCAACTTAACACTTTGACCTTTCTATGGTAAAAATACAAGTTTCCCCTAAACCTAGATACCAAATAATGGTAAGTTTCCAATTAGTCTAAATAAACACATGACAATAGCTAAAGCTTTCATCACCTTTTCTTGGCAAATGAAATTTCCATAGAAAAGGCACAGTCTTAATACTAACAGTCGTCCGACTCATGTACTTGCACAGAGCAACGCTGGGGGGAACGCGGGGAAGCGAGCGGCAGGGTCGGCGAGCGCAAACTCCATACGGTTTGCACTCTCTATCTAGAAGGGTTTGCACTCGTTATTTGTTAAAAAATATGTTACAGTGTATTTTATTATAATGTAATACTTGCTGTCTTGTAAATTTGTAATAGTTTACAGGATGTGTTCCTTTTTTATTCGTAAATAAGCCATCCGGTTTGCTGACGTTTCGTCTACAAAATTTTCATCCACAATGGATGAAACGACACCTTTTTATTTTATTATTTTTCCACTGTCGATTAGTACACCGATCGATCGATTACATCTGTGATTAAAAATAGTAAGTAGGTAATCAATGTAACTGTTGTCACATATCCTATTAATATTATAAATGCGAAAGTTTGTATGTATGGATGTATGGATGTTTGTTACTCTTTCACGCAAAAACTGCAAAGCCGATTACGATGAAATTTGGTATGTACGTAGTTGAAGACCCAGAATAACATATAGGCTACTTTTTATCCCGGAGTTCCCGCTGGATTGGGACTTACTCGGGTGAAACCGCGGGGCGCAGCGAGTATATAATATTTTTTTGTTATTATATTGTTCATTAGCATAAAACTTTTTCATCTGACTGTACTAAACAACTTCAATAATTTGATAGGTGGACGAATCGTCGGTGAAAAAAATTATAAAATAAAAGGTGTCGTTTCGTCCACTGTGGATATAAAGTTTTTGGACGAAACTTCAGAAAGACCATCACCGGCTTCATTATTAACATCATATTTTTTGTTTGCCATTTTAAAATAAAACTTTTAGATGAAATATTTAAAATGTTATTATTTGACAACCCTGACACTTGACTGACTTGTGAGTAGGTATATAAAATGTCGGCATGGATTCAATAACAAAGGAATTGGACTACTGGTAGGTAGAATTCTTTATACTGTGGAAAAGGTAATGAAAGATTTGGTTAGATAATAAATTTATACAACGTACTCCCAAATTCGGAGTACGTAATTTTAAAATTTATCTTATGAAATGATTTTAATAATGAGTTAAAGTTTTTGTAAGCCAAAGCTACGATTCTCTTTGTTTTTGGTGCACCTCTCTTACGGGTCAGTAGGTAGAAATCTCTCCTGCAAAGGATAAACTCGCACATTTCCCTTTCATGCATTTTTTAAATTTTATGTCTAAATTATTACTATTGAGGTTGAGCATTATTTATACTATACAAGCTGACCGAGCAAACTTCGTGTCGCTTGATATTAACAGCTCCTAACAAGTCGAATAGAAAAAAAGAATTATTTTTACCATTTTCCCTTTCCCGTCCCATAAATTTAACGCATGAACATACAAGCTGCCCTTGGGTACTTTTTTTTGTTTTGTTAATTATTATCATCGGGAGAAGGTTTTAAAAAATGTACTTGAGTTTAGCAGAATATAAGAAAAAGGAGAACGAAAATAGATATTTCACATAACTATCAGTTAATTGACATAAGAATTCAATATTATTCATAGTTAAGACAGAATGTAACGTTTTTCGGGTCAGATAATTTTACTACAATGTAGAAAGATTACACAACAAATGAGGTAATTCGTAATGAGATTATGTTGTATTGTTAACTTTTTATTGTATACTAGCTGTGAATGACATTGACATTCGTTACGCACGTTTTTTAAAATATTCAAAATTAAATGTATATTTTTCAATATTTCTGAGAGATTTTCTTAGTATTTTTTTCCGTAAGAACCTTCTCCTAATAATAACAAATACAACAAAAAAATAATTAGTGAAATCGGTCCAGCCATTCACGCGTGATGCCGTGACCAAAGAAAACGGGTTTAATTTTTATATATGTAGACAACTTATATTACAAAATATACTTTAAGGTAAAAAAACAAAGTATAAAAGGCGAGCTTATCTCTAATAAAATAAATTTAAAATGAAATAAGAAGACCTGGTGTACAAATAAATAAACTACTTAATATTATATACTATTTAATAAACTAATACACATAACATAAAAAATATACATAATGTTTTGTAAATGTATTAAAATTTATAATATAATTGACAAACTTTTAATGTAAATAATCCTTAAAATCAAAATTTTAATACATTCATTTCCAAAATTACAATACCAAAAGGAATGATACGAGTCTTCAAAAAAATTGGATGCAATAAATGTTAAAATTTTAATTTAATTGTATTTGAATTTAAAAATAAAAACCGCTAAATAACAATTTTACTCATTTCTCGTTTTCTAAAGCAATTGTAAATTTACTAACATTTCTAACTGCGCAGGACCAGGCGAGCTAGAAATCTGGGCCACATTCATGCCAGATTTACCACTCGCCTCTTACAAACTGCTTGGTAGGAAACCAGGTGGCCTATATTCTTCAAAGGAGGTTCTAGTAATATAGACTCTGTGGAAGCCCCAGGCAAGCTATGAATTCACTAGTAGTTTGGACTAAACACCACATGATGGTTTTCGAAAAGGCGTATTTCTTTTTTGTAATAAGGGGAAAAAGAGGAAGTAATCAGGCGAATGTTTTCTCATCAACTGTTTACCCGCGACTTTGTGTATAATAAAATTTCGGACAAATACATTCGTCTCTCATTAGTTTTCTCGAAGTTGACTTTTAGAAAAATAATACTTAATTACTTAACTTACTAGTAATCCAGACTTTTTTAGGATAAACTCTTGAACTTTTCCGCAATATACTTTATTTAACACTTTAACCAACTGGTTTCACTTTTCACAGCATTATCTGGGCTTTACACCTAGAGTTAAAATAAGTATATTTTATTTTAGCGTTCAGTATTTGGCTGTAAGTTACTGAACGTTATAATAAAACAGACTGATTTATATTTATTTAAAACAGACTTGTATAACTTTAGTTATAAAGTAATACTGATACTGATGATGATGATACTGATGATGCTGTTAAAAGTGAAACCGGTTAGCTAAACAAAGTGTTAAAAGTGTTTAGTGTTAAATAAAGTGTTTTGTGGAAAAGTACACGAGTTTACCTTAAAAAAGTGTGTTTACAATGGAATTCCGACAAGTGCCGACGACAAAAGGTATAGATTCTATTAAGAGTTATTTAAAAATTTTAATAAAATTCAAATAAAAGAAATTTAAATTAATGAAAAAAAAAATAAACAACGATAGGCACTTGATATTCTCTGCATGCAATAGAAGGGGCTTAGAGTATACATGTACGCGTATGTGTATAAAATACAAAAATGTGATCGTGGAAGCAACATAAGTATTGAACATCCATGCGTATTAAACGAATCTCACACATGACCGAATGGAACCGCAGACCCATGACCAATTTAGAATTTGCCAGCATTCTGTATATCCAAAAATCCAATATACTCAAAATACACAATCCATTTTCTATACCAATGTTATAAATGTGAAAGCTTCTATTTTATATAATGTTATCTATATGAGTTACACTTTAACGACTAAACCGCTGGACCGATTTTGATTAAATTTTAATAATAAAATCATTTTAAAAGGTAAATTTAAATAGTCTTAAGGGCCGCTTGCACATTACCGGGTTAAATTTAATGATTAGTTAAACTGTCAAATATAAAGTCATTTAACCATAGTAAGTTATCGCCTCTCGCCAAGCTACGGCGTCCGGCGTCGGATTTGAGTTCTTGAAGTCCCGGGTTCCCGGGACCGGGTCACAAGAAAAATAGACAATGCATATTTTCAATTTTCTATTAAAAATAATGTTGCGTGGGATTGGACATGTGGCCAGATGGCGATAGGCGTGTCATCTATCACGTTGTGGGACTTAGTGTCTTCGGCTAGTCGTGGGTGCGTTGGTTGTGCCTTTCGGGGATATGGCTCTCAGTTTATAGTGTATTATATATGGATATGGCTTCAGGCCCATATACTGATATAGTAATGTTAATACTATATCAGTTACACTTTAAAGACTAAACATGATATAAATAAGAAGGCTGAACCTATTTTGATTAAATTTAATATGATATGGCTAAACAAAAAAGTTCCAACAAAAGTTAATTTAAAAAACTACCCCTAACTGCTTGCACATTCCCAGGTCAAATATATAGTGATTTAACCCTAGTTAGAAGCTAACTAGTTATTTGCTTAATCCGGGACCGTACAAGTGGCCCTAAGTGGCTACAACAGGGGTTGAAAGTTTGTATAAAAACCTATTCTGTGCGGAAGCAGCCGCGGCTCACCATTAAGTTTTAAATAACGACTTAAAACACTAAGGTGGTAGTGAGCTGAGTAGCAGCTCCTCGGGATTGGTTCCTCGCCTATTTCTGATGCCATATCTTTACTGATTGTCATTGTCGTGTTCCGTGCGGAAGAGGTAGGATAGCCATACACTGACTGTTTCTGTTCTGTTTATGTATAAAAAGTAGGTGGCAGTGTCCAGAAACTGTTAGACCAGTCTGGTACCTCACCTTAACCTGCCGCAATAGCATCAGTGCTCTCCATTGTCATGTTTCCGTTGGTAATGTGACAGGTTGGCCTAAAGTTAACATGGTTAACAACTTTCGTATTTTGCTATTTTTTGTACTATTGAAAGAAGCAGGCAGATTTCCTCATTTTTATTTATCTTTATAAAAGAAAGTGGTGTTATAACTCAAGAACGGCTATACCGATTATGCTAAAAATTGGTGGGAAGGTATCTTAGAACTGGGAAAAGGATATAGGATACTTTTTATCCTGTTCGATTTTGAGGAAACTGAGAAAAACAACATTTTAGTTTTTTTACATACGAACGGGAAGTTCGCAGGAACAGCTAGAATATGTGAAGGTACATACAGCCCCTGGATAAGTTGTAAATGCATTGCTTATTCAGATTCCCTCAGACAATTACAGCTCTATGACTGGAATAGTTACCGGCTACTCTAATTTTTACATTGGAACACTAGAGTGATGAGCACTGACTTTTTAGTAGTTGGAGAAGGCCGCAATGGTGGCAATCAGAAGATTACCACTTACTATAACCAATTTTTTGAAGTAATGTGCTAAGCAAAATCACAAAATTATTCCCATAGCAATAGAGTTATCGCATCTCTACATCAGAAATGTTATTAATGTAATGTCCAGAGTATTCTTCACACTCATCCATTACATAAAAGGTATTTCGAAACTAAATATGTCATCCGATGCTCTGCCACCTGAGATCACAAAATGGGGACACACGGAGTGATTTTCCAACTTCAAATAGCGGAAATGGGGTCGAACTTCGTACGCCGACTTCTCTGTAACACTTTGGTTTTTGTCACAAAAATGTACGATGTCTGGGAAATATTATTTTTCCATTTTTTAAGTAAGTAATAACCAACTACACTACTGTTGGTAGAGTGCTGTGCAGCATTTTGCCCGGGTAGGGATCCACCGCTTTAGCTATTCCTGCCGTCAATATCATAGTGTCATGTCCGGCACCATCCGGGGTAGGGTAGACTTGCACAATTGTTCTAGCATCTCAAACACATGACATCGAGGCACCTATAACTTCTAATACCTATAACCACAGTAGTCTTTTACCATCACGAGACCCATGTGCATATTCGCTGATCACTCACATAAAAAAGTAACATGCTTAAAATATAATATAGCGATCAACACATTACAATCTCCATTTTTACTTTGGTTAAAGAATATAAATTTAAAATAAATAAATAAATACTACTGGACAAGTTACACAAATTGAATCTAACCCCAAAGTAAGCAAATTATATACTTATGTTATGAGTGTTAGTCAACGATTATAATACATAGAAATACTTAAATAGATACCAGAATAAATTTAATAAACACCGAAACTCTGAAATGCAAACATCTAAATTTTCATCACACAAATGCCTGCCCCCGTTGGAAATCGAACCCGAACCTCGCGGTTGGTCAGTGTGGTTAGGTGTGTACGCTAGTCACTGGACCAACGAGGCACGTCTGCACGTTTAGGTAAAATAACACATTTAAGTGATAAATTTAAGTATTTAATTTGAAAAAATATTAGTTTTATCAGGCACCAACTGCTGCTGCCCCGGCGAACTTCGTACCACTTGACATTGAAAGCTTGTTTATAAAAGAATAAAAAAACGTTTTTCCTGTTTTCCCGGCAATTGTCCCAGATTTATTTTAATATGAACCTTTTCCTGACAATAACTAACACAAAAAAAGCATTAGCAAAATAATTGGTCCATCCGTTCACGCGTAACACGATGACCAAGGGAATTGGATCCTTTTTAACCGACTCCAAATAAGAAAAGTTCTAAATTCAACTGTATGTTTGATTAATCTTTATAACGCGATTGCTAAGTCTCAGCCAACCGAAATTGACGGTTCTTTATTTAGAAAGATAGTTTTTGATTCCGTGGTAGTCCCATATTGGTTTTATCATGATCCGAAAAGTTGTTCTCAATCATCAAAGATGAAGTCGTCAAGATAAGCATTATATACATAACATCCGCTTTATTATGTAAATTTATGCAAACTTAAATACGACTAGCAGGATATATAAATTTTATGTGAGACCGTTTCGAAACTATTTCCTTTTTTCCAAAAAATAATTTTAAAATCCTGAAATCATAATGAAATATTTGGAGTCAGTGTTTATTGTTTAACTGCACTTCTCTGTCATTTAAAAGTTAAGTATCTTCACGGCCCTGAAGAGGTTGCCAGAGGCACAACTAGGGCACCCACAACTAGCCGAAAACACTTAGTCCCACAATGTGATAGGTGGCAAACCTATCGCCAACCGGACACATATCCAATCCCGAGCAACATTTTTTTATTAGAAAATTGGAAAAAATACATTTTCTTTTTTTTGCCCAACCCGGAAATCGAACCCGGGACCTCATTAAGTCAAGTCCAACACCTGGACCGCTAGACCACATTTATTAAAAATTCTTACAACCGTTTTCGGTGTTTTAAGATTCGGGTAGCAAAAATTCAAGATTTCAATAGGTTAACATATAGATAAGTTTCTTAAATATTCCCCTATACTCATTACAAATGTTATAAGACCTGGGGATGAGATGTGGAATTAAGGTTACCTAATACTTATGGTTAAGTATTTTCACACACGTAGACAGAGGTACGACCAGGATACCCACGATCATTTAAAGGTACCTACACAGTCTTACAAAATTGTCAACCGAGAACTTCTCCAATCCCTCGCACTATATTTTTGTTAGAAAATTAAAAAAATACATTTCAAGCTACCTGACTTGGCTAATTTGATCAATTGAATGAAAATTTTAAGCAAATATGGAACGTATTGAAAGTAAAAGTATCTTCACGACTATATCCCGAAAGAGGTTGGCAGAGGCACAACTAGGGTTAACACCCTAGCACCCACTACTAGCCGAAGACACTAAGTCTCACAATGTGATAGGTGGCCAACCGGGCACATATCCAATTCCGGCAACGTTATCTCTATTTTGAAATATATAAAAAAAACTAGTTTTTAAGTTGTGCGACCCGGGCATCGAACCCGGGAAAAAAGTTAAGTCCGACGCGTGATCGCTAGACCACAGAGGCGATACAAATATATTGAACTAGTGGAACAGGCATCTTTCAAAGACATTTGATCAAATATTTGACATGAATATTTAACGAATGGAATATCAGCCTTAGATGTACACGCTAACCCTATTACGAAGGACAGTCATTAAACGCTGCAATAAAAATACAGAAATGTATTCGTATGTCATCATTCATATCATATGGATTATCGGTCGGATAACCACCGAGGGAGCAATACCACTGTCCAATAACCTCTTCTACATCGGACCCTACTTCATTTACAACTCGTTTTTTAGTAACACCTTCAATAAAACTTGATATTTCTGGACGTATGATGTATGAATTTTCGAGGGTTACAGCGTTGACGCTTTTTGCGTCGGTATGTTTATATGTGCCGCTTTTCCTTGAAGTGACCAAGAGAAATAAAAACACTTTTGTGTTTTTGTTCCTATGTTCTGCATATTTTTGAGATTTCGACTTTTTTTCCCGAACTTCAACGTAATTTTTGCATGTTCTTTGAAGAACCTTGAAAATATTTGCTAGATTTTTGCTATTATTTTTGTTGATACCTTTATTAATCATTGAGTAGTATGACTAAGGATAATTGTAGGCCTTGTCTTGGCCGTAACAACAACCTTTGTTTGACCTGAATCTGCGGTGGATCCACTGCGATACCATGTAATCATTAAACTGTGCTACGTTTATAACGTGTGGAAGTCATGCCTCGTCCAAAGTGTTTGGTAGCAAATATTGTAGCACAGTACACAAAGCAACGTGTTTCCTATTTAAGCTATTTTCATTGAGCCTAAGTTTCCTTTGCTTTTTTTAAAGCATTTTTGAAGTGAAAATAGCATCCCTGTACTACTGTTTCGGGAAATTCAGACCATACAGCTGCTTCTTCAAATTCTCTCGTAAAAAAAAACTACACGCATGTCAGGTATTGCAGAGTTAAGTTGAAACAATCTTTTATATGAATATGTTTCCCCAATGTTGGTCCGGGCTCCTTTGCAGAATAGACCATCTGCCTTCCTGCCAGGCAACTCGTAAAAGGCGAGCGTAGGGTTACCGTCACTAGCAGCGTGAGTTTTAACTAGGTGGTAAACTTTCGCAGCGACTCACCCGGATCGGTACCACTGCCTTACCTATTCCTGCCGCCATAATGGCATGACGTGTTTCGGTTTGGAGGGTAGCCGGTAAACTTCCTTTTGCTAGAGGCCTAACATCCCGGCCTCAGGTTGGCAACGCACCATTTCCACCTTTATTGTCTCAAGGCGGAGTGAATTTCTTACTATCAAGAAAATCGTCTGCTTGTTTGCTTTCCAATATCATAAAAAAATGTAGATGTTTGTCTTAAAGCATAGAAAATGCTAATGGTTTAACAACATCATCGATCTTATTATGGACAGAATATATCTGGAGAAAACGTTTCGACACACTTATAAATATACCGTCACAATACAGACAGCCGTTTCATCACTACCTCTTTTCGTAGCGAATAGTAGAATTCAAAATCTTCCACTTTTATAATCAGCTAACAGACAGCCTGACCCTTGTTAGTAAAATAAAATATAATAATAAATATGCTATAAATATATGCATACAATTTTACGTATTATCAACTTGCTTTACCTAATACATTACCGCGCCAGGAAACGCCCGGGAATACATTATGCATATAAGTATGTTCGCGCGGAGCATGAAGAGTACATTCTGTTCGAATGATTAAACGAAGCATATATTTTTTTTTCTTTTCTTTTTTATTATTTATAAGACTAAAAAGCAAACAAGCTGACTGATTTCCTGATGGTAATAAATACCTATCCAAAGGTGGTAATGGTGACCGAAAACTTAAGGCTGGAATATTATGCCTCCTGCGATAGTACCTACTTGCCAAACCGGAACAAGACAGTGAAAAGCAATAAAAAAGAACAAGCATGGCGGTGATAATTATTTATATACGGTCGCGTAGTCAGCAAGAATAATTACTGCTCTTTAATTGTTAATTTTGTTCATAATTATTATGTTAGCTATCTTACATAGTCCGGTGAAGTTGTAAAAACATATTAGCAACTAGCTTCCCCCCGCGACTCCGTCCTCGCGGATGTCGGTCTTCGCCTGATAAAACTGAAAAATTAAGTTTTTTTTTTACGTATTTTTTCAGGATAAAAAATATTTTATGCCCAGGATAATAAGGTATAATTATACTAAGATTCATCGAGATCGAACGGTTAGTTTTCACGTGACGCCTGAACATACAGACAGACAGACAGTCTAAAAATGTTTTAATCACATATTTGGGTTTGGTATCGATTCAGTTACACCCCCTGCTATTTAATTGTTCAATATTTTCAATGTACAGAATTTACCCTTCTACAGATTTATTATATTATTTAGATTAGATTAGACTTAAAAAAATAGGAACGTTACTCGCCAAAAGCCGGCTTCTTCAATAATATACAAAAAAATGTAACAGAACATCGAACTCCTTTAGTTCCTTTAATAAACAGAGCATATTCTGTTTCGTTTTTACGCTAGTGTTAGGTACTCCTACTGATAACTTATAAATTTAAAAAAAATGCTTAGAAAACTACACACTCGTTCGTCTCCTGAAGACGTCTCATAGCCTTTCGACTCCACAGGCTTTATTTCGTTTATTAGGTATAAAGGCCGGATTTAACATTTTTAAAATAACTAACAAAGTTGAGTCACTTTTCATACAAACTTTTTTTTATTAAACATATATATTTTTTTATTTTATGTTCTCTAAAATATGTGACAATTGCCTACCAAATATTTTTAAAGTTGTCAATTATCACACCATTAAAATTAATTTTGTGCAAATAGCCTTCAGAAAAATAACATTTTAAAAATTGTTTGATTCGCATATTTCGTGCGAGTCAAATCATCCAATAACCCAAATGAAACACTCCTGTGACGTGATCAGATGTGATTGAAGTTATACTACTAGATAATAATACCAGATAATAATTGCAAATTTACGTAATCAAGTGTCGGAGCTATTCGATTAAACTCGTAATCCTTCGACCTTCATGTGCAAGTAGGATCGCAATTCGAATGCATTTGTAGCGCAAGAACATAACACGCCTGAAGTAAACTTCATCTTTCAATCTTTGCTTGCATGATTTAGAAGAATTAAGGACTGACTGTGATATGTAAATGATTATATATATAATATATATGTAATATACATAAACCACCTTATTCAAAAGAAAGTGTTAGTTAATTATTGTTTCTGTCACTTTCTATCATTTGAAATTTTTAGATTATTTTACAATGACTGATACAATCAATTAACTAGGTTTTTAAAATATTTTTATAAAAAGGGGTTTATGAAAGTAGCTACATTTTTATAAAACTATTAAAGTCTGTATTGATTTTAATTGAACTTTTTAATTTTCAATGACTCAACCATACCTACTGAAAATAATAAAGTATTACACTAACGGCACCTGTGAAAAGTATCAGCAAATTTGCGGGTGCACAATAGGGAATAATCTAGCCGGGATTAGATGGTGGTTGCTCTGGTTGTACTCTACCTACCTCTATAGGGATATGGTTTAAAATACTTAGTTCCTTTTTAGTTTAGACTTGAATAATACTTTAACTCAGGGACGTGAAAGCGGCCCACAACATATTTAAGTATAATTAGTTACTAGCTGTAACCCCGCGGCTTTGCTCGCGTGGCAGTTCATATAATTAAATATTGATTACAGCCAATTAATAAAGTTTCATGTTTCTAACTTAAAAGATGACGGTCTCCCTTACAAACTTTTAAACCCTATTCCACCCCCTTAAGGGTAGAATTTCCGAAATTCTTACCTTAATGGGTGTTTAGTCAATAAAACGATCCTACTCATTAAATTTCATGGCTTTAACTCTAATAGGACATGTTATTTTATAAATATTGATTGAATAAGTCTGTAAAATGTTGTCGTTGTGATTGATGTAAATAAGTTTTGAATGTATGTATTAGTAACAAAATCATTTTCTTCTGTATGGTCATAATCCAACATTAGTTGGCTTATTACAAACATAACCTTCCCTCCACACCTCAGTAACTATCCGATGTTGACTGAGTGATGTTCGGCGGTGATATTAGTTTTATTCAATGAGCTGAGAGATATGACGCAATATGAGTCCGGGGCAAGCGATTTCATCATTTCGTCCATAAATTTTCGGCAAATAAACCGGAAGGATATATATTGTTCCCATACATTCTGTGCTATCGATTTTCGGCGCTTAATGGAAATGCAGTGCATATATTTGAGTTAGTACGCACTTGTGTTTTTCCGTAAATACCACCAAAATCCAAATCAAAAACATTTACATGTAAAATATTGCCGAGATAATACATGACTTGCATTGTATCACGTAGAGCTAAGTCTCTCATTCTTAACCACAAAATATAGACAGGTTCAGGTACCTAAAGAAGTCAATCTCATGTATGTACCTACGTCGCTTACGACACCTACTTGGTCGTGCTGGGGTTGTTGTCTTCGGGTATTGCACAAAAAAATCTAGTAATGGTACTCGTATCTATTCGTTTGACTTGTTATTGAGAATTAATCGAAAAAGAAGAGAAATGTAAACTAACAATTGATAAAATATTCTAATGGAATCAATTTTAATTAAAACTATTTAAGTTCATTTAGACGTTGTTAAAAACATTTAAACTTACCAACATTCTACCTCACTGCGGTGTGCCTCCACATTTTAACTCTTATAGAATTTTTTTGTTTATGTCTGTCAAATAAATTAATTCTGATCGAATCAAGTTATACTTGTGTACTTAACACAATTTCACTAGGTTGTTATTGGGAAAAATGTAATTTTAATACAAAATTTGTCATTCTCCATATTCAACTGACCGCTCACGATGTACGTTTCTGCCGTGTTATGACAATCAATAGACCGTGAAGGTATATTACTAGTGGATGTTTCTTTTCTTTCTTTAGGTTTTGGCTTTCACGTTAGTATTTTGCCATTAATCAAGTAGAAATTTGCATTTTATTTAAATTTTATTTTAATTTTAATTATATCA
>NJDD01001007.1:149891-168415 GCA_002245505.1 Calephelis nemesis | reverse complement strand
CGAAATTCATTAATTATAAAAAAACTTCGACCATCTTTTCTCTCGATGGCGCAAAAACTCTACTACTGGATGTTACACTCCTAAAACAGATCAGGGGACTGATTTAGTATCTTTTTAATGATGATCACTGGGTAAAGTGTACATCACATAGCTGTCAAATGACGTGTTTCATAATTCTTCTGTGACTAATTGAAATACAATGGAGATACCAAATATAGAACTACGTCATTCGACAGCTGTTTGATGTACACTTTACCCAGTGGGCGTCACTGAGAAGATACGGAATAGCCACGCTGATAGCAATTTCCGAATATTACTGACTCACTCTGATACAGCAACCTCTCATTCTAAGTCTTGTGATGTCAGTTGCAGTTGATGTTTGCGCTAAAATTGTGTTACTCATAATTTTACCTCAACCACTTTCACTTGTTGCAACTTTAGGGTGACCCAAAATTATGTATATTAAAATGAGCATAAATCATTATTCGATTTACATAAAGGCGAGTTTGTAATTTATATTATTAATTGAGTTAATCGTTATTATCATCATGCGAACGTCGCGTTCCGGGATTGGGTTTATTAATTAAATGAGATTCGCATCTGCGACGCGACGGATTGCATGTCAATCGCGCTTGGTCTGCCTCTTGTCAACCGTTTCAATTAAAGCAAATAATTGTTTTTGAAGTTATACTTCTTTTGGCGCGTTAGGAAAAAATTATGAGTGTAAATTTTTACGATGCGCGCACACCGTCACGAAAAACCGACATGATGAAGTTAGCTACACATAACATTTTAGTTTTTCAAAAAAAGGTACCAACAAAGTAAAAGTAAGGACATCTACGTATGTTTGCGTGAGAACTGACACTGTATTCACAATATTTCTTTATTTCTATGGTTAGTGTCATTTTGTCTACAAATGTAAAATAAGGCAAAAGATAAAATTTTTAAAAAGATTTTTATCTTATAACGCCGAAGAAGTATAACTTCTAACGCGTGTACATAAGTACACACACAATTTCGTCGCTTTTCTTTAAATACTTCTACTATTAATATACTTTTAATCTCAATCTTAATATCAAATTTCAACTTCATCATCATTGTTAGCCTCGGTAGAAAATATTTGCATTTTTTATGAAACAAAAGACAAACAAGCAAAACTATTCACCTTAAGATAAGTGAAACACCACCAAAGAAGAAAAGTCTCACAGTAACGTTGCTGACTTAATAAAAATCAGTAATCTTCGTTCTTGAAAGAGGAATCCTTGTAAGCAAAACTAGTTGCCGGCGGCAGGCTAGAAACCTTATGAAAACGCTATTCCTAAATAATATTTTTGACGTAGCAGCATCAACATATTATAGAAGTCATATTTTCTGTACAGTTACCCTGTACAGTCTCGTAAATGCTTAGAGATAAAAGTAAATAAAAACTATTACTATGTAGTATAAAACTAAAAAATAGCATAAAACACTTCCTCTGTCCATAAGTCCCTTTGTATGCTTAAATTTTTAAAACTACGCAACGGATTTTGATTCGGTTTCTTTAACAGATAAAGTGATTGAAGAGGGAGATTTATATGTATGTTTCATAATCGTGCGAAGCCGGAGTTAACTGAGTCAATTATCGTTAACGTCATGCGAACGCCACGTTCCGGGATTGGGTTTATTAATTAAAAGAGATTCTCATCTGCGACGCGACGAATCGCATATCAATAGGCCGCGTCGCGGTTGATCCGCCTCTTGTCAACCGTATCAATAAAAGAAAATAATTGAAAGTCTTCCATATCAATACTTTTTGATTTCATTGTTTAATTACCTTGTATGTAATTACACACTATTCTCGCAACTGTAACAAGTTAAATAAATAAATAAATTTATAAATATCCCTGAACAAGTCACACATATTGAACCTAAGCCCAAAGTAAGCAAATTATGTGCTTGAGTTATGGGTGTTAGTGAGCGATTATAATACATAGAAATACTTAAACAGATACCAGAATAAATTTAATAAACACCCAGACCCGAAAATGTAGACATCTAAATGTTCATCACACAAATGTTGCCCCCGTCGGGAATCGAACCCGAGCCTCGCGGGTGGTCGATGTAGTTAGGCGTGTACGCTAGCCACTGGACCAACGAGGCGGTCAAATGGCGATATTAAATGGAATCAGTTAATGGCGAGCATTTATGTTATGGCTACAGGGCCAGATAATAAGATGAACGAATAATTTAACATTATGGCCGACCAATTACATTCACCGCATCGATTAAATTGATCGAGTTGTATCTGAGGGTGGTGCTAAGGAGGGCTTATAATACCGGCATTTTTGTAATAACGCCTTTAGAGCAATACCGACATCGTCACCTGTACTGTTAGTACTGTTACTAGATTTAGAACTTGTACCATTGATTTAAAGGTTTTATACCGGTACTGATTCAATAACACGAGAAAACAGATTACGTAATATTTTTTCTTCAATCAAATACCTATATTCCTTCTTGATAGATTTGAATGGTACAGATACCTGAAAACGACAATTAGCAACGTTTCTTGTGCATTAATTGGGTAGGTACCTTTATTAGGAGCAGGTATTCATAGGTATTACTACAGATATTTGGTAGGTATCGGTATCGAGACAGTACCAGCATACGAAGTACAGGTACCCACTTTGGAAGTGGAATCTAGGTATTGAAATAGCAAGAACGGCTAAGTACCTAGCGGTTCCAAGGCTAGGTGCTAAGAATATAAGGAAGCTAGACCATACGCAAAAGTCGTGACGATATGTAAGAATGTAACGATAACTGAAAATACTCTGTTCTCAATTTGTTTTAAATAATAATTTCAGTGGGAGGCTATCTGGTAAATTTACGTATGCAAGTACACATTTTGATAATCAAAATAAAAGAAAAAAACAAAAAATATTAAAACATCTCTCCCACGTGATAAATGTAGAAACACGTTTAGAATATTAGTACAAATGATAGTGTAGCTAAATAAATACGGCACAAAGACAAATATCGTACAAATGGCGCTATTACCTGTTTAATAAAGCACAGCTTGTGTAATATCGGATGTACGAGTAACTACCTACATATTTATGAAAAAGGGCCCAGACGCGGTGGGAATTCATTTCGCTGACATCTTCAATTTCTACTACAAATAATATTGGGTGGTTCTCGAAATCAATAATACATTGTGATGGTATTTTTAGATTATTTTCAGCAGGGACTTTTTTCTGACAACTTCCATTTCTGTATAAGTATTTGAAGTCAACGACGAAAATCAATAAGACATTGTAATGGTGTTTTAAAGTATTTTCAGAGAGGACATGTTTGTGTCAATTTTATTGATGTGTAGATAATTGAAGTCAAGATAACAATTTCTAAAAATTTTAATTTACCTTAAAATACTATAAAATACTTAAAATACTAATAAGATAAATAAAATTCCCACTACATAAAAAAAAGAAAAAGACCATTTTTGATATACTTATTGAAGGCGAAATTGGTTTTATGCGTTTTTACGGCGCTAAAATTATGATGAAGAAGAAAGTGATTTTCACCGACAATTCAAATTCCGACTACACAAAACTATGTACTTTAAGTAATCAAAAAAATACACTGTGGTAATATTTAACCAATAATTTTATAACCTCTCTAAAGTAAGAGATATTTGTACAAACACGCAGTTATCGAATCAAGCATTAAGGGATGGACCAAAAAAAATAAATAATAATAAATAAATAAATATCCCTGGACAAATCACACAAATTGAATCTAACCCCAAAGTAAGCAAATTATATGCTTGTGTTATGGGTGTTAGTCAACGATACTAATACTTAGAAATACTTAAACAGATACCAGAATAAATTTAATAAACACAGACCCGGTAATGCAGACATCTAAATGTTCATTACACAAATGCCTGCCGATGTCGGGAATCGAACCCGAGCCTCGTGGTTGGTCGATGTAGTTAGGCGTGAAAGAAGGTAGTTCTCAATCCTATTATATTTTTTATTTATTTTTTGTATATTTGTTAAAATTGCTTATCTTTTGGCCTTGTAGTCGGGAAACATTACTCGGCACAAACACACAAAACAACCGCGTTTGATCAATGACATAATCATCAACATATACAAAAAAATATACATATTAGGTATAACTCAAAAATTACTAGTCGAATCATGATAAAATTAATATGGGACCACGTCGGAAACATTACCTATATTTCGAAAAAGAATCAAATTGCGATGTTGTAACTAAATAAATAGTTGAAGTCGATTATTGCAATCCTACTGCACCTAATTCTGCATATACTTCTTTTGTGTTAGGTTCTAATGAAAAAATCAATACTCATAGGATCAGCTAGTAATAAAATATCTTAAGAACTAAAATCGAGCAGGTCTATAAATGTATGTAAATACGAGTAGGTTATCAAAAATGCAAATAAACTTATCTAGTCTGAACTAGACAAAAGTAGACAAAATTATCAAAAGAGCCTGGAACAACATTGAAGATAAAATATTCGCCTTAAAGTGTATGTGTAAAGAATTATTGCAAACTTAAGCAAGAATTGAACACAGGGGAGAATTGCTAATCTATAAATTGGTCATAAAATATTAAGTAAATTAACCAAAGTTTCCAAACTGTCAGATAAAGTTAACTAACTTCCCAATTTTCGTTGAAATTTCCTAATTAAGCTCAACATAAATACAATTTGAATATCTTATTATGTATCTGTTAACAAAGGCAAAACTAAATACATATTTAGGAGATCTACCCCCAATTTCCGAAATGCCAAAAAAATTTTAATCAATCCATGTACCTCTTCACAACAATTGCTTAACATTCGGTTTAGACTTTTAAACTGAACTGAACCGAATAGCTGCTAGATATCATCACTACATGTTCTAAAACAAAGTCATCCGGTCATGTCTGTCTGTCCGTCTATTTGCAATAAACTCAAAAACTACTGAACTGCTTTACAAGGATAGATAGAGTAATTCTAGTAATTCAAGGAAGATTTATATTTGTAATAAGTTAAAGTTTATAGTATATAACGATATTTTTTCAACATGTCAGAAAAAAATTATCGTCTCTTTGAGCTACTATCAAAAACGTTTACAAAATCGTTAGGTCCAGTTTGCACTGTGAATTTAAGCCACACGGGCTTTTTCAACTGAGTCTTATACGAATAACCGCACTGGCGGAAAAAAACTTTGATCTGATTAAAATGTAAGCGATGCGGCGCTAATTTAATTCCGCGTGGTGAAAATACGCAGTGTGTATTCCGCCTTAGGGTTACAACAAAACAGTATTTAAACAGTTTATTCCCTGTTTTTAGCTAAATAAAAAGGTCAGTGATTATTTATGTCTGTCTTTTGAATTTAACCTACTATACTCATTTTAAGTGTAAAAAAATGATATTTATGATGTGACAATTATTGTAAAGCTGTGTAAACGCATACAATATTAACTTTTATCAAATCAAATATTACAATCAACTTAAGTCTGTATAAAAAGAGTAAACATTGATTATATCATAACAATTTTTTATTTAAATATCTGGCAACACGATTATAACATGACATCACAATCTCTGGCAAGAGTATATTAATAATGTTGTATATACCGTTATTCTATAAATTTCTATGGTTACACTTGGCAGGATCTTGGAAATAATTTTCAAATTAAGTACGTTTATCCTAATCCAGACATTTATAAGCATTCGTAGTGGGACTCGAGAAGTCATTGACACGGTATTCAATCTGTGTTTAACAGAATATAATACGAATTTAGACAAACTAGCAATACAAACTATGTTATAGAATTTTTTATTAAAATGATTAAAACATCTCTTCGTCTTAGAATATTTTTAATCTTATCGGAATTTTTCGTAATGTGATGTTGTCATTTTAAATACTGTGGCGCCTTCTTTTTTATCTGCTCTACTACTACTGAAATTAGCTTTATTTCATGCACAATGTCATTACACTTTATATTAAACGATAGCTTGGAATAATTTTACTAGAGAATTATTAATTTTGCGACAACTAAATCGATTGCAAAGTTGGAAGAGCTTTAATAAATATTTAGGACCTTGCTCTAAAATATTACCATTTTTTCGAAATTCGATTTTATTTTTCGAAATTTTTTCAAAACTTTTCGAAATTCGAGTAACTTTTTGGAATGGAAAAAATTAAACTCCGATGGGGCAGTTTAAATAGCCCTCATAGATTTTCTCGATTCCTGTGCGAATGTTTTTTTGCAAAGGAATCAATAAACTTGAGAAACTTATGAGATGACAAAAACGCATAAGTAGCAATGGTTCATACTTTTATTAAATAAGTATAAATTTATTTAATTACATTAATAAAACATTCCACTTAATTTTCATCCCTTAAAAAATCCAATTTCATATTTAAGTAGGTACATAATATAAAAAAATCAACTTTTAGGCGTATCAGACAGTTTAAACATGAACTTTGCAATATTTGGGAAAAGAAGCAGACGGACTTCCTGGTAGAAAAAATACGTTGTCAACTACCTGCTTTATCTGAAAAACCACAAATTTTTCCTCGATTTATAAACTACAAAACGTAAAGTAACATTTACCAACTTTGTATAAACTTTACTACTATAACAAATAGAAAATGGAAATATCGGTTAAAAAGCTTAAGAAATTGACTAAATGAAAATCGCAAGCGATTAATTTGCTGAGTTTACTTAAAACTGTCTACGCCTGGGCACGGGTCTTGGAAAACTGGTCCTGGTGGTACATGTATTTGTAGATATAGTAGTCAGTAGTGTATATGTAGTAGTAGTAGTATAATATATTATACGGGGTGCCTACCGGTTTGCGACCTACGGTTGGTTAGCGGAACTGCAAATGGAATTAGGGAATAGGGTGTAGTAGTTTTCTCAAACCTGTATCTTAGGTTGGCATTAAATATAAAAAAATACTGTAAAATTACTACAAAACATTTGATATTTTCCATCGTCGGTGCCTCGTAAAACTTTCAAACAAAAAATTGACAAAATGTAGAAAATACTTGTACTGTTTTACTTAGGTATACTGTTTTACTAACTGAGTTTTAGCCCTGGTTATGCTAAAATTAAATGACACCGGTAGACTATTGATAAAGTAAGAAATTATAAGTGATTCGTAAAACAGTACAAGTGTTTCTTCATTTAAAAATCTGACTACTCCAAAACAAAAGTTCCATCCTACTTTCTAAACATAAATATACATTTATGCCCAGTGAGGTGGGCAGAGGCATAAACAGTATACCCACGATTAGTCGAAGACGCAAACGACCACACCGAGAGATTGTCAATTAACATTCAATTTATCAATAAGTCATTATTTTTGTGCAGAAAATATCAAATTAATGATTTATTAAGCGATAATCGACGTCTCTGAGTGGAAAAATTTGTCCCTTCGCTATAAGTTTTGAAATAGGAAAATGATAAAACTAAAATGAATGAATGGATGAACTCCTTATTGCGCACAATTAAACTTATTGCAAAATGGTACAATTAAGTATTAACAAGAGCATAATAGTTTACTAGCTGCGACCCGCGGTTTCACCCGCGTAAGTCCCAATCCCGCGGGAACTCCGGGATAAAAAGTAGCCTATATGTTATTCTGGGTCTTCAGCTACCTACATACCAAATTTCATCGTAATCGGCTTTGTAGTTTTTGCGTGAAAGAGTAACAATCATCCATACATACAAACTTTCGCATTTATAATATTAATAGGATAGTATAGTAAAATAAATATGTAATTTACATCACCGTGTAATGTGTACCTTTTACCGCAAAATGCTTTGAACGAGATCTATGAAGTAGTTTTTTTTCTAGTTATTACATCATAAATCGTAAACCGTAACAATGGTATATGAACTAAAATACTTTCATATTATTATGTTACTTGCTGCCACGGAATCCTTTACGAGAGGGTCCAACTCGCACTTGGCCGCTTTTTGACTGTTTCGGAATAAGTAAGCTGGTTTTTTGAATGTTCCTAGGTCGTATCTACTGTAACTGGTTCCACGAATATGCTACGGAATTTTCTTATGTGTCAACATTTCTGCACAGAAGATTAAAAAAACACATAAGCTGTGCATTAATTATTCATTAATTCCAAATAATAGTAAAATATGTAATTCCTTCTTGAAAACTTCAGAAATTATTTTCGCAAAAAATATCATAACGATGAAATTTTGGGCTCACCTGAACGTGCCAAACGAGACGGAAATATAAAAGCAACTAAAAGAGAAAATGGATGGCCGCTACTCGGTCTTCCCTTTGATAATGGCCCACTTCGCACAGTTCCGGCTATTACAGTAACAAATTTTTATCATTACATTTGAGATGATGTTAAAGCACTACGTGAATATTTTTTCTCCCCAACTTCTTAGATAATTAAGTTTTGAGTAAATAAGTTATGAGTGATTTCAGTCAATTTTCATTTATTTTGCAAACATTTTTATTAATAACAAAATAAGTGTCCAAATTTTTAGGCAATGATAACAGCTAATAAAAGTTGCCACAAATAAAAACTCCAAAAGCATTAGGTTTTCAATATTGTGGTGCGTTTTCTCATTTGAATTGCAGATTTTTTTTCATTTTACTTAATAAAATCGGCAAATAACAATTAACTGATTTTACTAAGAAAATGCTCAAAAGAGCAGCAAAATATGCCCATTTTCCCTGTGTTGATCCGGGCTCCTTCGCAGAATAGAACATCTGCCTTCCTGTGCCAGGCAGCTCCTAAAAGGCGAGCACGAGCTTATCGTGACTAACACTGTGACATCTGACTAGGTGATAGAGTATCGAAGCGACTCGCCCGGATTGGTACCACCGCTTCACCTATTCCTGCCGCCATAATGTCAGTGCTTACCGTTGACGTGTTCCGGTTCAGAGGGTAAGGTAGCCGGTAGACTAACTTTTGCTCGAGGCCTAGCATCCCGGCCTTTGGTTGACAACGTACAATTACCATCTTTGGTGCCTCTAGGCGGCGTGAATTTCTTAGCATTAGGAAATCCGTCTGCATGTTTCCCTTAATTATCATAAAAAAACGTCATTTGTCGAATGAGTGTTTTTTAAATAGAAGAGTTCATGCAATATAAATGCATTCAAAGGAGAAGACGTACCTACAATACCTAGTCCTATACTAGAAATCGAAAGTAATAGACACCTAAATGAAAAAAGGGGGGCTGTTAATAACATCCCTCTTTTTACCCTCTTTTAACACCGTGTTATTACTTTGACGTGTATGTCTGTGCATGTGTGTTTGAATGTTTATAGGATCACATCTTCTTAAAAAAATAAACGAAATACCAGATTTCTGATAGATTTTTTTCGGAAACTGATGTGATCGACCTGGACCTGGTTTAGCTACATTAGGGAAAACATGAATATATGTGGAGGAAGCAAGGCAGCTATGCAGAAATGGTTAAACTTAATACTTCATAATCTCTACCTACACCGCAAGCAACTTGACGTGATAACATGTTCATTACATAATAAATAGCATTTATATGACACATAATGAAATCTTATTTTTTTATCAAAACTTCATTATCTACACATATTGTTACAAGTTTTTGCAAATAATATGGCACAAGTGAAATAAAGTTAAACATATGTCAATAAATTTTACTTAATAAATTATTATTTACATATAGGTATGTATCTTCACCCCCATATCCCCGAAGAGGTAGGCAGAGACACAACCCACGACTAGTCGAAAATACTAAGTCCCACAATGTAATAGGTGGCAAGCCTATTGCCAAACCAGTATTGAATTTTTTTTTGAATAATTGATAAATTTGCACAAATTTATTTATTATTTATTTCGGGCCACTTGCACCTTCCTGGGGTAATTTTTATAAAGAGTTAATTAATCAAAAATATAGCAAAGAAACAAAAGTTAAAAAGCAATTAGAGTTTAATATTTAATTAGTAGCTAGGATTATTTATATTTTGGATTAATTTGACATAACTAATTATCGGGCTATCTGTGGATTGGATCGTTTCGTCAAACAGGGTCTAATTAATGTATATGGATTATAGGTAAATTGACTGCGATGATTAACTACATCAATAATTGTCAAAGCTAGACAAATCATCAAGGTTATAAACGTATATAAAAATATTCATGTGTGAATGTGTGTGTGTATGTAAGAGATTATTTAATCTAGATTGTAAGTATAAGTAAAAACGTAGAAACCCCGATTCTAAAGTACACAACGTCGCGATTTGATAATTGTTTTCTCGAAAGACATAAAAGATTTCCGAAATGTTCCCACATATATTTATCAACTTTCTGTTTAAGATTTTATATATATTGACAACATAATTGATGATGGTGCCGTCAATGCACACGAAAATTTATGCATTTTTAAGTATAAATTAAGAAAAAATAATCGGTTAATACCAAAATTTACATGCAACATGCAATCATAATCTAACTTTCCAAATAAAGCTATCAAAATCTATATATTTTGGCCGAGTAATTGCCTAACAAACACACAAAAAGAATTAAGAACACATAAAGTCCAAACAGTAACCTCCTCCTTTTTTGGAATGTGTTTTAAGATATTGTTACAAAATACCTACTTAATCTGTGATACTGGCTTATTACAAAAAAAACTTTTTTACCAATGGAAATGTATTTGAAATTGGATTCTCAAACAATAACATGATGCTACTTTCTGACTGATTGTTTAATTATATTATTTCTTTGTGCTAGGCCGGATTTTGTTTCACTACGTAGTATAAAACAAAGTCGCTTTCTCTGTCCCTAGGTTCCTTTGTATACTTTAATCTTTAAAACTTTTTTAAGATTTTGATATTTTTTTTATAGATAAAGTGATTGAAGAGGAAGGTTTATATGTATATTTCACAACGTGCCGGGGCGGGCCGCTAGTACATATATAAACCTTTAGTTAGCTTAGGCTTAGTTAGTACACTTGTGAATTAGGTATGTTCTGTAAAATTTGTGTATTGTTATAGTTATTGTACTTTTTATAATTTGAGATACTTTAACTCCAGCACTTTTCTTTTGCGTAAATGGAAATGAATGGATTAACAATTCCTGCACTCATCAATAAGCGCAGATGATTTCCATATCCTACATTTTCATTTCCCATCTGCATAAATTCTGATTCCAGCGAACGCCTGCTGTCTGACTCCAAAAACAAGAAGTTTCGACATGTGCTTTCAATTTAGCAGCACTATGAACGTCGGTTTCACTGTCATAGGACTCTAAAACAGAAATATGTTTTAATAGGGACAATAAATCTCAACTTTGATTTCAACTAATAAATAATTACATGGGTTTGAAAATAAGAAAAAAATACAGCTACACATTTTCTAGATATTTGTCAATTTTTGTTTGGTAGCCAGTCACATAATTTTTATTTATTTCTTACCAAAGTCAAATAATCAAATTTGCGTATCAATTGCAACCGAACCAAAGAGCTGACTTTTTATTTATTTTAAAACCAAGCCATTGTTTAACACTACTTTGATTAAATGTTATTAATTTTATTATAGTATAAAATCCGAACCCAATCCTCAAAGGTCGCGGGCGCGGGTAGACGCCGCTTCGTGAGTTCTTTGTCTTAGAGAGTAAGGAAGGAAGTAAGGAGTCTGGTAATCTATTCAAGCAATTAATACACCAGCTTCAGATCAGCAGAGTCATTGACACCTATGGAGTCCATAAGAGGCGTGCATTTTTTACCACCAGAAGAACCTCTATTTGTTGGTCTTTTTAAAAGTTCTAGTCCCATTGGTTGAAATACGATCCATTATTAAGATTCTATTGTTAATTCTGATAATAGGATGAAACAAACATCAAAGAAAAAATGTTTGGTGTACTTATCATAAAATATATTCAGATGCGTTGCCTAAACAAATACTGCTCTTACCATTTTTTTTTTATTTTCAAAGTACCACATGTAGCAATATTAAAATAAAAAGAATATTTAATCTTACTTAAAGGAGGAGCTCAAAGTGTCGCCTCACGGCCTGCGCCAGATTTTCATCTCACACAAATCGGCGGTCTCCTTTTGCATTACTCCTTCTCGCAAAAGAAGACCACTGGCCGGTTTGGTGCTTCCGGCGATCCCGTCTCCGCAACCTTATGAAGGATACAGGGAGAAGCCGTCTCGGTCCAATTGCATTACTCGGAGTGCCCGTATCTCCACCTCGTATATTATGCCAGTGGGAATGAGAATCCTTCATTTTCTTTATGTGATAAGATAGCAAACGAACACCCTAGCTGGGTGGTAAGGTAAGGTTTAATGGTAAGGTCTACGCTGTCCTACCCTCCAGACGAAACATGACACTTTCAAACGTTATCCCTAATGAACAATATATTTGTTACCAGAATCAAATTAATGTCCACCGACTGGAGCCGCAACGGGTCGCTAGTTTCTGGATAAAATTGTGGCCATTCGAATCAAAATGTTCTGAATTTTCGTTTTGCATGAATATTCTCGGTATTTCAGTAGAATGTAGACACCAAACGCCAGATGGCTGACATGGGCTTTTCAATCCACCTACACCGTGAAAGCCGATTTGACGAGCACGAAAAGTTTTTAATTGGAGGAATTATTGACGAAAAATTGAATTTTCATTCTATATTTTCAGAAGTTTTCATATGATGAATATTTAACACCTGCTGAGTTTCACAACTGAATCTCTTACAGGACAAGAAGTTTTTTAGTCACAATCTTCATGCTATGTCTATTGTATACCTAATGTCTAATACATATTTAAGATAGATATAGAAAATACATGGTTTACCTTGTTCTACGTCTTTGTAGAACCAGCTACTGACTATTAGAAAGTTTTGACTGGAGTAAAATTTTATCATGTGTTATGTTGTTATCAAGGGAATAGCTGCTTCCTTTCGATATATTCTTGGTTAAGCTCCTATAATCTAGATTTCCCCGTTATGGGCTGATTCCGGAGGCTAAGATTTTAAATTGTAGTAATTAACTAGGGACGTCACTTTGCTAGGATTTCTTATTTCCAAACAAATAAAGGCACGAGCAGCGTACACCTACAAGTTAATTTGTGAGTATTGACTTTCAGTTTACAAAATGCAGTCGTGAAGGGTTTTGTTCGTTTGTCTAGGTTTTATTTGCACGAGCAAGTGTTACTCTCATACATCTCTACAGCGCCGTAATATGTCAGAAACACAGCTACAGGTAGGGATGGGAAAATAGGTATCGATATTTTGTAAATATATCCATAAATAATGACTAACAAATATCGATATGTTGATATCTATATCTTTTTATATTGCAATTTCATTTTTAATTTTTTGAGACTTACATCAACACTGTTGTCATGAAAGTTTACTGACTCAATATCTATGTAATTTGCTAGACGTTTCGGTTTGCGACGAACTTTGTATGTTCACCATTTGCAAATAGGCATAGCGGCCCTTCGTTTTGCTTGTTGTTGTGTTGCCAAATTTGTAGTGTTTCCACAAGTTTGTTACGTTTTACCGCACAGGTTGCAAGAAACAGGTTAGTTGTTCCCTTTCTTTTTTAAAGAACTTCCACAAAGCAGACATGGCGTTTTATCATAAATATAATAAGACTAAGCTTGAATAGTCAATCTTGGTCCAAGATAGCATTCCCTAGATGTGACGCATGAGCAGACTACAGTTACAGTTCAGTACAGTTAGTACAGAACAGAAAATGTCTCCAGAACCATCTGTCCACATGCGGAGCTTAGTAGCTGGTGCTCATCCAAATAATCTTCTGTGCGCATGAAGATTTGAAGGTACCTTGAAATGCATGGTCATTGCATAACACTTGAATGGATGGACCAATAATTTTGCTTATTATTTTTTTAGTGTAACGGTTAGTGTTAGTTAAAGGATCATAAGAATAAAAACCGGGAAAATTGTAAGGAAAGAAGGTAAACTTCTCTTCAATTATGTCCATAAAAACTGTTAGTAGGTAGCTATTATTAATGTCAAGCTGCTATTATTAATGTCAAGGTTGCTGTACTATTAATGCGTAACGAACATACACAAAAACACAAACAATCGAATTAATCTCCTAGTTTTGGGAGTTGGTTCAAATATACATGGTACAGTGTATTTGACAAAGAGCACATTCCTGTTCTATCCCCTTCAGTAGTTACAAGAACCCCATACCACGAAAATTTCACTCGAGTTTTTTCAGAGAATGGTCCTATAAATGTTAAAGGAACCGGATGTTCGCTCGGTAACATAGAAACTTGCTACGAAAACCTCACACGGATAGGACGCTTTTCCGGCATCCGGGAATTTGTAGATATTTTTGTCTGAAATATTAAGAATAAGAATATATTTATTTCACTTACATCGTATAAGCTGTTTCTACGAAAGACTATATCATTCTGAAATTTACAACTGGATCAGAATGTGTTTATTCTTCCGAAAAATCCGGCGAAAGAGACTTGAAAAATATAACTTTTGCAAATCCGTATTAATATCATAAAAGCGAAAGCCTGTAAGTCTGTCAGTTACGCTTTTGCAGTTACGGTTGGACTTATTTTGATAAAATTCTACTTGTGCATAGTTTAAACACGGACTAATTAAACTATTTTTCCAAAAAATCGACCGTCCAACACTATAATCGAATATTAAAGAAAAAATTATGTTCACACCCACCAAACCTGATGTACTTTGTGGCGAGTTCTCCGATAATATTGGGGATGGACATAGGAAGTTGGATTGGTTCTCGAGCTCAGACTCTATTCGTAATCTCGTCACAGGTGGTCGGGTGGTGGAAACGTCGTTCCAGCTTGTCACATCCAATATTACTTGGAAGACTTCCCGTGCAACGATTACACGGGTTTCGCGGAATTAGCAAAATAAAGGCGTATTCTACATTTGGTGGAACGCTACTGATTTCTATAAAAATGGTTCTCTATAACACAAGCATATAATTTGCTTACTTTGGGGGAAAATGAAGTTCAGTCTCCCAGGTATCTCGGTAATAACTCGTCACAAGTAATTTAAAAAACATTAAAAGAGAAAGGGTATGATTGTCGCTCCCTAATTCCCTGATCCCTGGCCGTATCAAATTATGCTACATGTCGCTTTTGAAATGGAGATTAACTTTATTGGATTAAAATATCACAATTTTGAAAGAAAGAAAACATTTTACCGTGGGTAGGAATTTAACCCGCAATCTTCAAATCTCGCTGATAATGCTGTCAACTGAGTTACCAAATATATCTATATTTTACTTAAAATAATTTATATTTTTGTCTAATGTTAATTTGATTAAATTGTTATTTTATATTATCATTATGTAAGCAATAAGTGAAGAAGCACCACGGGTCTTTACATGGCGCTTTGTAAAGTTGGAAGCGATAGGTCGGCTTAAATTACCGTTTCGCTTTACTGAGTACTCCAGTTCCTTAAAGTCGATTTTAACCTTCTCCTCCAAATAACCACAAAACTGAACATCTTTCGAAATGTTAACACTGAGTACGCCAATACATTGTGGCAGTTAGGGAAACGCTCTCAAATTGAGGAGTGAAGTGAGTAAAGTGAGTCAATTTAGCGGAAAACGCGCAAACTTGTATCTTTCTAGGGTCAAATTACACCAAACTTGACTAGATTTAAAACAAAAGATTGCCGATTTTAGACACAAGTTGGTTCCAGTACTCGATGACGTGTTTCCGAGACATTATAGGCTGGTCTATGCTATGAGGCTTGCTCAGTGATGTCGTCTGCATAGCAACGTTGTTACTAATTTTTAAAATGTCATTTATATGCAGAATAAACAATGCAGGATAAAGCACACATCCTAGGGTAACACCAGCAATCAGCATCGACAGGTTTGGACTCAGAGCGAGTTACGTCGACAACAATCCTTATGCTGCACTATGTCAAAAAACCAATGATCCAATTGCAAATATTCTCAGGGAGTCTATAGGAAGGAAACTTCGATAGGAATACCTTGTGTCACACTCGACCTTTGCTATGTTCAAACTTACAGCCAATGCTTCTACTTCGCGTTGAACTGCTTGCGCCTTTTTTTTGTCGTTTGTTTTCTCTACATGATGTAAAGGTTTGTATAGAATTTGTGTAATTATGGTATGTATATAATCTATGGTACTCAATCAGTCCTGGTCTCTTTGTCACTCCAGTTCTATCAGTGCTTGCGCCTATTAGTGTGTCAAGTAAACTAAAAGATCACCAGCATGACCACCACATTTGCGATTACTTAATAGCTGGTATTCCTCTAAATAGGTTAAGAGCTGGCAGTTTTTATACTTTAGAAAACAATGAAGTTATGGCTATGGCTCGGTAACTGGGCTGATCCGAGCGAAGGTTTCCGCTTGGATCAGTCCACTTGTAGGGAACGAGTGTACTAAAGCGATTTTCTATAAACTCGGTACAACGCTTAATTAATAGAATAGCCGGAAAATTAATTAAAGCTTAGCAGTTTTTTCTTATGTTAGATATCGTTATATGTAGAAACTGGAAAAAGTGTGTATGGGAAAATTTAAAATAAAATATTTAAATTTTTCCAATACACACTATCAGTGTCTATCAATGTCTAGCATTACGAAGTTCGCCAGGTCACCTACTAAGTAAATAAATAAAAGTACATGGAAGTCTGTATTACCCTTTGTATTGATCATTTCGATTGTTATGTATATTAACTAGCTGTTCCGGCGAACTTCGTTCAACTAGTCAACTTATTAATGTGGCGGATGTTACAGATAAATAAATAAACAACTAATACCAACTATACTAGAAGAAACAAGTTGCTTTACTTGATTAATTACACGCCAAAACTATAATATAAAACCATACCGACCAACACATTAGTATACAATTGTAAAACCTTTACATAAATAAGCAAAATCGTATCAAATTATCATTCAATTTTGTTTCTGTAAACAATGTTTTTATACGCAACATTTTAAATCCTCAAGACCTAAGGTCTGCCGGTTTCTATAATAAATTTTCTTTCTTTCTACAAATTGGACAATAAATTATTGTTAAATGGAACTTTATATTTTGTTTGTTTTACTTTTCTGAAGTTATTTTAAGCAAACTCATTGTTACAGTCTGTCAAAAAGTTTAGAACTTTTTTATTTAATGATATTTTTGAGGTTGTATCAATCTTAGGAGCCAAAGAAATGGTTTGAGTGTAATCTGATCACATTTTTTGTAAAAGATATAAATATTTAACTTATCTAGCCATAAAAATATTTGCACACCATCACGTGCTAAATATGTTGAAAAAATAAATTAATATGCTTTCTATCGTTTCATTACATTTCCCTATTTATAAGCCACCTGAGTAGCATTAAGTTGGCTTTTATTTTAAGTCCTTGAAACCCGAGGCGTGCAACAGATATTTAAATGTTTTTCATTCGCAGGGTCTCAAACAATCTCTTAACTCAACAAGTTTTCCCTAAATCAAAAGCAATTGTTTATCAATGTGATAAGACGGTGGCCAAGCACATTGCTCTCCTGACCATCCATGGATCTCTACCGGGAAAGTTAATTCACAGCACTACACCACCAGTCGTCTAGACTCTAGTTAGTAATGACCCATGTAATACATTAAACATATGTATCGATATCGATACACTACTTATCGGAACAGCTATAGTAATATCAGAACTACATATTACTCCTCTACAACTATTATAAATGCGAATGTTCGTTATTCAGTTTTGACATTGTGAATGTCAAAACTGATGAAACAGGTGCCCGTGGAGAATGACTACTAACTATCCTCGCTTTTTGGACTAGGTATGTAATTACTCTATCGTCCTTTAGAGTAGTATTTATTCTATTGGTTTTATATGTATATATATTTATAAAACGTACACAGCTTATGTCTGCTTATTTGTTTTTAATTTCGTAGCTTCCATAATAATAAGATGCAATCACGATCTATATAGACCGTAGATGGCCACAACCGCACCTATAAGGTGCGGTTGTGGCCGGGGTGTTAGGCCTAATGTGCAAATCTGCCGACTACTCTAGCCTCTAGATCGGAACGTGACATTGTCACTAAGTATTGTAAGGTTAAATAATACATAAATAAATATCCCTGGACAAATAACACAAATTGAATCTAACCCCAAAGTAAGCAAATTATATGCTTGTGTTATGGGTGTTAGTCAACGATTCTAATACATAGAAATACTTAAATAGATACCAGAATATATTTAATAAACACCCAGACCCGGACATGCAGACATCTAAATGTTCATCACACAAATACCTGCCCCCGTCGGGAATCGAACCCGAGCCTCACGTTTTGGTCGATGTAGTTAAGCGTGTACGTTAGCCACTCGACCAACGAGGCGGTTAAGGATCCCTATGTACCATATACCATACCAATATACCACTAGTAGTCTTGTTTTTAATTATCTATTTAGCCTTTGTTCGACTCTGACGAGCTACCTGGTCGAAAGGCAGATAGTATATCCTACACTGGAGACCCGAACTAACACAGAAGTATATCGAAAT
>NJDD01001007.1:136765-147648 GCA_002245505.1 Calephelis nemesis | reverse complement strand
AGTAACGAATATGCATTTATTTGATATGCGTGTTGTTAAAGCATTATCCATTCATGGTAAATAAAAACAACCGGATTTTGAAACTAAAATTTATCACCGAAATTAATACACCCTTCTCTTAAAAATAAATATCGTCTATCTAAAGTTTCAAAACGCTCCCCTGTAAAGTTTGTTTTTTGCAGTTTCGTAAGTTTACCGTAAAGGTGACGATATATGAAACTCCTGAAACCAGCCCAAATATTCCACCTATTTGAAACCCGCAAGGGACGTGCACCTTCATGTAGTTTGTGCTTACATAATCTGTCCAAATTAACCACTCTATTATTAACTGTAAATCCATAAATCTATCTCCAGTTATAACAGACTGTGTACGCTTTAGACGAGTTACGAATAGAGCTTTGTCGTGTTCTATAGGTAAGTGGCACACGCGGCCTTTGTGCCAGACCATAAGACACACCAATAACATCTATGGTGCTTTAGGCGACCCTTGTCTGTTACAACCAGAAGAGCTAACTGTTGGTTAACTACTCTTGTAACATAAATAAATTATACTAGCAATTTGCCCTGCCAACAATAATAGTCTTAACCAAGGTTTATATCTTTTCTGGAAAGGATTAGGCTAAAAAAAAAAATTGAATAAAATATCATAAAAGCGATTTTGTAGCGACTCTACCTAAAACCTAACACCGCACCGGAACAAGTTCATTCACTGAGAAAATACAAAAAGTAGCTCTTTGTTCAGTTTTCTTTTTTTAATTTTTTAACCGAACGTTATTAGAGTTCGATACGGAATAATTTTGTTTTAAAGCTGACGTGTACGATATGGTTCTTGACTACAGCACACTTAAGGTTTATCCATACAATGTACTTGAGTTCATGAGAGGATTTCGACAAACACTCGAGTGTGCCTGATTAGGACCTGAGAGATACCTTGTACCTACGATGGTTAAATACTTGTATTGTCTTTCTAACTTATTTTAGTTTGATAACGTACTAGATAAAGCATTTCTTATAAAAGTGCCATTTGTAAATTGTATACCAATTAGTGCCTATTCAAATATTCCGACATTACAAACGTGATTTTCTGGAGAAAAAATTCAGAAAACTTTGATAACATTCAAAAGTTTATTAGCCATTAGAGCAACCCGTCTGGTAGACTTATTTCATACACCGGAGACATACATTTTAGGTATGTACATTACTAATAAGTATAAGATTTTCTTACGCTTGGTCAAGTGATTGAATTGTACTTTCCGTTCCCCGCATCGCTATCAATTATAAAATATAACGTGACCTTTTTTATTTATCACCATTTTCACCAACAAGGGCTACATTTCCATGATGCTAGAGTGACTGCACATATAGCAACCTGGGCTTCCCTACTATAATATTAAACGCGAAACTCAGGGCACATCCGTTTTATGTTACACAGTTCGACAGTTTACACGCTTCGCATAAACCTTTTCGCCAAAATAAAACGTATTTACGACTCAGCAACAAGAAAGGCATAAAAGCTCAAAGTATAACGCTTACAGCACAGTAAATCACAAGAATTTTCCCCCATATGTAGATAATAAAGTTCATGTTATCATCTACCTAGTTGGGACGGAGGTCCAGACCCGACGCTAAAGATCTTCCATGAGGGTCGGGTTCGATTTGCAAGAGAGCATTTGTAAAATATTTACTACTTTCACTTAGAGACGTCAATTGACTTCAAATTTATCATTAAGTCACAATTTTCTTTAGAAAATGTCGACTTAATCACTTATTAAAAGATCTTGCATTGTATCTGACAAGTCTGACCACAAATTTACCAGAGGGTCAACCTCTAAGTATGGGTCACAATAAATCTCGACTAAAAGGTTTTCTGTGGGCTCCTTCAACAAAGGACTCGTAATCGCGTGTCCTGATAGAATGTACGTGAAGATTTAAAGAGCTACTTACTTCAAAACTGCGGATATTGCTCTGTTAAGGCTCTGACAACTGTTCTCTTGTTTTTAAATAACTTAGTAACAGCAAAAAATTACATCACAAGAAATCACATGAATATTATCCAAACTACACAAACATCTGCAATACAGAATAAACATAAAACGGAAAAACTTAACATTTCTCATTTTAACAACATCTTACAAAATATAAAAGTAAAAACACAGAGTATTTAGGAATAATATGAATTTAAAACTAAAAGTAAGGACATGAAATAAAGTCGGGAATTAGGTACCTACTCGACATTTGTTTTTCCAAAATGTGGGAAATATTTATAAATTAATAACTGTATGATAACTTACTACAGGTTTTATGTCATATTATTAGTATTTGTGTGAAAGTGTTAGTATAATAATTATGTTTGAACATTTTTAAGAGGGAAAATAAATGTATTTATTTAGATTAGTGTTTCTATGGTACGTTTGTATGTTATGTGCCATGACATAAACTAAAAATTGCAATTAAAGTTAAAAAGTAAAAATATCAATGTCGTATTAGAATGAGAGAACAAAAGCGTTATGTAACAAATATAAAGCAACAACGTCAATATGAATAGTATGTTTATTAATTTAAATAAATTTAAAATAACATAATAATTTTAAATTACAATCAAACATAAATTTATTAATAATAAGAATTCAAAAAATTAAAATAAAAACAGTAAAATAAAGTTATAAACAATAAGTAAAGTTTGACCGCCTCGTTGGTAGCGTCGTCGTCGCCTAACTACACCGACTAACGCGAGGCTCGGGTTCGATTCCCGACGGGGGTAGGCATTTGTGTGATGAACATTTACATGTCTGCATTTCCGGGTCTGGGTGTTTATTAAATTTATTCTAGTATCTATTTTAGTAATTGTATGTAGCAGTATCGTTGATAATTTGCTTACTTTGGGGTTAGATTCAATTTGTGTAACTTGTCCAAAAACATTTATTTATTTATTAAAGTTGTCGTTTAATTTAGTGGTGTTTTTCCTCTAGATATTGGAAAGTGCTACAGTAACTTTTTTCACAAAAATTTTAGTTTTACGATTTATTTTAGAGATACTGATTGAATGTCTTTAGGAACTTAAGCATGCTTAAATATGCAGATTTAAAATGCAGCATGTCTTCAACTAAAATATAGTAAATTACAAAAATAAATTGACTAAAAATAAATATTTTATTTATGAAACAGAAGAAACCTAATTTTATAAAATTAGCACAGGCAACATTAAAAGGTTATATTAATCTGTTGTTCGCGGAGACCATTGTCGCAAGACACCACAAAGGAAACGGGGCAGGACGAGGCGGACTGTGAGTGGCGCTAAAATATATCCCCAGACATTAATAATTCCTTTTCGAGACCAGAACCTTCCTTAATTGCTGCTAGATTTATGATTGAATTACTCGGAAGCTGAATAAGGAATTGGAGCAGTTGCGAAATGGAAAATCTAACGTCAAAAGTAGCAAAACCTTTTGTAGCAACGAATATTTTTTTCTAGAAAATGTGAAAAAGTAAGTATCTACATGCCTATATCGAAGAGGTAGGAAGTCTGTCGCTAACCAGGCACATATTATATTCCAGGCAACCTTAATTTTATTTGAAAATTAGGAATACGCATTTTCTATTTGTTTTTTCTTACCTGAGCCGAGGTATCGGGGTACCTCAAGTCCGATGCTGGACCGCTAGACTACAGGGGCGATTTATCTAGCAACGCGGTAGGTTAACTTCACTGTAAAGGTTTTAAATTATTTAATCCACAGTTGGACATTTTTCGGCTACTCACGCGTTTCCTGGTTTTACGTACCTCTCGAGGGTCTGCATACCTCGTTTGGGATACGGGCGTGAAAAAGTTTTTTTTACTTTTACTAAAGGTTATGTTATGGGATGCTATCTTAGAAGTAACTAGCCCGAGTTTTAGATTAGATAAAAGGACAACGGCGACCACTAACACTAAGGTGACTGGAAAGGGTAACAAGTTGCTACCAAGCCCGGAGAGCTACTGCTCAGCTATCACATATGACGGACAATATTGGCAATTCTGTCTTAACTGGCATAATCAGGTATTTCACCATGAAATCTTAAAAAAGCAATCATACATTAACGATCACAGTCCATCGCCAGTATGATTTAAAGGTCCTGTGTTGGCGTTAACCACAGAATATCCCGGGTTCAATTCCCGCGCAAAGATTTTTTTCCTGATAAATTCATGCTGCCACTGATTCTCACCGATCACATTGTAGGACTAAGTATCTTCGGCTAATCGTACAGTAAGTAAGTAATCGAACAGGAAAACGGGCGCGGGCGTGAAGATATTTTATTGTTTTTCTGTGTAACGCAACTAACGTAGCGGTAGTATCATATTTACATATCAAGCTTACCGTACATCAAACAACTACATTGTAGTTCGCTTTTCCTGTGTCTCTTTTACAACTCGACGACGGCAGGATTATTTTGCGAAATGCAATAGAGGCCATATATCAAGGAGAATGAGGAAGTTGCCTTTTTGCGTTGACACATTGTATTATTGAAATATTATTACATCACAGGCCTTTGTTATTTGCAACGGGATTTGTTATTGAATTATTTGTTGAATAAGAATGAATTTAGAGCAGCAGTAGAGAGAAAAATGTCTGGCCTGGTTTCAGATATAAAACCTATTGTAACAAAACTTCAAGTAATGCAGATACTGAGCTATGTTTATCAGGTTCCATTTTTCGAAAAGCGAGGCGATATGTGTATCTATATGCATTTTTTGTGCTTATTGATATCTTTGTTCTTCGGATTAGAAGGCACCCTAGTAGACTCTGTTTTAAGGGTCCATGTATGCTAAAATACGTCAGCAAAATAATGTTTTTTTTTATACTAAGCAATAATGGATCTTAGTGACAAAAATACACAAGATTAACATTAATATGGTTTATAAGACTAGTGTTTCTAAAACACGATTCATTTCACTTTGCTCAATAGAAAAAGATCAAAAAGTTAACCCTTTTTTGAAAACCAAACCTAGCTGTCTACTTCAATAATGAAAATATCGACACCAGATTTAACATACACATAGATAAGTATTATACCTAAAAGATAAGTGTTTAAGTTTTTATACTTTTTTTCAAATTATTTTTATAGTGTCAAAAATAATGATTTGTCGCTAAAGACATTTACTTTAGAGTGCAATATTTCATAGTAATCATGGAACAGGGGAGTGCGGTGATTGGCTCTTCTGGCTGACTAAGTATGGGGTCTTAACGATTAGTACTTAGTAGTATTGTAGTACACTACGTTAACCTAAGTAAGGAAACTACATGGTGGTGTTATCAATACTACTTTTTTGTAACCGGCGGTAGGTATTTATGTAATTATTCAACTTGTAAATTGGAGTTCACTTAAATACTAAATGAATAAAGTGTTAATTATTTAGTTCACATACGCTAACTACTTAAATATAGAACTTTACAGTGACACACCTAGCAGCTGTTCACAACTTCGTCGGCGTAGAATGAATTTTCATGTAAACGTTTATCGGTTAATTATTGTTAATAATATAATTAGGTACATGTTGTTGTTCGAGAGTAGATTTTTCTAAAACAAGCTATTTTTTGAACTCGGATCTTTAACTACCTATATGCATAACATATTCCCCGTTTTAGTCCGGGCTTCTTTGCAGAATAGACCATCTGCCTTCCTACCAGGCAGCTCGTAAAAGGCGAGCATTGACTTACCGTCACTAACACCATGATATCTGACTAGGTCTACCACCTAATCTAGTTTTGCAGCAACTCATCCGGATTGGTACCAGTGCCTTACCTATTTCTACAGCCGTCACGACGTGTTCCGGTTCGAAGGCTAAGTTAGCCGGTAAACTTACTACTGCTCGAGGCCTAACATCCCGACCTCAGGTTGGCAACGCAGCATTACCACCTTTGGTGTTTCTAGGCGGCGGGAATTTCTTACCATCAGGAAATCCGTCTGCTTGTTTGCCTTCCAATATCATAAAAAAAAACAAATTTAATCAAAATCTGTCCAGTGGTTTATCGTAAGAAATAAGTAGGTAGACAGACAAAGACAATATAGTAAATTAATTGTATTAATTATACCTATTGAATTAAAATACTTCATTATTTTACAATTCTGAATTATTCTTACTACCATCAAATACAGTATTTTAAACCCTCCACAAAAAACAGGGATACAAGTTTGACGTGTCTGTATGTATGTGCATATACATATATTCTTAAATTTTTAATGGATAAACCGATTTTTTTGTTTGAAAGCTGACACGATCGCCATTTTTCTTAACTACTTTACGTACCTATATAAAATTTATTCAAAATTTTAAATTTCAGCATTATATCTGAGAATCATTGTATTTAATATCTTCGAAGGATATCTAAATAAAATGATTTGTGAATTTCAATAAATCACCCCATATTCTCCCTTAGTTTGAGCCACAAAGTGGTAGCATTATGGAATAAGTTTTCCCTTTTGAAGCGTCACGTCTTTTTGTTATTGAAATGTTACGTTATATTTTGTCGGAAACGAGGAGACGGGGCGTGTAAAATGTATGACTAACGAACTGTATACATGCTGGAGTCTGAATGTGTGCCACATGAAAGTGTTAAATGGGTTTTTGAATGTTGGAAGTTGAGTGTGTTCATACTGAACTATACCATCAGATCAATCAATAAAGCATCCCCTCAGGCCTAAACCAACATATTCCTGTTTTTGTTGTAAACGAGACGAGAACGTATATTGTTTATTCGCGACTTTGTTATGTGTAAAATAAGTTTTTTTAACAGAGTCCAAAAAAATGACAAGGCTACGTCCGCTCTTTTATTTTTTATTAATGTGAGTCGAATTGCTTTAAAGCATTAATTTATTTGTATGTGAGTGTTCTTCCAAAGTACCATTTCCAAAATTCTATTGTCACCAAGTGTGGATCTGACGGTGGAATCCCAGAAGGGTTACTCTTGAATCTCGATTTCATGAAAATTGAAAATTGGAGTCGGGCATGTCATTATAGGTATTTTTGGAAACAGTTCTAGTGTATTATTAACATGTTTCATCAAGATGATTCTTTGCTACATTACGGATAGATTTCGTAGGGGGTTATTGTTTTTTTTTATTTGGATATATTTTAATATAAGCACTTGTATTGTTGTAAGCACTAGGCTTTGGGCAATTTTCTAAATTATAAAAGATATGAAACAGCTATTGACGGAATCGTTAAAAAAGGAAGTAATTTCGTCATATTTGAATTCTAGCTACTTCTTAAATGGTTTGGGTACTCGTCAGCGAGAGACGAAGGGTTAGTACAGGTTCAAAACTGAACTAAGATGTTTCTTTTTCTCTTTTTTAAATAGTTAATTTTTTATATAAAGGTTAGCGAACAAATACAAGGCTTTCCTGATGGTTAGAGACAACTGCGATAAGGCCAATAAACACCATAGATGTTATAGGTGCCTCGCTGTCCTGAAGCAAAGATAGAAGGCCTGTTATACAAGGTGTAGTAGGTTTCTCCCGATGTGGTTACAAACAGTAGTCTGAAGGCAAAATATTCTAGACCGCCCATTGATTGAGCGGTAAGCATATACGTCTAACTATAACGACCAACAACGAGGCTGGGACTCGATTTCCGACTTGGGCAGTTGCTAAACACAGATGTCTGTATATCCGGTCTGGACGTCTAACTATAACGACCAACGACGACTTGGGCAGTTTCTAAACACAGATGTCTGTATTTCCGGTCTGGACGTCTAACTATAACCAATGACGAGACTGGGATTCGATTTCCGACTTGGGCAGTTGACACAGATGTCTGTATTTCCGGTCTGGGCTTACTGATACATTCAGGTATTTATATGTAATAATGTCCTTGACTAACACCCATTTCACAAGCATGAAAATTTGTTTACTTTGGGGTTAGATCCATTTGTATGCTTTGTTTGGGATGTATATTATTACTGTTATTTATTTCATTTCCTTTTTATTTTAAGATTTTTTGTACATTCTTACTACACTGTTTTAATTTTAATGTCATAACTATACCTAAATGGTTACAGAACATATTTCTTAAAAAATACAAATGCATAAATGGGATAAGTTAGCGGGTCGCACTACTTCGGTATGATAAATTCGAACTGACCTCTACAACTTTACACTATGTTTAAATAAGTTTGACTGTTAATACAGTTTAAAACTCGTATTGGTCAACACTGTTTTAAACTTCCTACTAAAATAGTAAATTTTAAAATGTAAATTTTGAAATATTCATTCCATATTCCCTTCAAAGCGATAGAACCGATACTAATGAATTTCGAAAAATCTACAAACAGATTAGACACTGAAATAGGACAGAGACTTCGTTATACCTTGATTTTTTTAGTTCTGATGTCAAAATTTATTAAAGTTGGTTCAATCGTTTTTGCAAAAAAACTAAACAAACATATAAGCATACACACTTTAGCAGTCATAATGTTAGGTAAGTTGATTCAAATTTTCGTCAATTTTGACTAAGAGTTGCACTGCTCACCCTTTCAAGCATAGTAGCAATTCCAGTCATAAAAAGGTTACATGATACAAGGTATTATGAGTATTTTGGTTCAAATGCTTCGTAAAAAAAGGATGAAATATCAATGAAGTAACAAAAACATACAATTAACTAAATTCTCCCCTGTTTCGCAAAAAAAAACTCACTTTCTGTGATACAAAAACATACTATAACACTCAAAAGCTAAAGCATGTTTTTATAAGGTTGCAACGTGCTGAAAATGACTCTAATGGCGCCTTTTAGAATACTTTAATTTTATTACATTTAATTTCATTGCTCATCCCGAGCACGGAAAATGTACTAAATTTTACAATTTAAAAAAGAAATTGTAGAATTTTCGGTATGTACCTCATACGGTTAGAATATTCGTCAGTATGAGATGGAAGGCTGTAGGTTCAAATTCTGACTGAAGTAAATTTTCATCTTTCAATAAAACTTGCGAAAAAATTTTCTTATGATCGCAAAAAAAGGTAAAAGTAAAGTATCATATGGGAATCAAAGTTTGTAACAACGGCCTTAAACCTAGGTATACATCATATGTTAATTTTTTAATCGTTAAAAGAATGTAAAAAAATCACCACTAGTCGTCCTCGAAAATTCAAATGTTAGAACATTCGTCAGCGAAAAGAACAAAAAGGTGCAGGTCGAATCCAGGTTGAGGTGAATATTTTTCTTCCTTTTACGTATGTATCTATATCCTATTAAGGTAGCATGGCTTCCGTACTGAGAGAAAATTGTCTACCTATTTACCTTACAGTCTAACGAAGTATCGGGTAAACAAAAATCATTATCCACAACAATCACGCATCAGAAGAGAAAAAATTCGTTTCACTTACAATTTGCTATACGACGTTGTTATTTCTGGTGTTGCCATTCAAAATAATTGCTACAATTACAGCACATCTCAGCGCTCACAAATCACGACATAATTGCCGTTCTGAAGATCCATAGGGCTGATTGATAGCGAAACATAAATACTACAGGATCAAAAGGAAATCGCGCAAATTCGTTGTCTTAGTAGGTTTCATATTCAAAGCTTAGGGCTTATGCAAGTTCCTAAAAGGCTTTGTCAAAAATATACTCAGACTGGTGCCAATTCTGACACACTGCGTAATTGTGCTGCGTAGGTAATTACAAAACTAATTTAAAGCTATCGCAATATTGTGTCAAAGAAAGCATTAAGAAGAGCCAAAAGATGTCTAGTGCTGTTAGATAAGCTTATATGTGACATTTCTATACACTTTTAATCAATTGCTTGGAAAACATTGATTAGAAACAACAGAGGTTAACATGTTCGGACTAATCTGAAATGTCCAGAATGTTCCATATCCTTTGTTATTGTCTCCTTGGTAAAAGATAACATACACCTAAAATAAAATTAGTAGGTGCTCAGTAAAATTAGAATGATTGCCTCAACTTATTTTATTTGTATGCTCTATTTTTTAAAAGAAATAATATTTTAAACAATTTACATTTATTAGATTACATTAATTATTTCTAACTTCATTATCAAGTTTCGATTTTACCATTTTCCTTCTAAAGGTAGTCAATAGTTCAGAGGTAATCCCATCTAAATTTCATTAACTTCCCACAAGTAGTTAATTAATTCAAAATTATAATAATTATTTAAGCATACTCGACGACATCAATGTCTTAAAATTATTCTTCGATGAAGATCTTTAACCATAGCAAAATTGTTAGTAATTGGTGGAATAATCGCATATCAAACTATAAAAAACAGAATGAAGACGAATTGAAAAATTTCTCCTTTTTGGAGTCGGTTCAAAATACAAGAAATGGAACATTTTAGACGTGTCAAAAGATGCTAAATATAATTTACCCAAGTTTTTAAGAATGAAAAATAATTCACCAGTTTAAAAAAAAATGAAGCAAGGGAAAGTTTTTTCTTTCTTTTACATGTGTTAAATTTATCCTAATCATAAAAAGGCACTAAAATAGAAATATTTTAGAATATAATTTATTTCCTATTGCTCAATTTCGTACTTCCATCGATACCACATACGCAAACAACACTTGCAGAAGCCTTGACCAACTACATCAGAAAGTTAAGCAAAATTTACATTGCAGGAATTCAGTGCTCCCAGTATATAAACGCGGCACCAACTTGAAGTCCGGTCCGGAGACAGCCTACAGTGTAGGCGTTATAGGTCCAACCAGTTTGGCGCAACTTTCATAATATTAAAAAAACATAAAAAAAAGTTTACTATGTTTTATATTCGCCTAAATCATATGTCACTAGTTGCCTTATATCTGTTGCCTTTAGATTTACTTTCAAATTATACGGGTTATAATTTTTCACCTTGTTGTCAAGTGACATGTGTCACTTTAAGTAATCTTTATA
>NJDD01001007.1:115935-128609 GCA_002245505.1 Calephelis nemesis | reverse complement strand
TGAAAAAAACCGCATCAAAATCCGTTGCGTAGTTTTAAAGATATAAGCATACATACATACAGACAGACGCGGAAAGCGACTTTGCTTTATACTATGTATAGAAGATATTTTAATTTTAGCACTTTTCTTGTATTTTGGATAAATTTTCAGCCTTTTTTCGCAGAAAGAATTTGACACTTCTTCGGTGGACGACAGAAAAAATGCAAAAATACTTACATTATCTATGTTTGCAAAAATTAATCCCCATTTGCGTTATCGCATCACGCCTGACCGGATGAACCAATTTTGCTTATTCTTATTTTGTTGTGTTGCTTATAGTTTATATGAAGAGAAAAACCGGGAAAGTTGAGGGGGAAATAGGAAAATTACTTTCATTATTTCCATACAAACTGTTAATAGTTGTTAATTTCAAGCGATACGAAGTTCGCCGGGTCAGCTAGTTTAATCATAGTTATTATAATTAATGTAGGTCAATTTTACTCTTATGGGTTGCATTAAATATTTGGCAAATACAGTTATCATGAATTTGACATTTCATAAGCAAGTATTTGAAAATTATACCCCTACAAGAATAAAATACGGAATGCAGTTTTTTATGAAAATAACGTCACTTTCTAAAAATTGCGATAAAATCTAATACCTAGATTAGGCCCACCGATTTTTATTACACCGGGAAATAAGAAATTTATGATTATGAGATATTTAACATTTAGTATACATATAGATGTTTATGCCTGGGACAACTCTTGCAACTCACCAAGTAATTTTTGTGTGCATATGTATATCACTGAACTTCTTCTAAACGACTGTAACGATTTTAATATTTTTTTCCTTTTAATTACATGGGACATGTCTGTCATGGCAAGATGAAATAATGGTATTATTTCTTTCATTTTATTGAGCATAAATAGTTCACATAGCCCATAATTACTAAATCAATTTTTAATACGTACTCAAGTTTAAAAATATGGGTCGCTTAAGTAAACAGAAATAAATTTTAAAAGCGCTCGCATATTTTTCAAAAGCGGTAATAACGAGAGTTTCTTCATCAAGTCCATTTAAACGTTTACGACTCATTAGATTCAAATATCTCAATGTAAGTATTTCATCGCAATCCACCTTTTATATCGCTCATCGTAATAAAAAAGCTGTTTACCTAATGTTGCAGAGAGCCATTAATATTTTATGCATTTGAATTTCGAAACAGATTAATTGGAAATAGAATGTTTTTTTTTTCTTTTTTTAAATGACCAGTATTGCTAATTGTGAAACGCCTCTGTGGTCGAGTGGTCCGGGTGTTGGACTTGACTGCATGAGGTACATATCGGGAATGTGGATGCTTTAGGTATCAGGTGAGACCTGGGTTGATATTTCACGATCAAATCGAGTTTGATCCGAGGGTGCTGTCAAGAGTCTCCTCAGTCTCAAGAGAGAGAGAATACCGGCGTGTTGATTAGAAATAGAAAATATTTTATTTCGCGTTAACCTTAAAATAGGCACTTGTGACACGTGTTAGATATAACACTAAAATCTACTACCAGTACGACGCGTTCGTTCTGTTTGTAGATTTTAGTATTATACACACACTGAGAAGATCCGGCAAGGTTTTGTCAGTATTCCTCATTTTGAAATATGTAAGTTTACAACAATTAAAGTAATGATACATTATATTTATAGTTGTAAGGGTTTGGCATCAGGAGCAAATAATCCTAAACGCTCTTACCTGACAAACATTTAAAAATGGTATAATATCCTTTTTAAATATTAATTGCCATATTTTTATATTTGCTTTTATTAAAATTCATTTAAAATTGCCCGCTTAGTCGTACCTAGTACGAGTCATGACGTCACCAACCTGTGCATGCGATCGGTGGGCGTTTACGTTACAATCATATATTTTGTATTTAACGTCGGATATAATTATATCCACCTTTTATATCCGACGACGACTTTTATATAGAATTATATCCGACGTTATTTATTTTATTCTATTACTTCGTAAACGGAAAATGCTATCGATTTCCAACCCTCTCTCAAAATTTTGGTTGGTCCTTTAAATGTTAACCTTTTTTTTGAATGGCTAATTTGCTGCTAACCGCAAGGTTTTTACAACTTCACCGGGCTATGACAATTAATGTTACCCTACATAAGTATATATGTATATGCTGGTGTTTATAATTATAAAATTTTATTTCAAATGGCTAAGTTTGGACGTTTCATTACTTTCATATTCCTTTTTTTTTGCTTCCAATATGGTCACCTGTTTAATTTACCTACTTTTGGTGGTAATTCTGCTGATCACCAACTAAACACATTTGCAGCTCATTCGTATGCATCGGAATGTATATTTGACTCAAAATTTGTATTTGTTTTACTTTTAATCATAAAATGTGTGACCTAAGTGTTGAAACGCTAACGAGTGCTAGTACAACTGAGCTGGTATTCGCTTTAATTAGTTCTGTCAATATTTTCTGGTGACGAGGACTTGATGCAAAGAACCTGGTAATTGAACTGGGAGGTAGCTAATGGCTGGATCAAATATATTTATATTTTTAAATCAAGAAACACTTATACTGTTTTACGTACTACTTAGTAGTTTAAGTTTTAGCCCTGATGGTGCTGTTATAACCGAAACCGGTAGACTATTTATAAAATAATAAATTATAAGTTAAGTGGAAAGTGGAAGGGAACAAGTGTTTCTTCATTTAAAAATATGAATACCTAGATCAAAATTGAAAAATTACAGTTTCTAAAGTTTAATGTTAAGATTAATCAACGTTTTCCGAGACATAAATTAAAAGTCATGTGTAGGCCAATATGTTAGCACTAAACGTGTTTTGTCTCTTTCTATATCGTTTGTAGAAAGAAGATAGCGATTACTTAAAATTCATTTAGAGAGTTTGTAATAAAGTTACCACCATTTACTAGTTTTGCAATTTGAGCTTTTCAGCAAAATTTAGAGTAACTAGGCGGCTTCTACTTTACATAACTCTCAACTACGTGGTTGTAATAAACCAATACTTACTTATTGAAAATGTCAATAGGTAAATCATCTACGTACCTACACAAAAAATAAGTATTTTCTTCGATTTCACTGATTTCATCAAATCCAGATTGGTAGCAATGGGATCATCTCGACAGTACTTACAGATCTTCCAAATAAAAGAAAGAATTTTTTAAATCAGTTCAGAGATGACGCAGAAATCTATCAACACACATAAAGAAACATAGGAGTCGTACATATACCTAACCTCCTACTATTTTCAAAGTCGGTTAAAGCTGACTCCAATTTCGTTACTATTTATTTTAGGCACATAAAACATATACGTTTTATGTGGTAACATACTAATTTTATATCATGATAAAATTAGCATGCTACTACCTCGGAATCATAAGCAATCTTTAGATAAAAAGAATTGTCAAATTGCAAATGAATTAATTGAAGTCGTGTTTACCAGTTTGGCAAGCTTAAATTATTGAAATTAAATACCCTGAATGTTTTTGTGCAATTCTCAGTTTTTTAACAATCAAAATTGTTTCAGAATGTCTGCTTGTCCCTGTGTATATTTACGGTCGTAGTAAATATTTAAAATCTCACAAAATATATGTAAAAAAAACGTAATTAAAAGTGTCTCCGTTATTCTGAAAAACTCAGACTTCAGTTCAGTTCGCGAATCCAATTACGAAAAATGTGCCAATATATTAGGGTTACCACTTTCTTGATTTACGTAGCTAATAAGCTGCAACAATACTTATGGATTAGTTTATAAATCACATGGAGATCAACTTAAATCACGAAACATCCTTATAACGTACTCCATTTTTAAAGTGAAAACTTCTTTAGAATGGAAACACTTTTTTGGAATGGATAAAAACTTCTAAACTCGCGTACGAATACGTGACCTGATCGAAAATTCGTAAGATTACGCAGGGCCCTTGCGCAAATGTTCGCATTGTCATGTTTGTGTACGATAGCGCAATAAATAAATATTGTATTCTACCACATAAAGGATAGTACTTTCGTAGAATGTACGACTTTAAACTACAGATATCTTCTTTCAAAAACATAGATATTTCTATTAATAGTGCTGATGTATTGTTCGTGTATTCTAGACTGCAATTTTTATGTTTTTCTTATGACTAGTAACAACAGCTGTCCTTTATAATTAACTATCAAAGCTATGATTTTGCTGCTCATTGTAATACCCAGCCTGGATGGAACTCATTTCAGGTCAAAGAAATGAAGCTAGGCCAGGACTTTTCCATATAAACAGAAGCTGGTTGCCCACAATATTTTACTCCAACCCTTAACATAATAATCAAAGATCGTGGTCTGTGTTTGGTCCGTGTCTGTCGTACTGCTAAATAGACCAACAACTCCAAATTAACGCTAAATTGTTCCATTAACGGATGATAGGGTTTTCTAACTAGTATCAGCACCCTAGAATCTATCCTACGTTATTAAAGGGCTAAAATTTTTTTCTTTTGTTTAATATTTTCTAGAAGTGGCAACCCTGCATGGGCCCTACTTCTAAAAGCACAACCTACGAGGGTCATTGTCAGCATTTGAGATTAACATCTTTAAAAGCCTTACTACGAACATATTTTATCTCAAATTGGGTTAACGACAGCCATTTTCAGAAGAATTGGGTTTTTTCAACGAAAATACTTTGTTAATGAAATATCAGCACGCCTGTGTCTTTTACATTATAGACATGGTAAATCAAATTTCATTTGAGTTAAAATTTATTAAATTATTTTTCATTTATTTGAAATATTTCTCGTCTCTAATTTTTTCGTTGGAAAGCCCTTATCGAAAAAGCTTTTGTAGACTGGGTAGATAGAAAAATGACAGACGTACTTAAGTCAGTTAAGAGTTATATGCCTTCTTTACCTACCTAATAAATTATTATTTCACTTAATTAACATATACTAGTAGTCACCTGCGACTTTGGATAATAGTTTCGTACTTTTGACGTGTCAATTTTGTAACACATATATGCAATGCTCTTGTTTATAAATGGCCTAATTTTAAACATTTTTGAATACAAAAAAAAGCCTTTAAACTGCTCAATATAAATTTTGTAAAAATTGTTTCCGCGACTAAGCAGTGTAAGCATAACAGATGGACAGACAAACTTTTGCATTAATACCTAATTATAATGTTCAAAGTTATTACTGTTATCGCGTTAGCTAATTAAGATAATATGTTGTTGACAATTTTATCAAAAAAATCACCACGAATTCTTGTCTAAGTATAAAATCTTGGATACTCTGTTAAAATAATCATACTAACTGCTTTTGGAATCGATCACAGCGACAGGGATTTAACAAGTTGGTACTTGGTAATAATATCTACTGCCGTCAGACTTCAGAGTCAAAATAATTGTTTGCTTTTTGTTTCTGTGCTTTTGTTTAGACTTTGTTTATCGCAAACTAATTTCAATGTATTCTGTTTTAATTAAATAAACACTTTAATTGCTATTGAAAGTGAACTGTATGAACTATTTTGCAAAAATATTCTTAGTTAAACTTATGCTCATTTTCGTATCTTAACTTTTAATGATCAATCACTAACTTAGATCACATAGTGCTCATACAAAACTTTCTATAATTATAATATACTTGTGGCTGGCCCCGGCTTCGCACGGTTATGAAATGTACATACAAACCTTCCTCTTCGATCACTTTGTCTATCAAAAAAAGCGAATCAAAATCCGTTCCGTAGTTTTCAAGATTTAAGCATAAAAAGTGACACATTGACACAGAAAGCGACTTTATTTTAGTGTCATGACCTTTTGTGGCATGTGAAGCAAATGACATTTTGTGGTAAATGTACGTCTCAAATATTTATTTGTTCATCTCAAAATTAAACTAAATCTAATTTTTGTTTAATTTTGAGACGTACAGCTAAGTTTTATTATTGAAAGCTAGATTTTCTATGCCTATTGCCCACCTTGACTGAAACACTTGTGCACGTCCCTGCTAACACCACACAAGTATATAATTTGCTTACTTTGGGGCTAGATTCAATTTGTGTTACTCTTCCAGTAATATTTATTATAATTATTTATAGAGCAGTTCATTATGACGGTAAATGACCTATTTCGATATAAAAATATTCAAAACTGCTAATGAGTTGCAAATATACCTACACATAATATTCAAGACAAGCTCGATTTCAAAAGTATAGGATTACATTACCTACTAAATTAATTCTATCATTCCATGTTGGTGTTGACTACATTACATCTCAAATTCGATTCCCATTTCTACAAACTTTATAGTCTTTTTGAAGTTATACTTCTTTTGGCGCGTTACGAAAAAATGATGAGTGTAAATTTTTACGATGCGCGCGCACACCGTCACGAAAAACCGACATGATGAAGTTAGCTATAGATAACATTTTAGTTTTTATTAAATATTAAATAAACTTTATTTAACTAAATAATGCATTATAATAAAACTTTTAATGTATTAAATACCTTTTTTCTATGGTTAGTGTCATTTTGTCTACAAATGTAAAATAAGGCAAAAGATAAAATTTTTAAAAAGATTTTTTCTTATTACGCCGAAGAAGTATAACTTCTAACGCGTGTACATAAGTACACACACATTTTTTTTTTAATTTTCTAATAAAAACGATATTGCCCGGTATAAGTTAAGTGCTTTGGGCGATAGGTTTGCCACCTACCATATGGTAGGGCTAAGTTGTACTTTCGGCTAATCGTTACTGTTGGTTGTACTACCTCACCCGCAGAAGTACAACCTCTACTGCCTAGACGAGCAACTCTTCGGATACGGCTGTGAATATATTTTCTTTTGACTTAGTTCCTATTATTTTATTTATTACATTCATATAATATTAATCGCCTCTATGGTCTAGCGGTTGAGTTATTAGACTTAACTGCATGAGGTCGCGGGTTCGAATTCGATTCGTTCGACCCGGGTCGGGCAACAAAAAGGAAATTAGGGTTTTTCCAATTTTCTAATAAAAAAAAATTACTAGGGATTTGAAAAGTGCCCGGCTAACGATAGGCTTGCCACCTATCACATTGTAGGGCTTAGTGTCTTCAGGCCTTCAGGTTACTATAGGCCTGAAAATGCTTTTTTTATTATTTACATAAGTCCTATTCCATTACGTTATACTTATGTGATTTTTATTTCATATTATTTAACACGTAAGTAACAAACTTGAAGAAATATGAATATATCTCAAAAGTGATGTTCCATTCAGCCCCTCAGAATACAAACAACAAATGCAGGAACATCGGATATTTACCAACGATGTTTTATTCAGCGAGAAACTTCGTCAATTTTATATTTAAATCCACACGTGAAAATGCTGATTCAACATTCAAATATAATTTTAATTTTGTTTACTGTATCAAAAATGTATACGAAAAATACCAAAGATGTAATGTAATTTAAACTGCAAACAATTAAGCACAGTAAAACTGCAAAAAAACGACTCTTACCATTTCATTTGGTACTACGTCGTGATTTGATAATTCTTTTTTCGAAAGATAGCGAATGGTCCTCGACTGGTCCCATATACATTTTATTAACATCCTATTCGTAGTTTTAAGTCACCTCTCTCAACAATGAGGTCGTCAAGATAAGTGAAAAAATTTTTATGGATTAACCCAAAAACAACTAAGTCAGATCATGATCAAGTTTATGAGAGTGCACCTCGAAATCAAGACCTATCTTTCTAAAAAAGAACCATGGAAACCATATCAGCTATTGACGGAGTAATCGCGTAACAAATATACAGAAAAATAAAAAAAAAACAGCTGAATTGAGAACCTCTACTTTTTTGGAGCCGAAAAAAAAACAGACAATGGTGGTATTTTTCTGCGCAATTATTTAAGCCAGATCAATATTCGTTTAGTTCTGTCAAATTAGTTCGACATGAAATTTCTAATAAGGGTCTAATAATTATCAGAAAATGGAAAAGAGGTTTCCTCCACAGTTACCTTTGTTGGTGTGCATGTTTTCAACCTTTGAGAACGTTTTTAAATACTTATAAACATGTACGATGATTAAAAACGTCAAATGTTGACATGTCCGAACTATTCTAAAGTATCTAAAATACATAATTCGCCATTTCCGATAAAAATGTATACGTATTGGAGACAAAACAGGAAAGACAGTGCTACATAAATAGAGTGGACTTAGCGGAAGCCAGAGACCCTAAATATATCCAGCTCCATACAACACATTATTATTAGCAACAACAATACACGCACGCTTAAAATCTCGAAGTACTTTTCGCTTCGCAGCCGAAGCATTAAACTGTTATATCTATCTTCAGTATTAAAGTAACCACATGAAACTTTTTTAATTACATAAATGCGAAAGTAACTGAGAGCAAAAGTTACTTAATATTAGGTACATATATAAAACTCTGTCTGTACAACGCTTTGACGGCTTAACCGCTTGACCAATTTTGATTAAATTTGGTATTCATATTTAAATCCAAATAAAATGATTTAATTAGCAATTGCATTTGCAAAAAAAAATGTATACGTATTATGGCGTAACAAAACAGGCAAAATAGTGCGCTAAGAATGAATTCATATTGCGAAAGACCCGAGTTGAAACATAGGTCACTTTAAAAAAAACAACTCTGAATATCAGAATGAAAGTTTGAATGATAAGCTATTCGATGCTAAGAAGGCGCGGGTTAAAGCTAGTTACTTATAACTCGAAAATCACTACTTGGGTTTTGACTACATTTCAAAAAAAACATAACTTTTAAATTAGATCACTCAGTAAAAACTGAGGTATCACCTAGTAAAAATTTGTAAATCGAATTAATATTCTTTTTTTGATTAATGTTCAATATAGCACAGTACAAATATGGAACAGTATGGAAACTACCTACCAACCTTTGAAACGGCACACTTACCAAACATGCCTTTAAAAGAGGCCTTAATGAGACCTAAATGAATAGACAAGAAAGTGTTGTTTGCATATGTTTATTAAAAGCGATATGCATTTCGTCAAAAAAAACTTTTCAATCGTAAAAAAACATATTCAGAGCGATATTTTTTCATTCTCCTCAGGCTACAAACATGTTTCATCAGATATTTACTGGCGATATTTTATTCAACCGGAAACGACGTTTTAAATCCACATGCAAGTCTCGATAAACCCGGAAATACGAATTCAAAATCACACCTTCGAGATAAAAACTGGAACTGGCATTTAAACTATCAGTTCGACAGCATGTCATTTAACTACAACTTTATACCTGCTCTTGCATAGTTTGGCTGCTCTTTTACAAGTTTCAATTCAATTCATTTATTTGTAGAAGTAGGTAGTCATAGGTCTTAATGCTTATATTACAAAAAAACTAGTACTCCTTGCCTAGTGGCGAACAAATATTATTTAGAAAAAAGTATGTTAATTTTAAAAAATAAAATTTAATATTGGCAGAAATCAGTCTCTGTTTGTTATCAATAGACTTCCGAAAAATGTTAATGCAGTAAAACTGAAAACTAAAACTAAAAAAACGTACTTCTTTTTTTACGTCCCCTATGTAGAATGGACCACCTCTTCTCTTTTCTACCTGGCAGTTAGCAGGAGGCGAGTTTATGTTAAATATGCTATTACATCTCTGCTATTACCAACAACACTGATGGTAGAGTGCTGTGTATCAGTATGCCCGGATAGTGATCCACCTTCTTGCCTATTCCTGCCAGCATAAACTCTGTCATGTTCCGGTCTACAAGATAGGGTAGAAGGTACACTTGCACAAAAAGACAGACCTGTATCATGTACTGTTGTCGCTTCCCACCAAGAGAGCCATGTGCTTGTTCGCGGACATTTCACGAAAAATGTGACAGTTTTATTATCGCTGCAATTACTGAAGCCACCAACCATTAACGAGTCCTCAGTTCTCTTTTAATAATACAAAGAAATACCGATAAAGATATCTAAGACAGTAAATTTAATTACTGCTTTGATCCAGAAATACAGATATTTCATTTTGGTCTACAAAAATAGCAGAGAAGAGGATTTTTATAGAAAAATAAAGGGTAACTATAGAGCAGCAAGGATAAGCTGCTAATGCGATGTAATTCTCAAAAGGTACTCATCTACAAAATCTCTTTATCAAATCGAGCTAGCGGTGGTTAAACGTTCTATACCAGGGGTGGGAAAATTACGGCCCGCAGGCCGGATTCGGCCCTTGAGAGGTTGTAATCCGGCCCGCCGAGGGTTTTTTTTTTAATTAACCTCCTTAAAAAAATAATGGTCTAAATGTTAAAAAGACTATTAAAATTTGAACAATTAAGATACTAAATTGATACTTCAAACATATATATTGCGTATTACATATGTTAAAACTTCATAAATAGATTTTATTTTAATAAAGGATTGTGAAATAAAAAAAGCCTTATGTTATCTTTATACAATGTTTTATAATCGTTTTTAGGTGTTTTAATTAACAGGCCCGCCTCAAGATTAATTTTAATTAACTGGCCCGCCACTAGATTTTTTTTAATGTACCGGCCCGCGGTCAAAAGAATTTATCCACCCCTGTTCTATACCATCACACAAGTGCTTCCCCCTATCAGAAATCGAACCCGAGCGGATGTCGCCTGGACCAGTGAGGCAAAATAAAATATCTTGTTGTCCGTATCCCCGAAGAGGTAGGCACAACATGAACATGAATAGCCGAAGGTACTTAGTTTCACAATGTGATTGGTGGTAAGCCTATCGCTAATCGGGCACTTATTAAATCGTCGTTTTATTAAAAAAATTGAAGAAAAATACAATTTAAATCGACCGATCCGTAAATTGCATCCGAGACCTCATACAAATAACGTCAACTAAATCACTAAACCATAGAGGCTATATACTATAATGTTTTATACAAATTAAGCTTATCTTTTATATATAAAAATCAATTGTTGTTCGTTAGTCTCGCTAAAACTGTAGAACGGCTGGATTTATTTGGCTTATTTCGGTTTGAAATTATATATGGAAGTCCAGGGAAAGTTTAAACTATAAGATAAAAGGAAAAACTGCAAGGAAACTAGGAAAAATAACATGTTTTAGTTCTTCCACACAAACAGAGCAGTGAAACGAAGTTCGCCGAGATAGCTAGTATATATATAAAAATGAATCCTCATTTCGCGTGATCATCGCATCACGCTTCAGGAGTGAATGAACCATTTTTCCTTATTCTTATTTTGTTGCGTTAATTATTGTAAGGTTCCTAATTAAATAAAAAAAAAATTGTGAGGAAAATAGAAAAAACAATGCTTTATTCCTTACAAAACTGTTAGTAGCTGATAATAACACGTATTACGAAGTTGATCAGGTCGGTTAGTATTTTATAAAATAAACTACCAACAAGTTTTGTGCTAGTAATTTATAAATTGTGTTCAGCTTTACAAGTTAATACAGTGTAAGCTGAAGTTACCTATTACGGAAGTTGTATGTAGTTTTACTGAAATTCGCAGTTATCCTCACATGTAAGCTATATTTGAGAATTAATATTTAATTCATTCATTCACTCGTTAAATCTAAGCTGGAAAATCGCATTCTTTAACATATTTGGCCTAGTAGTTTGGTGGACTGGTATACAAGTCCAGGATTCGATTTCCGAGTTGGCCCACGAAAATGTGTTTAATTTTCCAATGTTATAAATTTTGAAGTTTAGAAATTACAGATACTAGTGATAGTCTTTTTGACAGAATTCGCCCATAATAAATTTTAATATTTTGTTGATAAGAACGCCATCTTCATTTCTTCATACCAACTATAATTTTTATCATCAAAATATTTGTTTATGTGCGTCAAATGCATGGTAGTGTGGGTAATGTTTTATTTATTGATTTAATGTACTTTATAAGCATTATTATTGAAAAAGTATCAGCGTTCTACATACATATCATACATACATATCTTCACTCTAAAATCCCCCTGCATGGTACGCAGAGAGCATCAAGTGCCAAGTCGTTGTTCGCAAGCTCGGCTAGTAAATTATAAGAGTAGTATTATACTATATCAAACTTTTTTACAAATATTTTTTGCAATTGAAAACACAATCTTCGCAAAGTGAATACGTCAGAAACACAATGAACATCTAGAATTCAATAATGCGGTTCGCTGTTTTTCAGCAAAATGTAGTTACGTTCCAAGGCTGTTGGAGACAGCTGACGACAATACGGAAAAGCTAGGCTGAACTATCTAGATCTGTGTCTGAAAACTGGAAGATATTTATCTAGTGATTTCTCAATTCTCATGCAGCTTACAAAGTATTAACGAAATATTTTTTTACTATACATAACGACACTGACATTACTTTATTACTTATCCTCTTGTTTGTCCGGGCTCTTTTGCAGAATAGACCAGGCCTTCCTGCCAGAGAGCTCGTAAAAGTTGAGTATAGACTTACCATCACTAGCACCGTTATATCTGACTAGGTGACAGCGACTCGCCCGGATTGGTACCACCGCCTTACAATAAATATGTTATTGAGGCTTCTGATCAAAAGGCTACAAAATAACTGATTTTCAAAATGGGCGTTACATGAAAAAGTTTAGAGATGTCTGCTCTTCAATATCACAATGTAATATAAACTCTATAAAGTCAACTTAAACCTTGGCTTACTTACTTTAGAATTTGTTTTTTTTTATATCCGTTATAAGTATAAA
>NJDD01001007.1:55424-115624 GCA_002245505.1 Calephelis nemesis | reverse complement strand
ACGTCGTGATCCCTGCCAGTCCATTGGACCGCAATTCTGGCCCGAAAAAGTACCGCAGAGCGGGTTAGGGATCCCTGGAGGCGACGCGTACCGATCCGCCCTCGTCGGTACGAAAAGAGGCAGATGCGGCAATGGGGGCCGCCACTCATCACGCCAGGCCCGTGCAGGCGAATCGAGGAGTGGAGATTGTCAAATAGGAAAGTGGAATGTGAGAGGGGGAATGGAAGCGAAGATGATTGAATTGATTGATGTAATGGATGAGAGATGCCTGGATTTACTGTGTGTAACGGAGACTAAGCGAAAGGGTAGTGATACTTTTGATCTCCCCGGTGGCAGATTTGCTCTTTGGTCTGATATATCACAGAGCGATCACGCCAGCGCTGGAGTAGGTATCATTTTATCGTCTCGCTTAGCCTCAGGCCTGAAAGAGTATGGTCTGGTTGGTCCGAAACTGCTCTGGGTCCGTATTAAGCTAGGAGTCACGCGAGTTTTTGTGGTAGCAACCTATGCTCTGGTCAACTCGTCGTCGACTCATGATCCGGAAAAGTTTTGGGATTCTGTAAGGGATGTTCTGGATATGGTTGAAGGAAATGAAAAAGTGATTATGTGCGGTAACTTGAATGGTTAGGTGGGGACACGACGGGACGGTTACGACGCCGTTCTTGGACCCTATGGTGATAGGAGAGTGAATGATGCTAATAAGCATATTGTAGATTTATGTGTGGAAAGAAATCTTCTTGTGTCTAACACAATGTTTCAGCATAAGGACATACATACGTACACATGGAGCAGGAATGATCAAATGAGTATGATAGATTTAATTTTGGTTGATAGTCGCCTCCGGAAGTGTTTAATGGACACGAGAGCCTTCAGAGGCCCAACTCTTAATACGGACCATTACTTGGTTATTAGCCGGTTTAGGGGTCTGTTTAAGAAGTGGAGGCACTGGCGAGTACGTGTTCCATTTGGAGGGCTTGAAAGTATTAAGAATGAAAAGTTGCAAGACCCGAGTATAGGAAGAATGTATGAGTGACTCTCATCAGTCCAAGACAGGCTAATTAGTGTGTGCCTACCGGACTTAGACGTGGATGATTGTTGGAATGTTTTGAAAGAGAGCATGGTTGATGTTGCGAAAGAGGTATGTGGGAGTGCTAAGATGCACAAGTCTATGAATGGTGATGATGTAGTGTGTTGTCAGCACGCTTGTTTATCTTATATTTGGACACATGTCTGCAAAGGTTAAGATCATTGAATGTGGGAATGCGTATGGGTGACCAAGTTGTGAACTGCCTGCTTTATGCAGATGATGCTGTACTATTGGGCTCTACACCATCTGAGCTGCAAACACAGATCACAGTTATGGAAGAAGATTGTAAAGAAAGGGGCTTACATTTGAATGCGATGAAAACCAAAATAATGGTATTTGAAAGAGATGTAGCCAGAACGGATGTAAGAGTTTTGGTTGATGATGTAGTGCTGTAACAAGTGAATGAAATTGTATATCTTGGTTGAACATTTAGCAGGCATGGAAGGTACACCGCGGATGTAGAGAGGAGAGTGAGTGCAGGGAATAGTGTGAATGGAGCGTTGGGTAAGCTATTGCAAAGCGAGGTTTTGAGTCAAAAAGCTAGACACGCTTTGCATAATTCTGTGCTTATCCCAACGTTATTGTATGGAAGCGAAAGTTGGGTATGTTAGAAAGAGCATGAAAGTAGGATAAATGCGGTCAAAATGAGAGCACTACAGAAAATCTGTGGTGAAACGCTCGCTAACCGCATTCTTAATAGTGAGATCCGAGAAAGAGTGGGATTGAAAGAAAGTGTTGGTGTTAAAATGCGAAAGGGCATGCTCCGCTGGTTCGGTCATGTAGAAAGAATGACGGATGAAAGATTGACAAAGAAGATATACAATGCGAATGTGGATGGATGTAGGTACCCGGGGAGACCAAGGCTGACATTTCACGATCAGATCAATCGGATATTATCCGAGGGTGGTGTCAAGAGTCTCCGAAACCGGTGTGTTTGTATGAAAAGGGTAATGAATGTGAAGGAAGCAAGACAGGTTTGTCAGAATCGTGAGGTCTGGCACTCGATACTCTCTGCCTACCCCATAAGGGACTTGGCATGAAGATACGTATGTATGTATGTATGTATATATAAATAAACCTGGACAAATTATGCGAATTAAATTTAACTCCAAAAAAACTAATTAAATGCTTATGTTATGGGTTTTAGTCAACGATACTAATACATAGAAATATTTAAGTAGAATCCAGAATAAATTTGATAAACACCCAGACCCGGAGATGCATACATCTATATGTACATCACGCGAACCCCTGCCCCCCTGCCTGCTGGCCTGCCCCCGACCACTCGACTAGGGAGGCGGTCAATTTATGCTAATCTGTTTTTGCAAAAGTATCATCTACGCCCGATATTAAAAACCTGCCTATAAGATAAATGATCGTGATACTTTAGATCAGTTGCCCGGTAGCCGCTGTTAATTTTCAATAATCAATAAAAACAACTTAGCAACAAAACTAGCTAAGTTTTTAAACCCCTATCCGATCCATGAACGCTTTTTTTGACTGACTAACTTCTTGCTAACCTCGCGGTTTTTACAACTTCACCGAGCTTTAACCATAAACGCTGCATTTGAATACTCTACAGCAAGGGTGGGCAAATTCTTTTGACCGCGGGCCGGTAAATTAAAAAAAATCTAGTGGCGGGCCAGTTCAAATTTTTTCTAAAAAAAACCCTCGGCGGGCCGGATTAAAATCTCTCTAGGGCCGCATCCGGCCCGCGGACCGTAATTTGCCCACCTCTGCTCTACAGATTGAAGAACAGATGAGGATGGCGTAATTGAAAGCTGTAACATGCAAAAAATCGACTAGAAAAAATCGTTTCTTTATTACTTATACCTCATCATACTAATATTATATTATAAAGAGGAAAACTTTGTTTGTTTGTTTGGTTGTAATAAATAGGCTCAAAAACTACTGGACCGATTAAAAAATTCTTTCACCATTCGAAAGCTACAATATCCACGAGTGACATAGGCTTTGTTTCATCCAAATCGGTATAGTAGAAGCCAAGTTACGCAGTCGAAGCTGCGTGAAACTGCTAGTGTTATTATAAAATTTTCCTGGATTGCCATGACATTCCTTTGTCGGAGACTTGGAGACAGAGGGATCATCTTGGTATTACGTTCCATTAAATTAAAAAAACACAAAATCTGTTCAGAATTATTAAATTTCAAATGCCTGAAAATGAATGTACGTTTTGCTTCCAATAAATGATGTACTGGTGACCCTACCAAATCTTTATTGTGGTTAAATAAATATTATTAAATAACAGGTGACAGCGCAGACATAATTAATAATTACGACTACAGTACAAAAGGATTTGCTTTATTCATTATCCGCCTAGCAACGCACTCAGAATCCTTTACTAGTAATATTTTCTAGCGGTATCATTTAATTATCGTCAAAGCGGAAATAAAGAGGCGAGCTTCCAACTTATCCCACTGACATTGTGGACAGCTGTAGGATTTTAATTACGTTATCGATTTTCACATGGTGTAAGTGGCCCTTTTGATAGATTTTGTGTAAAAGTACATTTTGGAACAGAAAACCTAAAGCGTTGCTCGAAATCTCTAAATTTTCTATGATAAAACTTAAGGCAGCAATGGTAGGTCTGCCAGTGTGGTTTGGCACTCAAAGCTCTCTGCCTACCTCGTAAAGGACTTAGCGTGAAGATATGCTTGTATTTATGTATGTGTAAAACTTAAGTCTAACTTTTATTTAGTGGTAGAAGACAATCATGGCCTATTTAGTATAGATTTATGTGAACGTTGCTATTATACTGAGTCTAAGTTGCTGCTAGATTTAAATCTAGCAGCAACTTTTACACACAGTACACGGTGCTATAAAGCACTCGACGACCTTTAAGAAGTCGATACAAAAAAACTGATTAAAACACTTGCTGAATATTACTAAAACTCGTAAAAAAGAAAAAAATTAGATATTACGAGCGCCGATGCAAAATAGTCCATCTAGTGCGAAATTATATGTGAGGTTTTTTTAACTTCACTTTTTTGTTTATCTTATAAAGTATTAAGCTTTCGCGTTACTTATACCCTTTTCTAATTATGAACCGATAAACTTTTTAAGCGTTTTAAATTTATAGATGTCCTATTCTAAATTCAGAAGCTAAAAGAAAAATAGTTCGTCTAATTGTTAATTGATGCTAAAATGCTTTATTAAATTCATTATTGCTTTATTAAGTTCATTAAATAAAATTATTCCTTTTTTGTACAATTATGTTCCATAATTTAAATTAGTAAAAGTAATTATGTGTCATTTGTCAAGTGAGACAATGTAAATTCTGAAATTTTATGTTATTTTCATCAGTTTTCAAATAACAATGGGTCGGGACAAATCCGTGTCTGAAGAGCTTGAATAGCAAATAGTTTGTGGGGTCGATGCCAGCAAAACAAATGTACCAAATGTCTATACATTTGATACTTTCCAGATCTACAGTTCAATCTATGAACACTATAAAAAGAATAGAACGACTTGTTGTGTTGTGTACCAATATTAACGTTCCATATTATACGCTTTGCACTACTTTCCATAATAGAACTTTTTTGCATCGGGGCTCGTAATGACATTTTAGACATAAAACTTTCATCAACCTTCCATTGGTGGTAGAATACTGTGCAGCAACTTGCCCGAATAGGAATCAACCTTCCCTATTCCTGCCGCCATAACGAAACTCTCATATTCCGGTATGAATGTTAGGGTTGCCGATAGACTTGCACAATGGGCATTCCATTCCGGCCTAAGGACGGCGACGCGTCTGTAACATCTATGGTGTCTATAGCTCACAGTTGTCTCTTACCATCAGCAGAGAGGTGTGCTTGTTCGCTGCTTCTCACATAAAAAAATAGCTGTATGAAAAATGAAAAGTACCTTTGCAAACATATTCCCGAAGAAATAGACAGAAGCACAACCAGAGCACCCACGACTTGCCACTAAGTCCTACAATGTCATAGGCGGGCATCGCATTCCGGGCAACTTTATTTTTATTAGATAATTGAGAATATACATTTTCTATTTTTGTTGTCTGACCCAGGACCTGAAGAAGTAAAGTCCAACGCTGGACCGCTAGACCACAGAGGTGATTATTCCAAGTACGAAAAATTCTTAAAGCTAGCCAGTTAACTCATATATGTAACTTAATTAATGTTGATAATACGAGTATACTGCACCGCATACCGCTCCTGTGTGCCTAGACGTGGATTTTAACGTGGACGTGTTATACGTGCGGTTTTTATTTACAAATCAAGTATTTTAAACTACGAAGTCTAAATCCGAATAACCGCACATCAGAACGGTATCTGCTGCAATATGATATCATCCTAAGACAAGTTGCCTATAACATTGTCTTCGAACAAGTGTTCATATAACTGTCATTTAAGAGAGACTAAAACATGTCAACTGAAATCAGAACACTGAGCAACTCCATAGCTTTCCCTGTGCCAAAACGTACTTGTAGATATTTGTCAACAAGAGCCTCCTGCAATGTATGGAAACCACAAAAATAATTAAAAATCGCGCTGTTGTCCACAATGTCAGCAGGATAATTTAAAAGCTCGCCTCTTCACTTCCGCTTTGAGGATAATTAAATAATACTGCTTGTTAAATATTACTTTAAGTAAAGGATTTCAGTCCTTTGCTGTAAGGATAGCGAACGAAGCAAATCCCTTTGTACTACAGAGGTGGTACAATTCATTGTGGCTGCAATTAAGCTTATTAGTGAATAATAATTGTGACACCACATTAAAGTTTACGTTTACATCTAGATATACTGCTATTTTTTTGTAAGGTGATTTTTTTTTAAGATAAAATTGGGGTGAGTCACCCTTGTCACTTAGGGGTATTAAATTAAGGTAATAACCGATTCTCAGACCTACTGAATATGCACGTAAAATTTGGTAAAAATCGGTAAAGCCGTTTCGGACGAGTACGGTAATTAACATTGTGGCACGAGAATTTTATATGTAAGACTAGCTGACCCCGCTGACGTTGTTCTGCCTTATTTTAATGTGATTTTATTTAAAAAAAATAGGGTGAGTCACATTCATCATTCTGATTCTCAGACCTACTCTATATGCTCACTAAATTTCATGAGAATTGGTCAAGCCGTTTCGGAAGAGTTCAATCACAGACACCGTGACACGAGAATTTTATATATTACATTTCTCTTTTTTATTGCACTACGCAATTACACAAATGCCAATAGTTAAAATTATACCAAAAGCGTTGGAAGAAGTAACATCCTTCTTCCAACAATTTTTAAATTGAAAATATGTAATTAAATAAATAAATAATTATACGAGTATATTCCTGGACAAGTCACACGAATTGAATCTAGCCCCAAAGTAAGCAAATCATATGGTTGTGTTATGGGCGTTAGTCAACGATACTAAATATTATAGTTATGATAAGTAAAACTACAAAAACCGACTCCAACTATTTCAATAGATACCAAGTCGAGATTTGATAGTTCTCTTTTCGAAAAATAGCTAATGGTTCAGAAATGATCCCAAACAAGTTTAATCTATATCATGTTATAAGCTTTTGAGTTATACTTAATTAACATATCTATAAATGAATCCCCTTTTCTCGTGGTCATCGTATCACGCTTGAACAGATGGACAAATTCAGGTTTTTCTTTTATTGTTGTAAGAGAAAAACTTGGCAAATTGCAGAGAAAATGGGAAAGAGAAATAACTTTTTACACACAATCAGTTGGTAGCTGTAAATGTCTAATATTGCATAAATGTTTGCTTGTGTGCTTTACATATAACTGAAAAACCAATAGTCGAATCGTGTTAAAATTAATATGGGACCATCTCGGAATAATGACCTATCTTTCGAAAAATAACTATTTGGTATTTGCTATTCGGTTTCATTAAGTTGGCAATTAGCGAAGTAATCTTTGCAATTACTAGGCGTTATTAGCGTCGAATTGAGAACCTTTTCTCGAGCCTGTTAAAAATCTTTAGAGAGATAATGAAACATATTAATAAATAAAAGTAAACCATGGGAAATAATTTAAAACATATATTCAATGTTTAAAATTATTTCCCACTTTTTATTTATAACAAACAAATCCAGTATTTCGCCAAAGGAAAGGAAAGATGGGAATCAAACTGTTGTCAAAAGTGGCTTCGATTGAATTGGCTTCGTCCGGAAATGGAGAGGAAACGTGCCGCAGCAGAACCCTCCTCCCTCGGTTTTTCAATAATTTGGTGGTGCGGTTGAAACTGCTCTACAAATCACTACATAGTATAAAACAAAGTCGCTTCTTCTGTCCCTATGTCCCTTTGTATGCTTAAATCTTTAAATCTACGCAACGAATTTTGATACAGTTTTTTTTAATAGATAAAGTGATTAAAGAGGAAGGTTTATATGTTAAGCTGCCCATTGGTATTAGAGATCTACCTATAAATAAGTTTAAAAAATATATCAAAGCAAAATTATGTCAAAAAGGCTATTATACGGTCTCAGAGTATTTGGAATATGAACATGCTTGGGAATAGAGGTTTCAATCTCCCACTGCAATTTGTAATGTAAATTTTTGTACCTTTTATTTAAGGTAAAATCAGATTGTAATTAGTATTTTTAATCTAGATTATATTGTAAATATTATTATTGAAAAAAAGCCAAGCCCGCTGAGTTTCTTTCGCCGGATCTTCTCAGTGTGAGGCCGCGATTCCGATCCGGTGGTGGTTTAAAAAAAGTCGACGTGCACAAATACCACTTGTATGGTTCATGAGAATAAAGATTATTCTGATTCTGATTCTGATTCGTAACTGAGCGAAGCCGGGGCGGGAAGCTAGAATGAATATAAATTAGGGTTCAAATGAGCTTATGTTAGGGTTTAAATGAATACTTGACGATTTAAGTACTTGTTTGTGTTGTAAAGCAAAGGAAGAAAAAAAAATAGTGACACACACAACCGCTTTACATATTACAACGGAGAAAAAAAACTCTCATACAAGATACAAATCAAACAATATCGAAGAACTTGAAAAAATTAAAAAGTTACAACATTAATTAATTAAGCGCAGTATAACTAACGTGACCATACGTCCCTTTCTAAACGGGACAGTCCCGTTTTCAGAGTGTCTGTCCCGGTGTCCCCAGCGAGGCCGACGTAGTCCCGTTTTCCGTTTTACGTGGAATTAACGCACCCGTCGAAAGTGTTTTTTCTCAAATGAACAAAATATGGACAAGTGATTAAAACACAGTTGAGTGTCGCAGTAATGAAAGCTACGTTGATCACGAAGATAAATATAAATAAATCATGCACTGAACTATTATTATATTATATATTATATAATATAATATATATATTCCACGTTTATCTAAAAACAAGACCCGATATTTTGAAATTTTGTTCCGCCAATAAATACAAAAATACGACTTAGAAGTCACGCCCCGTTATCTAATTATTATATATTATTCTTATTCTATCTTCCATAATAAAAAAAAATGAAACACTACAAACTTTTATTTTTATTATATATTGCCGCAGGTGTCCCTTTCTGACTTAAAAAATAAATGGCCACGTTAAGTATAACTGCAATAACCTACTCCAATTATTTCATTGAGTGCCAAGTCGCCATTTGATAACTCTTTTTTTTTAATTTTTAAATAAATAAATGTATGCACTATTAATTATACCTCAAACCACCAGTTTTATCATGACAAAATTAACATGGGACCACCTCGGAATCATGACCTATATTTATAAAAAAAAACTATCAACACCTATTTGCTATTGGCCGAGAAATCGCGTAACAAAAAATAAAAAAAAAACATACATTCGAATTATAGATCTTTAAGAAAGGGATATTATGCTAACGTAATTTTCATGAAACACTAAAGTCTGCAGTTTTTACGGGGGATGAGGTCAATACGCATAGCGCACACGCTAATGGAGACTTCTTCAGTTTCATGTAAATTCGCACCAAAAAGTATGTAAATACTACGTATTGTACTACTATTTAAATTATGCGCTGCTGCTTTACACTTTATACCTACTTTTATTTTTAAATTGGCTGACCTAACCTAAGTTTAAGCGAAATAATTAATTTTGTAATATCAACTCTATATAAAGATATCTTCAAAATACATTTGGATTTCCGAAGCTTGACGAATATAGCCGAATCGCATAATTTAAATAGTACTACTATAATTATTCGCACACTGAAACAAGTACGCGTGACGTAACGCGTACATATTCGTAAGACACATGAAATCAGTGCTGCCAATAATTATTCTTAAATTCCACTAAATACGCTTGGAAATTTTATCAAGTTTTAGAATTTTATCTTAATATGTAATAGTAAATTTTTATAAAAACAATTTGTAAGTACATACTATCAAAGATTACAACAGACTTGACAAAGCTTTTTGTTTTAACACTGATTTTCAGGTCCCTCTTCAGTTTTGACAGCTATCAGTTTTTTTTTAAATAATACAGTAAGAAGAGGCTAAATTGCTAGTCGTTGGTGCCCAGTTACCTCTGCCTGGGTTCTACTTTTGTCATTCAGCTATGGAAACCTTAAAGAGCCATAGCTCTTAAACCTTAAATAGTATAATAAGTTTACTTTATAATAGTATTATAAAGTAAACTTAACTATTAGTAGTATAATACTATTTACCTGAATTTAAGGATTTGTTTTCCTGTTTTCCAAATTTCCTTCGGGAATTCAGGCGCAAAAACTCCAAGTTGACGAAGGGTATAAACTAACATTCCTACTTTTATTGGACAGCTTTACGACATGCGAGTACAGACACAAACAGACTACTTGACATGCCAAGTTGAAATGTAGGCATGTGACGACCTAATCGCCGACTATTCTGACCGGGCCACTTGTCGAGTCTTAATAAAACTGTTAAGTGACCATTTCGGACTCGTGCAAATCACCTTTCGAAAAAAGAATAACAAATGAATAAAGTAAATGGAGATTAGTAGCCAGTTATTTGTTCTTTTTTTTGATTTTGGAAGGCAAACAAGCAGACGGATTTTCTGATGGTAAAAAATTCCCGCCGCCTAGAGACACCAAAGTTGGTAATGGTGCGTTGCCAACCGGAGGCCGGGATATTAGGCTTTGAGCAAAAGTAAGTTTGCCGGCTACCTTACCCTAAGAACCGGAACACGTCATGACGTTATGGCGGCAAAAATAGATAAGGTTCTAGTATTACTGGGCATAAACTAATTGACGACATGAAAAGGCATAATAAAGATGATGATACTGTAACACCTTCTTAACACACATATTCCAAAAAAAAGTATTTTTCATTTTGTCAAATATGAACAAGTTATTGACAATCTCGTTTAAGCAAACGTCAATAAGTCAGTGATGGCGAACTAAGTAATTCCTCTACAAACTCTATGACAAAGAAACTAACAATCGCCTTACACGAGCTTAACGAGAATGTAATTAACCTTTTGTTTACTGTTTATACCATACTAGACATTGCCGGCGGCTATGCCCACCCAAAAATATATGTACGTACGTAATATAAAAGACGAACAAACAAACTTTCGCATTCAATAACATTAATAGGAATAAGTAAGGACTTTAAATGAGAACTATTAAGTTGACACTCTGATCGGTCTGTACTCACAGTTTACTGTTTCACCTAATCTGAGATTACCTTCACTGTAAAGATTATTTCCTTTTTCCTTATACCCCAAATAAATTTATGCTGCAACTTTTTTGTAAGCTTTTTTTTATATCACTAGTAACGCATTTAGTAATCAATACTTCCATACTTGTTATAAATGCTCTTTGAAACGGAGGGTTGTCATGAAAAATGTTTTGTGTAGGGGAAGAGGGAGGTGGCTACATTTATCACAATATCTAATTTAAGTAAGTAACATCCCGCTTTTTCCAGAAGAAACAGGCGAGTAAGTAATAGTAATAACGTAACAATTTTATATTTTGCCACAATATGCTACATGGAAAACCTATTACCAACGGGTCACTTATACCTAATCGGGCAAACATAATTTTTATTAGAAAAGTTAAAGATAAAATCACATTTTTAATTGCATGACCTAAGACATCATGTTTAACGTGTACTTCTCTTACTAGTCTGTGTCATGTTGTCAACACCAATACCGGACCACTAGACCACAGATGCTATAAAATAGTTTTCATTAGGGAGTATAACTTTAAAGTTATTGGGTGTTTGTTTATAAATGGTCAATATGAGTTTACAAAATGACAGAGAGATACTCGGCTATCTTAGCACAAAATATAAAGGTAGGTACAGAAATTAAAAATTAATCACATTTATAAATTTTTTGAGTTTTCGAGTGGCGGCCCCGCACCGGAAGACGTACCTAGTTTTCGACGACCTCCCACTCGGTGAACTGTTTATCTAAGTCAAAGTCGCGGAGAGTCGCTGGATACAAGTCACTGGTGATCGTGACTTGTGGCATTCTTTAGGGGAGGCCTATGTCCAGCAGTGGACGTCCGCCGGCTGATGATGATGTATAAACATCATTTTTTAAATGAATTTAAAAATGAGATGTTATGAATTCGTCGCTAAGTAGGTATGTTTTGTTAAATATATGTTAGGTTTAAGTTATTAGAATAAAAGTTTATAAGATTGCCATTTTCACTGTGTGACAAAAATCTCTAAATAAAGATTAACAAAAAAAATTATGTTTTGTATGTATTCAATGTTTGTTGGACGATCGCTTAGCAAATAACAAATAAGTACGAAAGAATCAAGTAGTAATTAGTAGGTAGGTAGGTACCTACTTATAGATAACTAACGGCATGATTCACTTTATGAATTTGATTAAGATTCGACAAGTGAGTTTTGAGTTAAATTTTGTACATTTTTTACATTTTGTGTACATAGAACCATTTTTTACAGTGTCACGGCGCTGAAGTTGTTTCATTAAACAGCATTACAAATTTTATTAACTTCGTGGTTTTGTGTGCTGCCATCTTGTGTCACAATAAGAAAAGCTGGACGCAACGTAGTTTATCATCTTCCTTTCCACCTATTTAGGCAGTGATTGCGTGAAAAATTGGATAGAGGGCATTACTTAAAATAGGTTTTCCTTGTGTTGGTCCTAGCTCCTTTACAGAATAGACCTTCCTTCCTGCCAGGTAACTCGTAAAAGGCGAGCTTAGGCTTACCATCATTAACAGAGTGAGAACTGACTATACGGTGGAGTTTCGCAGCGACTCGTCAGGATTGGTACTTACATAATCCTGCCGCCATAACGTTAATGCTTGCCGTTGACGTGTTCCGGTTCGAAGGATAAAGTAGCTGGTAAACTTGCTTTTGCTCTAACATCCCGGTTTCAGGTTGGCAACGCACCATTATCACCTATGGTATCTCTAGGCGGCGTGAATTACTTACCATCAGGAAATCCGTCTGCTTCCTTGCCTTCTAATACTATACAAATAAAAAGTAAATAGTAAGCAATCCAATGGATTTTTTTTATTTTAAACTTTATTATGACGTTAACAGCTACTCATAATCATCATTTTATTTGGAACAAAATGAGGAGTAGTTTTTCCAACTTTCCCTGAAATTTTCTTCGTTTTCTCCTTACTTACAATGACTGAAGACAATTTAATATTTACTAATATCTGCAGTAACTAACACAACAAAAAAATAATCACCAGAGATAGCCCACCCGTTCATGGGTGATTAGATGACCAAGAGAAATGGCGATTTATTTTTATAGACGAATACATTAATTTCCTTATTTCCAGGTGTTCGCCTTTAAAGGTGTCCATTAAGCAATCATAAAGGCAACAGTTAAATCCATAAATTATGAATTAGGTACGTTTGAATACATTCTGACTAACATGAGCTTAGCAAGGTGCTCCGAATGATGGAATACCATTAAAATGAGCTATGTATCTTACGCATGGACAAGGACAAGCATTAAAAAGGGTGAAATGAAAAAAAAGAAGTTGTAAATAAATACCATGATTAAAACAATGCAGTCTAGGATTTTCTTTTTCTACCCCCCTCTATATACCGGTATACCGAATCCTAGCTACTCCCTTTGTTAGACAATATATCCGATATCGACAGTAGAGGCTTAATGACTAATCCAAAGAGAATATAATCACTACGTGGACTAATCAACCAAAGGTTCACAGAAAGTTTTGTTGAAAGATATTTTTGATGTTTATAAAAAAAGGCTGTATTTGTGTTTTGATTCCAGAATTTATCACATCAAAAAAGTTTTAGAAAATACTGACTATGATAAATTAACAAATGAGTCATTTTCGAATTTCTGGGTCGTTATCAAATTGTTGTTACAAAACTGTTGCAACAAAATTGTAGTAAAATATACCAAAGTAACCAAATGGTAATTTTAAGGCTTAGTGTACAACATCGAAAAAATATTACCACACTTTTTGATTTTATTGTTTTGATAACTATGTATTAGTCTACTAAGGTTATATTTAAAGATCTTAAATAGATAGATTCTATACTCCTTATCGTCGGAACTTGGTTGAATTCCATTCTTGATGTAATTAATAAAATATATTGTGGAAAGTACAAGTGTTTCTAAATAAATTACATCTTAAATAGATATTCTACAAAAAAACACTATCTGAGATAGGTAAGTCAGGCTTTTCATAAAAATTGTACTTTCAACAAACAGTAATTATTTATATCAATTTGTATGTTAAATCTTCTTGGTTGGTGTTTGGTGTAGCTCCGGAAGATACTACGGCCACAAATAGCGTGCATTCACCATCTGCAGTTGGATATGCTTCAGTAATGTTAACTTCTGTTGGAAATTATTTATTTCAGCTTTGTATCGGCGTGGTTCTTTTAAGATTTTTAATAAAAAAACCTTAGAAATTAGCACGATTCGTTGATCTTCTTGTATCAAAAACATATTTTATTCTTGAATTTCCAAAAGACGTAGGACAAAATTTGTTCAAAAGCATATTTTTAAAGAGATACTTTTTGCAATCGAAAAAGTCGGTTAATACTTATTATACACCTAGCTTTACCCAGAACAGTTTTGTAACGTAACGAATTGTTACCAAACTGTAAACAAGCACAAATCTATATTTGTTTTTACGGACGACAACAGAAGGAATAACTTGGTATTTATAGCAAAATGACTTTATCAATGTATTATTAATAGCTCATATAAATCACACAAGTATAATACTAATTACCTACCGACAAATCGCAAAATTCTTTTTTGATAACCAAACTGTAAAACAGCTTTTCACCGCGGACAAGCGCACTAAAATACTCATTATCTCTATCAAACACATGCCATGACAATATTTACTAGCCAATCAGAATCGAGTCAGTTCTGCCAACATCATCGCATTAGATTGAGTTCAAAATTTAAAGAAAATCATCTTGATATTACGTTACAAAACAGTTTGTTACCAAATGGTTAATTTGCTGGACCATCAAGTTAGTTTGGTACAGTTTCATGTTCTTTAACGATTTGTTATTAAATAAATTATATATAATAATCTTAGTTAGTAAGAGGGATGATGGCAATTGAGCGTAATTAAAAACATTAAAATAACACATGTAAAGTTGCTTTAGGCACACTAAAGTTGCAACGGGATGGGCGGACAATTTTTTTTTTGTATGGAGACAGAAAATCAACAGCTTAAAAAGTTTTATAAAATTGGCATTATGTAATACTAAAAAGGTATTCATTAACGATTCTGTAAAATATAATGATTGTTCTGCAAAATAGAACTTGAATTATTAAGAATTAATATATTTATCAGTACTATTTTTTTGTCTACATACAATACAATTTAAGTATACAAGTCAATTTCATCACAGGTCCAAAGAATTTGAAAATGACTCAAATATATTTTTAACTAACCAACCCAGCTAACTTTGTAGCGCTTGACATTAGTAACAGGTTTGTTTATGACAAAAATAATTAAAGTATTGTTTTTCCTATTATTCCTTATATCTAACTCTTCATGTTAACCTTCTCCTTACATTAACTGGTATGGATTCTGTAGTATATCTAGATAATGAAGATAAAACAATTGTTATCGGTAAATTTACTTTATCATCACCGATTATTGTAATCCAAAATTAGCATTTTTCAACCCACTTACAGCCACGTGGCCCTTGAACATATAATACACGGATGTGCCATTAATCAAAGTCACAGATAAGATACGGTATTTTAGTGTTACAAATATACAACTCCGGTAGAGGGTCATCAGGTATCATTCCATAGCCTTTTTTTGTTCTCGTAGAAGAAAATGTATTTACGCCCCATGGATGGGCCCGAGTGTGGGACTCGGTGGTGCCGCAATACCCACTAAAAATCCCTACGCCTTCACTGGGCAGTGGTGGCGAGATGGTGGGGACGCTTGCCCATTCTTCCACCGATTATTCCATAGCCTAAGTCGTCGTTAAAAAATGTAAGGTCTGTTAGGTACCTTTGTAGGTGTATACTTTTATTTAACCTGATAAGATAGCGAGCAGGCTCAACGACTCCGCTCTCAGACGGCTCTCTCCTAACGTTTAAATATAACCGTGGCCTATAGACACCATAGCTGTTATTGGTGCTGTCACGTGGGCGTGATGTTAAATCTATTGAATAAGACTCCCAGCCCCATCCTTCATACCAGTATAGTATGACACTGTCATTTTATGGATCCCTGGGCAAGTATCTGCTCTCCTACCAGTGGCGTTGTTTATTACATTACCCATTTAACCTACGCTCATCTCTTACGTGCCTAGAGAGACACATAGTCTATTCAACCGGCCAACCCGGACCACCCGGACTATTTTTTCCTAGAGATTAAATTTATTCCTTTTTAGTAAGTAAGATATATAGGAAAGCATTTTTTAATAAATAGTCCACGAGTAATAGTAATTTATAACTCTAAACCAATAAGAATAGTAGTGCTGTGGGAAATAAAAAATACCCATGACACTACCAGTAGTGCGACTCAGTAGTGCGTAGGGAAATAAATGACTAAGCACTTTGTCGCCAGTTCTCTAATTGGTAAAGACCCAATGCTTGCCTCTTACTGCGCCTCTTCTGATCACTGTGTCAGGAACTTACACATTTCTAGGAGGACCATAGCCATGGGCAATTTGAGCATGATTCCACACGTAAGCATACAATAATAAACTGATGAAAAATTACCACGATTTTACCAAGCGACATAATCAAAAAATATTTAAACCATTCGTAGAACAGGAATAAGATGCATTTATGGCAAGATCAACTTTATTGTGGTGCATAGACCCTTATAAAAAGCATTTTACTGAACGCTTCAACGGCAAGCATTGGGCGTTATGGTGGCAGGAATAGGTAAGGCGGTGGTACCAATCCGAGCGAGTCGCTGCGAAACTCTACCACCTAGTAGGATGTTGCGGTGTTAGTGACGGTAAGCCTTTGGTTGCCTTTTACGAGCTGCCTGGCAGGAAGACAGGTGGTCTATTCTGCACAGGACCAATACGGGGAAGCCAAAAATTAAAAATTAAAAAAAAAAAATCCAGCCTTAGCATTATTTCAGGTTGCAATTTTCCATTATAGATTCAAAATTCTGTTTGTTACACTTCATAGGTTTGATAATGATGTAGCGCACGCTGAACTTTTGCTAGCTGATAAAACAGACGCTATATGAGATATCTAGACTATGTTCAATTCGAATTTGACTAAAATAGACAAGCCTCATGAATGTATAACCGTTGATGAACAGCTATATGAATGTCGTCAATCGTGGACATACTCGCTTTACGCGAAAAGTGTGGCATTAAATATGCTGGACTTGTAACGAATGTTATTAGGTAGGTACTACCCCCTAAAGTCAATTAAATGCAAATGTTAAAGAAATGTTGGAAAATGCACTGTCTTAGATCTCTAAATAAAAATTCAGGGCTAAACGTAACTATGGTTTTTTAGGTCTCTTCAACTGGCTCACTCCTTGAATTCGTGGAACCTGACTTTGAACGGTAAGAAAAAATGAACGGTTTATTCCTGCAATATACAAGCACATAAGGAAAGGGTGGTTTATTCTTGTAATTTCGCGTTTAGCAAAGAAGCAACTGTGTGCTCCTACGTACCTAAAAAAAATAAAGCAATAATAATTTTGTCATCAATACACCCTAATCCTTGTACCCTACCCTAACCCAGCCGGAGAGCACACAAAAAAAGAGTTGCTAACTTAAGTACTTTATTAGAATAGGCAGGGGCTGAATTCGGTTCCGAAAGACTTTCTTCTCAGAAGACACGTGGTTGATAGAAGTAGATAGGAAATGTCTAATCTGTTATTATTGCCGTGCCGGTGACGCTGCCACGCCGCGCTCGACCTCGCAGGGTCGGAGTGAAGCCAGCTGGAAACCTCTGGGCCTTCTGAGTTGAAGTAAGCCTGGATTGAGGTTCAGGCAGTTAAATAGGCAAAATTATAAAATTTAAAACTACATACTGAAAATTACATGACAAATCACACATCTGGGGAGCCGCGTGTTTGTTCGCTGCATTTGTCCATAGAAGACACAGATTTCAATAAAAGTAATTATTATTATTTAGTTATATTATTTCTTATTTTCTAAGTTTATACATTTAAAATAAAAATATATTAAGAATATACCTAAACATTAAAAGTAAAGTTCCAGAGACGGTAGTCTTTCAACTAAACCGTCAGCAGTTAGGAAGACAAACTGAGGAATCTCCGCACAATGCGTGCCGTCCCCAAAATTGCTGCCTTCTGAACCTTATGCAACTCTGGCCCTTAAATCAGAGTTGCAAAAGGAGTTTCTTGAAGTGTCCGTCGAGATTCTTCGATTAAGGACCGTTTAATGACACGACTATCGGGATAATTATTGTTGAGTCAACATACCACAAGACGGTTACCTCATGAGCCAAGTTTATGTATTTCGTTAATTTTTCCTTCTCAGCTTCCACGAGATTAGCGTTATATGAAACAGAAATATCAACAAGAAAACCGACAGTTCAACAGAACTACCAGCACGATTTCAAGCTTAATGGCGACATTAGTTCTGTCCGTGATGACGTAGAGCTTTGCATAGCTATTTTCAAGAACTGGCTCATACTGTATACCTACTTAACTTCAAATGTCGTGTATTTCAATCCTACAGGTATGTCAGGATAGTGAGGTCTGGCACTCGATACTCTCTGCCTACCCCGTAAGGGACTTGGCGTGAAGATATGTACGTATGTATGTATGTATGTATCTTCAAAAAAGCACTTCAAAATTAATAAGTCCATATCGAAGAACAAGTTGCCTAAACTCGCCGTTGGCAATTTGAGAACAATCTTATATAATATGTCTAATAGACTCACCAGGACGTCGATGTCGAGCGTGCCTTACGCTCGACATATTATGTCAACCGTGCCATCACTCATGATGTATTTCTGTAAGTTACTCGTCTTGACAACCTGGTCGGCAATTGCACAAGCAAAACCTTCAGTTTCACCAAAGAGATTATTATTTATATTCATTAACAGAGAATGTCGGCGGCTGCTACTATTTTTCCATGTAATTTATGTATATGTATTCTCATGTTTTTATGATAGTGGAAGGCAAGCAGGCGGATTTCATGGTGGTAAGAAATTGTCGCCGCCTAAAGACACCAAAGGTGGTAATGGTGGCTTGCCAACCTGAGGCCGGGATGTTAAGCCTCGAGCATAAGCAAGTTTACCGGCTATTTTGTCCTTCGAACCGGAACACGTCAACGGATCTCTTTTGACGTGCAAGAACTTTTTTTTTAAAACATAAAAAAATGGCCATTAGCCCATGTACACGAAGTGGTAGGCAGACGCACAACCAGGGAACCCACGAATAGCCAGACAATAAGTGATAGGTGGCAAGCCTATCGTCAAACGGGCACTCATTCGATCCCGAGCTAAATTTCTTCTATTAAAAAATTGGAAAATCCACATATTTTTTTTATTGCCCGACCCGGTAAACCCGGGACCTCATGAAGTCAAGTCTGACACCTGAACTGCTAGATCACAGAGCCGACATTTTAAATTTATATCGATACATATTCCAAAAGTAGTGGTTTTTTTTCAAGTGGGTAACATACAATTCAATAATATTCTGAAATTGTACGGACATAAGCATTGTAAAGTGCAATATGTATTAGAATTGTGCAGTAGAATTTGGTAGAGTAAAATTATATGACATTCGCATTATATTATAAGTATATTCCTATTTCTATGATATAACCCATTGACCTCTAAGTATACCTATTTCTATGATATAACCTAACATTTTGTTTGCTCTAGGACAAATGTTAGCATTATGATCTCGAAAGGTAATCTTTGAGTCAAAGGTCATTCCTAAATCACTTAAACTAGTTACACGCATAAATGACGTCTGTTGTATTTTATAATCATATGTTAGCGGGTGACGAGAGCGAATACCTAAAAGAAATAAATTTACATTGCTACCTTAAATTTCAGCTTATTACAAAGACGTTTTCCCCGTGTTGATCCGGGCTCCTTTGTAGATAAGACCATCTGCCTTCCTGTGCCAGGCAACTCGTAAAAGGCGAGCATAGGCTTGCCGTCAGAAACACCGTAACATCTGACTAGGTGGTAGAGTTTCGGCGAGTTCAGCGACTCACCCGGATTGGTACCAACGCCTTACATATTCCTGCCGCCATAACGTCATTACGTGTTCCGGTATGGAGGGTAAGGTAGCCGGTAAACTTACTTTTGCTTGAGTCCTAACATCCCGGCCTCTAGTTGGCAACGCACCGTTACTACCTTTGGTGACTCTAGGCGGCAGGAATTTCGTACCATTAGGAAATCCGTTTGCGCTTGTTTGCCTTCCAATGTCATAAAAAAAGACACCACACCACTGCCTAACACTCAATATTAGTCTATGTTATCCGCATCCTGGTAAGCGGTGCTGGTACCAATACGCACAAAGACTCGTCCCCAACCTGCAACTTTGATGGTAAATCATTTGGGTATGTAAAGTTCCAGGCACGTACTTACATATCTAGTAAAATAAAACTCTAGGTAAGTAAGACTCATCGGTAGCAGAAAAAGGCTAAGCGATTGTACCTATTGTTGCGAGACTAGCAAACTTTCTTTCAGTTTTAACACCTAGTCACGTTTACCAAGTCGAAATTTTACAAAAAAAAAAACAGAATATAAATAGGTAGGTACGTACGAAAAAAGCATTTTTTGGTGCGATATTTTTATTCATTAGTCGCAAGTAGAATAAAAAGTTAATTTATTTTATGGGTGAAATTTCGCGTTTTTCAAACCGATCATAGGCAAACTAGCAATTTTTGCTTAAGAGCTTACTGACTTCGCATCTGTGTGAAAAATAAACTAAGTCATCAGACGAGTGATTGTGATGAAAATAGTACTAACTTTGACTTATCTTCTGGTTTTCCTCTAATTAGGTCCCACAGAGATAGCAGTTGATTATGGACTTAATAATTTCGGATAACAACCATGGTATTGTTATGGGCCGATTAGTCGGACGGATCCAATCAGACACCTTTCTTTCGGATCAAGTGGTATTTTGTTTATTAATGTAATTAAATTTAAACTTAAAATTTGGTTTGTATTTTGTAAGATATGGAGTCTTCAGAATGTAATTACTACCTATATTTATTTTGTGTATAATTCGTGAATTTACTTCGTTTTGTGATTATTTTTTGTTTATTGGTAAATATACAGGTACCTAAATACTTTCGATTTATTTCAAAAGTAATAACTTGGGTTGTGATTTGAGTAGTTTAACGTGGAAAATATAAAGGGGTGTAACCTAATCTGTGGGAAGTACCTAACACGAGATTGTAAGTGACGTAAAATCTTGAACGTAAGTATCACAGAAAAATATTAGGTACTAACAAGTCACAGAGGTAAATCTCTTAACTCTTTGAAGGTAAGTAATAAATTAAATTAAATAGGTTTTTGCGTAAAATAGCTATTAGAAAAGTTACATTCTTCCTCTTGTTAAAGAGTATTTATATTCTTTGCATTCTTCCAACGCTATAAATCATACACAAACATGGTGTTACCGGTTGTCACAGTTTTCTGCCGCTTTGGCTGAAATGACAACATGGTTTACTTTTTATTTTTATTTTGCAAGTGCACTTATACACAGTTAGCAATTTCTCCATTAGGAATGATAACGATTTTTGAAGACTTAAAACGTTAAACAATTTTCGTCTTAATAGAATGAGAACTCGGTAGTAGTTTAAGGAAGTTGGAATACTGTGAAACGTTCATCAAATTTACGTTGATATTGTGCCTTCTTAATCCTAAAATATTATAAATAACCTCCTTATATAAAATACTATACCTGTTTACATATTTAAAATTCATAAATGACTTTGTCAATGTAACTAGAAATTTAAAAGTTGAATAAAGCCAATTTTATTCTTAGTCGATAATTTTATGACACATACTTCAAGCAGCTGCTCTATTTTACCATCTCCACCACATGTTTACCTCATTAAAGCCACTTGCGTGCAAATCAGCACGAGGTATAAAACCGAGATCACTACTTAATTATTCATTTAGCTATTGTTTTTTTTATATTTTCTAATTTATGAAGACTTTTGTTGTTGTTTATGGATTAAATATATAATTTTATGATGGAATGAGATGGATGGATAATAACTATTAAAAGAAATATTTTCGCGTTTGTCAAGCAAGTAGTACCTAAACATTGCTTTTTATCATTTTACAACAGTAACTAGCTTTGACTCGATACTGTTACATTACAAACGTCATTGGAAAGTGAATCTGGAAGCAGGAGGTGGGAAGAAAACCGAGATTTACTTTCCATTAATTTAAAACTACATGTTACCTAATTTCTCTAGCAATTTGTCTCAAGATATATGATTTCAATATTTTTTTGGTAAAAGTTAACCAGCTTTGTTTTTTTTCTTGTTAAGTATTGAACATTTCTGCGACTTCTTTGATGCGGTTTCCAATAATACTGACGTATATTAATTGTTATTGAAAAAACATTAGTATTTTATAAATCTAATAGGTATATTCTACTGGTGTGATATCTATGTTTTATCCATAAAAACACCTCATGCTCAGAATTATGTCATTGAAAAGTAGCATGTATAGTGAATTACAGAAAAAATCATACTTAAAACTAGCATCGTCGGTGACACAGGGCTAATGCACCGATGTAAGATCAAGGTCACAAGCGATAGTACGTCAAACTCATGTCTCCAGTGACGGCTATTAAATACAGCAACATACCAGTAACACTATAACATATGGTATCTATAGGCCCGTTGGCTATATATTATATTCTCTTACTATCTAAAGAGACACAAGCAAAACACTTGTAATATATTTTGCTACCGTTATAATTGTGAACAAGAATATAATTCAGGGCGATGTTTGCCTGTTTTAGTTTCCTTACAAATGCTTGACATTTATGTTTTTAATGTCATTCAGACTCAATGCGTCATTCGTTTGAGTGAATACGCAAGTTGTTGTCTATAAGAAGTCAGCAAACGGGCACCTTTCTATCCTGATAGTAAGAGATAACCGTGGTAGCCACACCGAAGACGTCACAGGTGCGTATCGCCGGGATTATAGTCCTATAGTGCAAACCATGCTGTCCTCTTAATTTGAACATGACAGAGTCATTTTGGCGACAGGAATAGGTAAATAGTCCGTATCCGGGCAAGTTGCTGCACAGCACTCTCCTACTCTTTTTGATATCTCAAAAAAAGTTTCTTGACGCTCATATCCTTAAAGGGGTAGGCAGACGCACAACCAGGGCACCCACCACAATGTGATAGGTGGTAAGCCTATCGCCAACCGGGCATATACCCAATCCCGAGCAACATTTTTTAAATCAGAAAATTGGCCTTACCACATTTTCTTTTTGTTGCCCGACACGGGATTCGAACCCGGGACCTCATAAAGTCAAGTCCAACAATTGGACCGCTAGACCACTGAGGCGATTTTTAATGATGACCAATATTTTAACCTACGCTCACGTTAAAGAGGCACATGATCTATCCTACTTAGTGGACCCGTACGAACACAGGAAAATTATACAAACTAATAATAAGCTTCTTTAATAAATCTTACCGTAAAGAACACACTCAGAACTTTATTATTATGCTGTCATTAATCACATGTTCTCAAAACATATTTTACTATGGTAACATTTGTGTTAGAGCTTTGTATACATATAATATATCGCTCAATGTAATGACTCGAAACCCACCTGAAGAAAAATTTAGAATTTAGATTAACAAAGCTTAGATATGAGTACATACTCTTACTCCGAATACTTCCAAAATTATACTGTGTGACGTAGTGCGGGATGCCTGAGCTACCATCCAACGGTATGTTAACAGAAATAAAACAAACGGTCAAACTAAAAGTTTGAAAGCTGTTAGAGGGAATCCCGGTGGTTTTTGTAACCAGAAAAGAGGAGTTTCAAAAATTGAGCACAACAGTCAAAAAATATGCTTTAAAATTTCACATCCATATATTGTAATATTTTTAATGGGGTTCGAAAGCAAATCTTTTCTTGATTTAGAAATATTACTTTGTTTTTTATTATTTGTATTAATTAATAAAAAAAATATATAAAATAAGACAACAAGTGTGATAAATTGGTCAGTTTTGTTACTATATTCAATATCCAAAACAAATAAAACTATGATAGGTTTTCGAAATCTAAAATATATTTAGGAACAATCTGGTCTTTTGCTATCGATATTTAATGAAATTAAGCTTATAAAATTAATAAAACTCTCAAAAAGATGAAATTTCGTTCAGGTTTGTTACGGAATGTCCAAAAACAACATTTGTTGTTCATGTTACTAATGAAATATTATTGTTAGCCTTTCAAGAACTAAATCAGCTAATCGTAAATGTGTTTTCATTTGAATCAATGCAGTTTTACTTTTAACATTTTCTGGATAAGGGCCAAATATATCAGATTTTTAGCAATTTTTTTAGGGGACAGTAACAAAACGGACGGTAACAAAATCGTAAAGCATAGTTCACAAAGATGTAGTTATAATCAAACATTTTTTATGAGTATTTCTGGTAATTTCTGGTATCGAATATTTCTGGTAAATAAACACATCAACACTGTCTAGGGGTATTTTTAATTTACTTAATTATCTCAAAATTTATCGATAATAACATCTGACATGTACATATTTTTATGAAACATCTTTAAACTTACTGTTTTGCGTTTTTTATGTAACAATTTTAGATTGAAATAAAAAAAAACCTAAAGTAATGGTAAAACTAACAATGAATGTTTTTCTCAAGAAACTGTGAAAAATAAGGAACTTTAAACATTTATTTGATAAATAAGTAGACTACTTAGTAGTAAAACCACCCATGTCATTTATAAGGGTCCTGTAGCAATTTTTCATACTTTGGATTTAGTTATCTAAGTCTTGCTGCGGTATATCGTCCAAGGTCCGGCTAAAATGCAAAAAAAATTGCTCTTTTGTCTCAATCTTTGCAGAAAAATTCCTCCAAACCCTTCTCTGGAGCATGTCCTACGTATGCTTTATAAGAGTCTTCAACATCGGTGGGTTTTTTATGAAAAGGGTAATTAATGTGGATGAATCAAGACAGGTTTATTTAAACCGTGATGCTTGACACTCGTTGCTATCTGTTTACCCCATGAAGGACCTAGCGTTATGGTATAAATACAAAGTTTAATAAGAACGCCTACAAAGCTACTTTAGCAAATAAAGAATGTTAGCCACCAGACAGAGAGGAGGCAGTAATACTATTTAATATTATTTTTAAATATCTTCAAAAATCTAATATACAAAATTATTGCGCCGGCCCTGGGTTTTTTCGACCAATCGTTTTCATAAACTGTGTTTAAATCACAGAGTACAGTAATAATTCTTTAAAGTTTAAATTATCATTATCATATAATTTAGACCAAGCTTTATGCTGTCGGTTTTGTTACTTTGTCAGTCCGTCTATATGTTACGGTACCTGTTGTAACAAAACGGAAGTAACACATTGAGACCTACTTTCATTCTAAATAATGTAACAACTCAATTTCAATTATAGATAAATAAAACTAAAAATTTTATGATTCGTCTGAAAATTACATATACTCGTATGATATTCATTTATAAAAATGTGTTCTAAGTAAGATATACTAGAGTAACAAACCTGACCATGAATTTTTCTTCGGTTCAGCCGGTTGCACAAACCTTTGCATACTGCCGAAAGAAGACAAAGTTATTGTAAGTTTTTAAAATAGCCGTCATTTACTGTCGACGTTGTAATTTTTTTCAATAACAACTAAAACTGTTTGGCAGTTAATCTATTTAAAACTGCGGTAACAAAATCGAAATGTCCGGAATTTCAAAACTTCGGGGACAAGTAACATTAAATCATTTTTTTGAAAATGTTTAAGTGTTTAGCAAAACTGGACCCTAGAAGCTGTTAAATAATGTTTATTTTACATAAATAACAAAACAAGTCAAGGGAAAACCTAGACTAAGAACAGAATAATTTGACTTAAAGTGTGTCATCCTACCTGGGGACATACAAGAAAATGAGGATTCACTTTAATAAATATTTTTTACAAAAAAATAGTTATTTTATATAATTTGAATTTATAATAATGAAAAAGTATGAAAGTTTGTTTACTAACTACAAAATAAATCAACTTGATTAACTACTTGAAATAAAAAATATATGATTTGTGGGGACATGCCAAAATGACTGTTGTGCTCTATTATTGAAACTCCTCAAAAACAAAATGACATCATGTTGAAAAAAACGGTTAAGTCTCTATAAATAATATCTGTGCACTTTGACTGCTGCTGCACGCCTCAGTAGTTGGCATAGTGTGATCCCTTGGCACCTTACTTTAGCAACAAGAAACAATAACCTTTTATAGGCGTCTGGAACTATTCTGGAATTCAGAGTTTAAATTAAGCTACATGATAGGTTCAACCGAATCGATTTCATATTTTATGATCGCTAAAGTTTGTGCCAAGTTTGACAAATTAATATTAATCGACAGTTTTATTGCTATACATAGTTGGCAGTATTTTTTATCAAAAAAGCAGGATATGATTTTTAGGCTGGTTATATATTTAATGTCTTTGAAGATCATTATCATTGACGTCTGTCACTATTTAGCTTCAATAATGTTGTCAGAGAGTTTGGTTGTTACACTTTTAGTTTAATTTGATCTCAATTGTGTTTTACACTTTTTTGTAACTTATTTAATAGTAAACTACTTAAGGCTCAAAAATTCTTAAAAATGTCATAGGTGACACTCAAAAAAGCGGTTTTCGTTACTTGCGACAGGGTTTTTTTGGATTTGGAAATCTTAAAATAAAGGTTACCAGCCACAGAGTACATTAGAATATATCAGCATTGTGTCACAAGAGTTTTGTGGTACACAAAACTAAAAAAGAAGATTATTCGGATTTTGTACACTGAGATAATTGATTTCGTATAATTTGAGACATGGTAATAGTATTCAATTAGTTCCCGCAACTGGTATCCCTACCCCTAGTAAGCAGTTCAGCGTTGCCAGAACGTTACTTTTGTAACATTTTACGTTACTTTTGACCCTCTACCGCTATTTCCATGTTACACGACAGAAAATGTTACTTCTGCGTTACTTTTAGATTTTCAAAAAAAAATATCGTGAGTCGGAATACAATTTAAAATATCCTATTTCCTCATGTTGGGGCGATTGACATCAACTTGATACGAATATTCAACATGGTGGGATTAACGGGAGGACCGATGCGATTGCTATATGCGATTTGGAGTCGCATTGATATCTGTCAAATCGACTTATTTGTTCACTTACGTGTATTTTTCTATCTTTCATCCCGTTCACATCGTTTTTTGTATTAATAATTGATGACAAAACAGGTTAGTATTGAAAGGACGACATTTTTAATTTGTTCGGTGTATTACATAGATGTGATGCGAATGACTCTCTGGTTTTTTGCAGCATTGTTAGTCGATTATTCGACGAAAAGTTGCCCATTGCAAGCCGTGCAAAAACATGTTACTATGACCTTGCTTGCAATTTAGTATCGCCATTCCTTTCTAATTAATTCATACAGAATATGAAACCGAAGTGGAGTCGCCATCCGAATCTAATCTGTTGTTGCACGGCTTAAATAAACGTGACCCGTACGGAACGTATTTAATTTTTATTTTATAAATAAATGGCCATAACAACATATTTCACCAGTTTGCACTGTAAAAAAAACGTTATGTTCATTTTTTCGCTAAAATGTTACTTTTTGGTCAGTGTCGTGTTACTTTTGCCTATCTGCGACTGGCAACACTGACGTAGTTGCCTAGCGCTAGCCAGAAACAGCCAGAAATGCCAGAATTTTCAGTAAAGTGCTAACTCGTGGTTACTGCTCGTGTGAAGTGTCAGTTCTCTTCTGTCATTTCAAAAATTATCACTGAAAATTTGCCACCGTACAAAGCAGTCATTTATCTTTAATCCCTAAATCCTAACGTGAGTAGATATTTCATAAAAAATATTTTAGTTCTAATAATTATTAAATAGAGTGATTCATGGAATTCCCCCGTGATGAAATAACCTGTAAATTTAATTTGTTTCCTCTTATTTCATCATACTGTGTTAATTATTTTTCATAATGAAGCCTTAAATATATTGTTTTAGTGTAATTTTAAATAAATTTAGTTATTCTCTCCAACCATGCTTACGTAATAATTGTGTCATTATCACGTTCTTTGGCAGTCACTCCTGACATTGATCCATTTGAACGTGACCCATATACCTACTGCGAAGTAATTCATAATTATTGTTTTCTATTATGAGCCTTTGTTAACGTTTTTTAACTTTTATTATTAGATATTTTCCATAATAACCTTGTGTAATAATTAAATTTGCCATCCCTTTGCAAGTGTGTGTTACATAACAATTTGTGTCACCATATTCAATGAATAAGTAAAATATAATAGATTATAATACAATGTTACAGATATAAAATGGGTGTACCTGCAGGCAATGCTGAGAATGGCAAAAAAATCTTTGTTCAAAGATGTGCTCAATGTCACACTGTAAGTACTATTATTATGATTATATAAAAAAGAATTTAAAGGTCATTAATTATATATGCCTCAGCTTCAAAGGCATTCACTTAAAATAATGGGGGAAAAGTACTTGGAATTAAAGTACTAATTATATTTAAATGATTCTTGTTAAACAAAATCTTTTCTTTTAATTACAATATTCCAAATATGATACATAGTGTTAGTACAAGATGTAATATTGGAGAAATGGTTATATTTTTGGTTTGGTGTTTATAATTTTAAATTTGGCATTATGTATCTTATTCTGCAATTTTTGATATTTTGTTGATAGTCATTAATTTATAATAATCTGAAATTTTGAATACATTGATATTTATTAAATCACAGTATCGGACAGGTCACTCAGTTTGCTGGGACAGTGTCACACTTAATAAGTGGTCCCCTGTAATTTTAATTCAATAAATTATTATTTTGGATAATTACGTTGACTAAGACTATTATTATATAATAAGGACATCTCTTCACTCATATAAAATATATCTAATACATTAAATGTGTCAAATACAAGGCTTCTTTAATGCATTTTTTTTTAATTTATTAATGATTACATTTTACAGAATTACCCATTAATAATTAAAGCACTACTTGTCAACAGTCTTTCATATCAACTTTATTATATTATGCCACATCTCACACTATGCCATGCTTGTAAAGGGATGTGAAATATTATTTTCATGTTGTATTAATACACACCTATATTCCACATTAATTTTCCTTGTATCTGAAGTTAAATATTGAGTTTTATGATTTTTCCTTAAACTTTGCTTATGTGATTCAAAGGTTAAGTGAATATGAAGTATAGTTTATATGGGAGTTAAAATAAGAGCCTCAAGTTAATTTTGTGTAAGTTTAGCAGCTCCCACAGCTTCCAAAACTGAGATATAAAAGTACAGCACACTTACTTTCTGGTGGCATACTTACAAGTATCTCTTATTTCATCATCAATCATTATATTATGCAATAGAATAAACTTACACCTGTAATACAAACATTTAATTTGGGGTTAGAGTAAATTTGTGTAAATTATCCAGGCATATTTTTTTTACTTACTTCCATTCGCGACTTCGTCCCTGTGCTAAGTATATTTTTTTATGGGTTGTAGCCTATGTGTTATCCTAATGTATAAACCATGTTCCGGTGTAGTTTTATCTAAATTCATTGAGTATTTTTTTTGTAAAAAAATAACACACATCATTTATATTCTTGTAATTTTTTTTTATATGTAATTAGATGATTTATTTAATTGTTTAAAATTTAGATTTTTTTTAATTGTTCAAAATAAACTCAATTTACAGGTTGAAGCAGGCGGCAAACACAAAGTAGGCCCAAACCTTCATGGATTCTGGGGGCGTAAAACTGGCCAAGCACCTGGATTCGCATACTCAGATGCTAACAAGGCAAAAGGTTAGTTTTTATTATAGAACAATTTTTTGAATTTTTTTTTCACATCTTGACTATTGTTTGCTTAAAATACTTGTTCTTCTATACATAAATTATTTGATATGTTTCACTATGTCCTAGTAAACTTATACCCTAAAGGGAGACTTAGTTTCCTAATTGGAAGAGTACAAATTTTATATGCAATTATGTTTTATCAAGCAACAATTAACTTAGTATATTATTACTAGCAGACCCTCCCAGTTTTGCATGGGTGGACAAGCTTTTATCTTACATATAAACCTTCCTCTTGATTAATGTGTACATATTGACACACGTTTTTTCGTTTGTTTTTTACTACGATACAAAGAGCTTTTGGTGCCACATTGAAGCATTATTATTTCATTTATTTAATATATCAATGCAAACATTACCTTATTGCACACGCAATAAATACATGTTTTGACACTGCAATTTCAAAATAATACTATAAGACGTCATGGTTAAGGTCCTGGTTGCAAATTTTCTCCTACTCCTATTCTAATTATTACCACCGTGGCTTAAAAAAACAGTTTTGTGACAGACTACAGTAATCATTTTCTATATATTTATTTCTTATCAATCAATGACCTTGTCTTTGGTCAATTGAATAGAATGTAGAACAATTTTTATCATTATGTAATCCATGCTGCTGATAAATTGATAATGTGATAACAAAATTCTATAGGATTTATTAACATTTTTAAAGTTTTGTTTTTGAGGCATCTACATCTTTGCTTTATTAAAATAAAATTCAACGATTTACATCCAATTACGTACAGTTTGCAGAAAAGTCTGGAAACTTAAAAAAAAATTGATAAGTTATAATTTATTTTTGGTAAAGACTATATTTGTAGGTAGAATTTGTTGAATGTTTCTCAACTACTGTACTTACAGTAGATAGTATACTTTAAATTGTAACCATTAAAACACATATCTTACCATGTATATTTAGTTATATAGTTGTACTTGTTCTTTTTAAATCCATAAGTAATTTTATTGTTGTTTAGATGCCTTCATATAAAATTAAAGCTTTAACTAATTAAATACTGTAGGATTTTTGTTTTTGCTGTTACTGAAATAAGGAGTTCACCTTAAAGAATTAATTGTAAATGTTAATCTTAGAGAATCAATCATGTAATGTAGTTTGAACAAGGTTATTCAACAGACCAGTATTATAAGCAGACATCCTAATATGTCTCAGTTTAATGCATGAACCACAAGTCTATTGTTATGTTCAGGTATTTGAATTTTGACCTGTGAGGTAATGGTGCCAATCATAATATTTCAATGTATATATTAAACATCCTTAACATTATGCAATGGTGAATAGGCTACGTCTAATTTAGTATATTATCATTGGAAGGATTTTAAATTAAATTGCTAGTTTACACCTACTTACAATTTGTATGAAAAAAATTAATATATATATATTTTTTTCTCTTAACAAGAACATTATCTTGACAATAATTATTACATTAAAAAAGAAGTTAGCGAACCTGTGGCCCTACCATGAACGCTTAAAGCAGTATTATTTCCATCTTGCTAAATGTCTGCCTTTATAAGCAACTTTATGATATACGTCATAAGGTTGTCTTTCTCGGCTGACAATTAGTATTGTTGAAATAGTACTGTTTTAAGAGCTTATGGTTCCCCTGTTCCATCCATTCACCAGTAATGTGATGGCAAAGGCAAATATATTAATTTTTACATAAATGTAGATTATATGATTTATAATTTTCGTTACACATTTCTTCTGTTCTGTAACAAAATTTAAATATACAAAATTAATTATGTTTACTGAGAACTAACTTTTTATTTTATATAACATTTTTTTATAATTGTGGAGATAGTTTGAAATTAAAATAGTGTTAGAACAAAAAAGTATTAAATTACCAAACTGAATTTTAAAGCTGCTTATTACTGTTATGTTGGGTAATCTTGGACATTCCTAATTAATAAAACATTTTAATTTAATTTTTTCTCAGGAATTACATGGGGTGAGGACACATTATTCGAATACCTGGAAAACCCTAAGAAATACATCCCAGGAACTAAGATGGTCTTTGCTGGTCTGAAGAAGGCAAACGAGCGTGCGGACCTTATCGCATACCTAAGGGAATCAACAAAGTAACTTAAAAGAATCTAGGAAAACAATCATGAAATAGGAAATTTCCATCATATGGAATTCTTATTTGGTAGCCAATCAGTATCATTGTATTGTTATATTTATTTTGTTGGTTCATACAGTTGTAACATTTGACCATCTTTCATATAGATAAGTTTAATGTGCGTCTGCGTGTATACGTTTTATTGTGTGATATACATTTGCTGTGCATAACAATGCTGTGAATGGTTATATTATTATTAAATAATGATAGACCCACTTAATCTTTTTATTTTGTGTATTCTCCTCCACAAATATACAAGCCAAATGTTACCAGTAATTATTAGGTAATTTTAATTATTATTAATAATTTATTTAAATAAATAGTTTTCCTATATTTTTTTATTATTTTTTTACCTTTGTGCTTTTTAGTTATTAATGTTTTCAAAAATGTCAGATTGAATCATCAGCAGCCGGAGGACGTCCACTGCTGGACATAGGACTCCCCCAAAGAACGCCACAAGTCACGGTCACCAGTCGCTTGCATCCAGCGACTCCCCGCGTTGTCGGTTCTGCGAGCAATGTGGCCTGTCCATTGCCACTTCAGCTTGCTGATTCTCTGAACTATGCCGGTTACTCTCGTTCTTTTGCGAATCACCGAATTACGGATCATATCTCGCAGAAAAACACCGAGCATAGCTCTCTCTATAGCAGGCTGAGCGACTCTGAGCTTATTTAAGAGGCCCACATTTAACGGTCAAGTTTCAGCTGCATATGTCATCACTGGTAACACACACTGGTCGAAGACTTCCGACTTTAGGCTCTGCGTTAATTTGGACAAGAAGATACCCTTTTACTTTCCGAACGCTGCGCATCCGAGTTGGATTCGGCGGTCGACCTCTTTCTTGAAGTTGGATTTACCTAACTGAATAGCTCGACCTAGATATACATACTGATCTACAACTTCAAGAACTGAGTTCCCAACTTGAATTGGTAAAGGTGCAACATGGACGTTGGACATGTTGGAAAACTCTATCGAGGTCATCGAGCATCTTGCTTGAGTCTTCCAAGTTCCAGCGGTTCCGCAATGACCACAATATCATCTGCAATTCGAAGGTGAGAGTAATGTACTCGCCACTGACATTGATGCCGAGTCTTTTCCAGTCCAGAAGCTTGAAGACATCTTCCAGCGCAGCAGTGAACAGTTTCGGAGAAATAACGTCTCCCTGTCTCACACCTTTCTGCAACTGGATCGGTGGCGAGCTCTGATCCTGTGATCGGACCGACATAGTGGCCTTTTCGTACAAACACCTCAACACTTCGATGTATCGATAGTCGATGCGGAACCGCTGTAATGACTGAAGCACCGCTCATGTCTCAACCGAATCGAAAGCTTTCTCGTAGACCACAAACGCTAGACATAATGGCTCTTAGGTGTATTGTCGAGTGAGTTTGGCTCTGGGGTCTTTAACCAAACTGACAACGGGTCGTGTTGAATTGTACAACTGTCCATAGAACTTCACGACCGCTCTCAAAATCTCAGCTTTAGATGAGATTACGGTGCCATTTTTGGTCTTCAGGTTTATCAATTGGGTCTGGCCAACAGACAAATCCCTAGCGAACACCTTGGAACCCTTAGTACGCTCGAGATCCTTCTTAAATAGGTATGTGACGTATTAAAGGTGCACAGGTCTGTCCGCAACGCCTTGAAGACTTGTCTGTTTAGCTCCCTGGACTTTTGCATGTCAATTGAAGATTGCAACCGCATTTCATCCCGTTTGCCCATGAGTTTGGGAGTACAGTCTAAGAGCTTTCCTGTTCTTTTCTTGCTTTGAGTCTTAAAAAAAATTGACCCGGCCGCTTTGACAGCTTTCACAAACCCATTATTCAAATCGTCCGTTGATTCGCATTCTGCCAGGCATTCGAAGCGATTTTGAAGTTCAAGCTGGAAATTTTCGGGATTTTGGCATTGGACTGTGGACTTGGACGGAGCGTAGACTTCATCAGCCGTGACCGTTCATGCCTTGTGTTGATAATCAATGTGCCTCATGCAATCCCATGATCACTGCCGGTTTTCAGCTTATTGATCACAGAGACATCATTGAGTATGTGGCTACTGGTAGACTATCTCGTTTTTTATTGACCCGTCCAGTCTAATCTAGGTCCATTTACGATGTGGCTTTTTTCTGAAGAAGGAATTCATCATAAAAAGTCTTTCCTTGTCCAGAAATTCAGCCAACCGTTGGCCCCTAGGATTACGCCTGCCATCACGGAGCTGCCCTACTTTCAGCTCATCGCTCCCTCTCATACACTGTTAAGCATAGCATAGCTTTGCGTTGAAGTCGCCCATCACCACCGTGTAGTGCGTATTGGAGGTATGGCTGGCTTTTGATATGTCCTCATACATCGCCTCCACCTAGTTGTCAGAGTGCGCCGAAGTCGGGGCGTAGACCTGTATGACCTTCAGAGAATACCGTTTTGTTATTCTGAATATCAGGTACGCCACCCTTGTCGACACACTCGCGATCGTCAGATCGAATATTACGCTAATATTGTAGATGTGGAAATGCGTTATGTTTGTTTCAGTTTTATACCTCAAAACTGGTTGTAAAATAATTTTTTGTACATGGGTATACTGTGTGACTACTAAAGGCGTAGGTACATAGACTTTTCGTGGCCGCATCTTAATAAATTTAATGTTCAATGATGTCTGCATTTCCAGTGCTGGGTGTTTAAATTAGTTGTGGTGTCTATTAAAATTTATAATTTTTCTTTATATTACAATTGTTGACTATTACCAACCCCTAACACAAGCACATAATTTGCTTATTTTAGGGCTAGACTAAATTTGTGTTACTTGACCAGGGATATTTATTTATGTCGGTATTTCTGGGTCTAGATTTTTATTAACATTGAATTTCTTGCAATATATTTAGTTTGCTTACCTATTTACTTTGGAGTTTGATTGATTTGCGAATTTATCCCGAAATATTTGTTTGTCCCCATAACTTGATGGGTCTTGATTCTTAGAGACCAGTTTTGACAGGCTTATATTAAACACGGTAGTATAGCTACTTCATACATTTTTTTCTTAACTTTAATATTTGTTTCCGTCTTTTATATGATTTCCTTCAAGTCTCAATATTTTTTCCAGGCTATAGTTATTCTTCTCTCGACTTCTTTCCTCGTCCAGTTTTCGAAGGAAATACTCTGACATAAATATTTAATATATTAATCTACATCTTATATTTTATTTTGATTTACAAATACACCGACATTTTTACCAGTTGTTAATATTTTTGTTTTTTATTGCATTAAGTTTTAGATAATTTTCACTTTCTTCGACGAAATCTTGTATCATGGTTTCAAGCTCCATTGGGGCTTAGCAAAAAGGTAACCGCCATGTCATCCGCAAATCCCTCTCAATTTCCCTTTTGAACCTTTTACGAAGACCGAAGACTCCGGGAAGAAATAAAAGAAAAAAGGCCGGGAATGTTGCGTAAGAAAGTTTTGTTTAATCAAGACAATGCACGCGTTCACACTTCGGTTGAAACAATGTCTGTAATCCATGATTGTGGCTACGAATTGCTGCCCCACCCACCTTATTCGCCGGATTTAGCCCCCTCGGATTATCCTTTATTTCCAAAAATTTAAAAAACACTTGGGTGGCTCGAAATTTTCGACCAAAGATGAAGTGATAATCGCAGTAAACGACTATTTCGCAGACCTTCCGAAATCTTTTTTTTCGAGGGGATAAACAAGTTGCAGGTCAGGTGAAAGAAGTGTATTGAGCTAGATGGAGACTATGTCGAAAAATAAAAATAAATTTTGAGCCATTTTTTTTTAATTTTCTTGGTCGGGCTTAGAACCTTTGGATCCACCCTCGTAGTTAGGTAGCTAAAAATTTGCAGCATTTTTAGACGTCTGCACCTATTTATATCTTCAATGTACAGAATTCACACTTCTACAGTTTTACTGTCAAGCGTGTCCGAAACTGTTGTTTTTGTATGAAAAGGGTGATAAATGTTGAGGAAGCCAGGCCGGTCTGCTAGAATCGTGAGGTTTGGCTCGCGATACTCTGAATACTCCGCAAGGGACTTGGCCTGAAGGTAGGTATGTATGTAAAATACGAAAGCTAGAAATAGCTTTACCTGACGTATATTCTGCGCTGTTCTTCAGAATATATTTTTAAAACTTCTTTTTAATTTATTTTTGTCTCTGTGACAAATTTCTTGTCTACGCGTACATAACATACTTTCTTAGTCCGTATAAAATATGTATTGATTTTTATGCTAATGATACCGATTTCGCTTTAACGCACGCTTTGACAATATATAGATACGAGTCTTCCTCCGTGAGTTGCAAGAACTATAACTACGTTAAAATTAGAATAGGCAATTCCCTTGCGCATCCCGTACCTACCGATTCCCACAGCAGAAGACGTACCTAAGCTGCAAGCACATGTCCTCCACGTTGCGCCCATTGGTAATGTTACGTTTTATAGCAAAGTGCTTTTTGCAGGTATTACATGGAATGAAGAAACATTATTCGAATACCTTGAGAACCCTAAGAAATATATGCCTGGGACTAAAATGGTGTTTGCTGGTCTCAAAAAAGCCAATGAGCGAGCCGATCTCATAGCATACTTAAAATCTGCGACCAAGTAACCAATAAAGCACAAGGAAAATGACCATTAAATTCATTTTATTTGATAAGTAAATACACCTATAAAATTCTTATTAATATTATATGACGAAATACGTGTTACAATTCAAACACCTTTATTTATTTTATTTTCTTTTTATGTTATTTTGTATATAATAAATGTCTCACATGACACAGTTAAAATTACAAAGATCTGTATGCGTCATATAAACAATGCATATGTATGCGTCTATACATTTATCAATAAATCCGTACCAGCAAGGAAGTGCTCTTACAAAGATTTAACATTCCTGTGATCTTCCAGTAATTCTAGTCAAAAGTAGCTATTTCCCAGAATACAATTCAAAAGAAAATTATTTTATTTTAAACACCGTCAATACTTTTATACAAAAGTACGTACCTATTCTACTTTTGATCCAATCAGCATTTTTATTCGTTCTGTGATGAATCAAGTTAGGATTATGGGAGGCAGGCGGCGGCTGCAACACTGGTATTTGAGCATCTGAGGGTAGATGTGATTCCTGTCGTGAATTTGTTCCTTTATAAAGAACATTATATCTTGGTACAACTAATGACAAGTTATCATCCACGAACAGTAGTGCAACAACAACAGGGGTCTCAAATTGCAAACTTTCAATTTAAATGAATGCTAGCGTGTACTATGAAGTTACGCGGATGATAATTGAAAGCATAGTTGTGAAACAATGTGTAAACTTGCTGTTACCCGCGGCAGTTAATCTATTTACGGAACTGGAGTTGAAGTAAAAACTGTATGAATAATTTATTCCTTTTTTAAACTTATTTATTTTTAATCAATAATGGGCATTAAAAGGTTTGAGTGGCGGCCCCACACCGGAGGACGTAGTGTTGGATGACTTCCCACCCGGTGGACTGATGATTTGGTCAAGGTCGCGGGGAGTCGCTAGATGCAAGCTGCTGGTGCCCGTGACTTGTGGCGCTCTTTGGGGGAGGCCTATGTCCAGAAGTGATGATGATGATGATGCCCACTAATTAGGACTTTCATATAAACTTTCAACCCCTGTTTCACCCCCTTAGGGGTAAAATTTTCGTGTACGTTAGCCTAGCAATAAAGTAGCAACTAGAGTGATATGAGTGGGACACAATATAGGTAATTAGTGCTCGATCTGCTGTAAATGTGCGCAGAATAAAAAATATTATGCATGTTGTCGTTTTGGAAATAAACGAAAACAACGATTTCTGCTGGGGTAACGTTGCTCCACCAAGAAAATTCTAAACTAACTATTGGAGAGTTAAAAATTGCGCATGAGTAGAAAGCTCATATTTGTGCAAATTTGTGCGCTAAAAATAAAATTTATGCATCTTCAGGTTTTCGAGATATCGCAATTCCTGCTGCGGTAACGTTTTGCAAAATCGCGTATCTCAAAGACTATTGGAACTATTACTTTCGTCAAAAGAAAATAGCGATACTATCTTCTTTTGACGAAAGTAATAGAAAAAGGCAAAACACTTTTAGTGCTGTTAGATTAGTGTGTTTACGATATTTCTATTGATGTTTAATTTATCACTCGGAAATCGTTGCTTAAAACATCGCAATTTGTCCGGACTAATCTGACATGTTTAAAAAGTTCCATCTCTGTTGTTTATGTTTCATTAAAAAAGGATGTCATGCATCTAAAATAAGTCTAGTTAATGAACAGCAGAATTACCACCGCTGTCCGTACAATCGGGCATAAATAAGACATTCCTCATTAGTAGTAATTAGTCAATAATTGTTATTGTGCATATATTATGCTCTTTCTTAATTTTCATCCGTCCGAAATGGTCGTCGAATCTGTAGCAGTATACGCCATTTATTCATTACTATTTTTTTCAACAATTATATTTAGTTATTTTTACAATTATTTCCTTTTATTCAATGTGCAGTTTATAAGCAGGCTTCACCATGGGCACCCCTAATTGGTTCAAACCCCACAGGCAACTCAGAGATTTTTTGACGATCAGACTGACTTATGATATTTTTTTTGAATGACTAATTTGTTGCTAATCTCGCGATTGTATGCAACTTCACCGAGCTTTGTGGGCCGAGCAGAGTGCTCAGCCCGAGACATCATTATTTAATGCATGGGACTGTTACCTACAACGCCAGCACCAAGGGCTGTCTCCCGGGAGACCGTACCTCGACTTGGTGCTGCGTTCTGGTTACTGGGTGGGTTGGCTTACCTTACATCATGACTTATGAGCAATCGCGACCCTGCGTCGTTTCAGAAGCGACGCAAGAGGTATGCGGAGCGTTGCCAGCCGTCTTTCTGCATTTTTTTGGTTACGTGTAATATTAAATCTGTGATCACTTCTAAAGTAGGTACTAATTTAAATTAAAAAAAAGTTAAGTGCAATTTTGATCTACATTAAAATATGGCTAAGGTAATATAATTACGGGGATAAGGGTTAATACTGATGAGGAGAAATTAGCACAAAGTACAATAAACCATGCATAGGTCTGAAATCAGCTTTTAAAAATAAGGTAGTTTAAAACTAATTTCATATAATAAAAATAAAGATAAAAATGGTCACTGTGAGGCAACCGTAGGACACTAGTGGTCGCCCGTTGGTTGAAATTCGACCATAATAAATTTTAATATCTTGTTGTTAAGAAAGCCATCTTCATTTCAATCAAGACCAACTACTTTGTTTCCAAATTTTCTAGTGCGCCATCTGTGAACTTTTATCGTCAATGTGTTTGTTTTTGTGTGTCAAATGCATTGTAGTGTGGGTAATGTTTTATTTGTTGATTTAATGTACTTTATAAGCATTTTTAATGAAAAATATTAGTGTTCTGCACTTCTGCTACACATATAAACTATAAGTGTAAATTTTATGCTCCTGCGTCAGCGTAATTTTCGTAAAAAGGGGTCCAAAATTTGGGCTCCACGTATAAATATATAGATTAATATAGTTGTTTTGTGCTGTAAGTAATGTCTCTTGTGAAAATTTTATTTTTCTAGTTGGCTCATGTTAAATTTGGCCAACTGCAACTGGCAACACTGAAAAATTTGACAAATGACAGTTCATATTTAGCGAAATTTAATGTATTTTGTTGCATGAAACTTATGTACAAAATTTGTGATTAAATCGAATTATCGCCGTGCAACTTAAAAGAAAACGTGGTTTCTAAAATGGTTTAATGCATTGAGACAATCACTCCATTCACAATAATTACGTTTATACAAAAGTGTTGTTTTGTTCAGTTAATACATTGACGAATATATAAAAATTACATTTGTGCGAATATTTGTGCTCAAAATTTTTTGCAGCTGAATTATAGTCTTGCCAAATAGGTAAGTTGTTGGTTGATAGATGATCTTTCATAAGTTCTGTGTTATATTGATTTAATATTACGTTGCTATATTGGCAGATAATCCATTCAGAACATTCATTCTAGTCGAACTAGTGAAACAGAGGAAACTTAGATATGGCTAAAACTTCAGTTGTGTTGAGTTTTCATGAAGTACTACTGCACCAATCTGATGTAGAATTATTAAGTGGTCCATATTGGCTAAATGATACAATCATATCATTTTATTTTGAATATTTAGAAAGAGAAGTGTTTTCCAACCTCAAGGAATTGTTATTTGTTTCCCCGGAAGTAACACAGTGTATTAAGATGGTAGAAACTCAAGATATTAAGATTTTTTTGGAGCCACTGGGCATTCATTCTAAAAACTTTGTGTTTTTTGCCCTTAATGACAATAATTCTCCTGACATGGCTGGAGGCTCTCATTGGAGTTTATTAGTGTATTCTAAGCCAGAGAGTTGTTTTTTTCACTTAGACTCTTCAGCTGGCAGCAATCATAATGTGGCTTGGGATTTTGCTAGTCATTTAATGTCATTTTTTTCGAATTCAGGTAAGGAGTAAAGCATTTTATGTGACTGAATGTAGATTATATACTTAACAGTAACTTTACCTTATCCAATGTAGTGTAACAAATCTTATATGTGCTTTTTGGTACACTCTTTTATTAACGATATAATTCTACCACTATTGCTAGATAAATGGTTTCTACTAGGTTTATTGAGAAGGCAATTATTTTAAGGAAATGGCATCTGTTCCGCTTTTACGCTCTTGGTGATTGGTTATTTTTACAAAATCAATACATTAGTATGATAACTCCATCTGTTTTTGTAACTCAAGTGTGACTATCTACCTTTATGTCTATACCTAGATGGTGGTTAAAATACATCTGTTTTGCATCTGCCATGTTCATGGCATACGTAAAAAACATCTATGTTTCTGAAAGTTTATGCCTATTATGAACAAATAGGTATGCTAAAATATGCTTATCCTGGAGCCTCTCAGTTGATGCTACTTTGTCACCAAATTAATCATTCAGGGTTATCCTTAATAATAATAATAATAGATAGTTGTTCCTCAACTGTCTTACTTGATGACTTTGAATAAAATTAATAAATTCAAGTTTTTGAGAACACACATTTTTGAAACTTTTAACTGTTAAATTTCAGATAGTTAAATAGCTTGTAATTGCTAGTTTTTAATTCTAATTAGTCTAATTAGTTCCCCTACTTTATTACCGATAATTAAAAAATGTGTACAAAAAGAGATGATCTGACAAGTAAACTAAAGGTTTGCAAATACCTCTTAAAATTTAAGCTTTAAGAAATGCTCTAATGCTCAACTTTAATTTTTTTTGTTTTGAAACAAGATGATAATAATTTTGCTTTGGGCTTTTTGTTTCTTTCTCTTCTTTTTGGTGTAAGAACGGCTAATTTTTAAACACAAAAACAAATTAATACAAATTTGATACTTGAGGCTCAGATTTGATACCAGATAGGGCAGGCATTGGTTTGATGCACATAGATGTCTGTTTTTCCAGGTCTGGGTGTCTTATTGGTATCTATTTAAGTATAACTATGTATTGTAGTTGTTGCCTAGCAGCCATAATACATATATATAATTTGCTTACTTTTGGTTAAAAGGGTGAAATTTGTCCAGGGATACTTATTTATACTTATTAAAATAGTCGCAAGATGCAGGAACTTAAAATAATTATAATCACAAACAATTTTTTTAATACTAGTTAAATGCATAATTAATCCTGCAGGATGAAGAAGCAAATTATTTTAAAATATTATTCCAAAAAACACATTAATGTAGTTGTAGACTAAATTTGACATATTTCTATGTCCTATGCTATTATTATGTTTTTTCAAATTTAACGAAGCCTAATCTTGTAATTGATAAGGTTACATATTTCACTTTAATAAAATAAATATATACAGAAACATTTGTTTATATAGGTAATACTAGCCGATCTGGCAATCTTCATGTTGCTTGACATTACCAGCTACTAGTAATTTGTATGGACAAAATTGAAGTGTGGTTTTTCCCACTTTCCTTGCAATTTTTAAAAACGGGAGGGTGGGGGGTCATAATGACCTCCCACCCTCCCGTTTTCCTTTATTGGTCTGGGTCCTCTGTATAGAATAGATTATCTGCCTTCCAGCCAGGCAGCTTAAGGAGGTACCATTGGTTATGTAGGTCTTTACCAATAGGACCACTGGAGGTAGAGTGGTGTGTAGCAACTTTCCCAGTTAAATATCAACTGCCTTTCTTCCTGCCGCAGTGATAAAGGTGCTATTTTTCGATCTGGGGGAGAGAGTAGCCAGTAGACTTGTACAATGGGCCTAACACTGATGATGTCTACAGGCCGCTGTAGTCTTTAACCATTAGGAGAGCCTTGTACCTACTTGTTTGCGGTCAAATGTAATAAAATGAAATAAATAATAATACGTATGGAAAGACTCTTAGTAACAATTTGTTATCTTTAAATATGTGTAATGTTATGAATCATCCAATTGACTGACATGTTGTCTACTTTAACGGAACTGATTAAATATTTGTCAATATTTCAGGTGCTATAAATTTTGTTAATAAGGAATGCATACAACAAAGTAACGGTTACGACTGTGGAGTTCACGTTATATCTAACACCGAGAGACTGGCGGAATATGCTCATATACATAGGCAAATAAACTCATGTGATATGATGATAAAAATAAATCCAAGCGTTAAAAGAAAAGAAATTAGAGATATAATTCAAAATCTTTCTTCTTCAAGGTGATAACTTATTTTTAAGTTGAGTATGTTTTCGTTTTAGTAAAATGTAATTGAAAAATAATTAAAATAAAAATGTTGAATTTATGATTATTCTTAATTTATTTATTGTTTTTATCAGTTTTTACAGATGTAATTTTAAATCTCTTTTTAGGTAGTTTTTGTTTCAAGATACACAAACTGTTTTGAGTCACACTGCAAAATCGCAAAATGTTTGTAGACAATATCTCTTTTCTATGGCAAAAGACAGCTAAAAAGTTTGCGGCTTCCATGATAGCTACAGATAACCATGGTCTAAAGACACTGTAGCTTAATACCTGCTGTGTCTCTACCGTATGGCCGGGTGCTAGGCCTAAGGTGCGAGTCTACCGGCAACCCTACTCTCCTGTCAGTATATAGTACCAGGAATAGTTAAGTCGGCTGATCCCTTACTCAAGCAAATTGATGCACAGCACTCTCCCACTATTGGTAATGATGACCCATTTTATCTCTGCTTGCCTCATGAGCTGACTTACAATAGTTACGGCAGTTGTTCTATTCCACACAGAAGACCCAGATTAATACTCCAACTATCTGGTTGCTTGCTTGCTAGCCTACCCTTTCATATTTTTTATACTAGGAATATTTAGTAACAAGCAAACACCAAAATCACTTTTGATGATGCTAAAACTGGCTCTTGCATCTTATAATTTGGAAACTAATGCTGAAGCATAAATTCAGATTTTTTTCTGTCACAAAGTAACACATACACAGATCACAGTACACTTATTTTCTCATGAAACATGATAACTAAGCTATGCTACTAAAAAAAAATCAGGTTATGTTTATTTCTTACCTTGAGAAATTCCGCCTATTTGTTTGTCTTAAACCCCCGCCGTAAAAAGAAGGTTGATATAAGTTTGATGTGTGTGTGTATCTGTGTTTGTGTGTAAGTATGTGCGTGCGTGCGTGTGTGCATACGTGCGGCATCGTAACTTGAGTAGATTGGTCGATTTCAATAGGATGATTTTTTGTTTCAAAGCTGTCGTAATCGAAATGATGCTCGGCTACAATTAGGTTGTACTATAAAAAAAACCCTCAAAAAAATTATAAACCCAAAAAACTAAACAACACTAACACCGATGACAGGGTCATTTCTCTTCATCTTTGTTAGTTTTGTTGTTGGTGTACAAGCCTATTGCGTCCGATCATCAAAGAGGCTGAGGTTTGATTCCCAATAGATATTTCACTTAAGCAATAGACATAACCCAGAAGCGTTGTTATAAAAAAACATAGTCGACCTAAATATTCGTCTCATACTCATACTGCCTCATAATTCGGACTTTTTAGGAAAACCCCTGCGAAGTTCTTCAATGCCATTGAAAGTTACTGCGTTTTTGAACGTTCAGCAACTACTTTACCTATTTTATTTATATAGATTTCCTGTTCTATGCAGTAAACGCTGTCACCAGATTGCATAAGGTTGAGGACGCAATATTTAGCCCATATGATATAGAACATTCTCCAACCAAAATAAAAGATGCTTGATAGGTAAAGCTCCTAAAAGACAGTTCTGTTACAAAATCTGTAGGGTCACTCTTGTATCTCTATTTCATGCGAATTGGTATTTGGATACCGTTTTGATCAATACTAGCGAATCATTAACATTTAGTAAATAGTAAAAATAAATTGTTTTATCGGATTCGTTGAATTTTTTTGGAGCTGAATGTTTGTAATAATTCGCTAGTAATATGTTCAAGAATACCTAAAATTATATACCCGATACCAATAACGTTTCTCCAATAGGCTGCCCAGTGTATTTAGAAAGCTGCCTTTAAATAAGTTTAAAAATAATATAAAAGAAAAATTATGTAAGAAAGGCTGTTATAAAATCTCAGAGTGCTTAGAAGACAAACAAATGCTTGGAAACACACGTTTAAATCTCGCACTGCAATTTGTGATGTAATTTGTTATCCTATTTAATTAATATTATAAATGCGAAAGTTTGTATGTTTGTTTGTTATTCCTTCACGTAAAAACATTTGAACTGGTTTCATGAAATTTAGTACACACATAGAGGGTAACTTGGATTAACACATAAAATAGTTTTTATCAAGAAACAATGTTCCTGTAGGACCACGCAAGCAACTTCGCAGACAACAGCTAGTAGTTTATACTTTTTATTTGGGTTAAAATTAGATTGTAATTTGTATTATTTTCTAGCTTACAATGTTGCTATTACTTAGTATTGAAAAAAATACTGATATATTGATTAAGTTATTAAGTAACTATCAACCGATTGTTTTATGCCGTTAGGGATAGGTAGGTACGTACGTTGAGTGCGAAAATATCTGTCATACAGTATTAAATGGATGGGTAGTTTTTTGCTGCAAAATAGCGAACAAGCAGTCGGCTCTTCTATTAAAAATACTATCGGTTATACACACATCTTTACACAATAAAAATGTACACATCATTGATGTTACTGGTGTGTCTTATTTCCGTGATCTTAAGAATTTTGTGCCGCTATGTCGGCAAATCTACCCTCAGTACAAAACACGACAAAGGTGTGCACTTACGTTATAGCGGTAAAAATAGTTAAGCAAAATGCATCTAGTTAAAAAAATAAGGGTGATAATAAAATAGCCTGTTTCAAGATTTGTGTCTTTAATAATTACAAAATAATTTAACTTTGTGAAATTCGGTAATTGTTTTTTTGTACCCTCATTTAGATTCGTATTATACGTCTTTTAGTCTTAGATTTTTATATTACATATTCAAATATAAAGGTTGTTTTTTGTACCTTATATTGTACCTTAAAAATATACAAGATCACACATCATTTTGGTTCTGTCCAACCACCAAAAGCTTTATCTAATTCTTCTGCAACAGCCAAACACAACCGGTCGTTGTTGTGGTTCGCAACTACTTGAATACCAATTGGAAGACCCTCACGGCTCAACCCTAAAGGAATATGCGTCGCAGGGAAACCTAAACAGTTTATTATGGCCGTGTAACAAAAGTTGAAAGGCTTAATCAAAGGTTCATTATGGTAGGGTGCAGGAGTTGGATGTGTTGGGTATAAGAACACCCCATCGTCTTTAAGCATATCTTTGAAATAATTTTCTAAATCTTCTCTTATTTTTAGAGCCTTATTATATTTTTCCTCATCCAACTTTGGATGATCTTTGAGTGCAGTAAATAAAGCAATCAAAGTATTCCCAGAGCATCCAATAAAGTTTTTCAAGATTTCTAAGTAGTTTTTGCCGATTGTGTAATTTTCCATGATGTGTGAGCCGAACGGTTTCTGTGTCTTCATTGTCGTCAGCCATATTGGCATAGATTTCTTCAAAATGTTAATCTTTTTCTCTTCCGCCACAATGGCATGCTTAACGCTAAAAAATTCTATAACTTTGGCCATAGCGTTGGTGATGTCTGGGTGTGGCTCGTCGATAACTGGCGCGTTGTTGCTTGACTGGTAAAATATCCTAAGTTTCGAGACATCAACTGCTTTATCCAAGTTGAGTTTTTCACTGTTTTCACCTGACATTACCCTTAGAATGGGTTTTAAGTCAATTGCATGTCTCGTCATTGGTCCCACGCCTGGAAAAAATAATGAAAATATCTGTAACATACTTTTATTGTTAATTTTTTTTTTTATAAACTACAAACTCTATTACATTGTGATGACATTGTGTTATAGAGTTTGAACAAATTGGAATAGGAACATAATTCTAACGGATATTTTGATATTGACAATTTAAATAAGAATCCTATCCTTTTAATATTATAAATGCGAAAGTTTATATATTTGTTTGTTACACCTTCACGAAAAACCTGCTGAACCGATTTTTATGAAAATTGGGACTCACATAGAAGGTAACTTGGATAAGTTGGATAGTTTTGATTCGTTGAATTTATCTGTAATTATCTATAAGTATCGCCTCTGTGGTGTTGCGGTCCCGGTGTTGGACTTCATGAGGTCCCGGGTTCGATTTCCGGGTCGGGCAACGATACGAAAATGTGATTTTTTTTCAATTTTCTAATAAAAAAAAAGTTGCTCGCGATTGGATATGAGCCCGGTTGGCGATAGACTTGCTACCTATCACGTTGTGGGATTTAGTGTCCTGTGCCCTGGTTGGGACTCTGCTTACCTCTGCAGGGATATAGGCGTGAATATACTTTTTTATCTGTAATTAAATGTTAAGAATCCGCTAGTACTCGGTTCAAAAGTATTTAAAATGAAAATATACGATTCCTTTTCGTATGAAATCGAGTTTCAAGAGTAACCCTACTGATTGAGGCGAGGGTTTTGCGGTTTGTATCTTGTTTAACTTTATGCATATCAAATTTTACCAAAGCCAGTCCAGCGGTTTACCCGTCAAAGCGGAACAGACAGACTCGCATTTTTATATGTAAATCATGCAAATCAGTTGCAATCGATGTCAAAAGTCTTTTCTATATTTTTCTGCCGTCATAACCAACTGGCTCTTTTGTGGTGTTGACATCTTAGGATCACCTTTTGTAAACATACCTAGGAATGAGTTGAGTAGATCCGATTCAGGAACGGGATACTGGCCCAAATTGGAGACCACGAACTTCGAGGGCTTGTGTCCAAAGACACCGTTGAAGAACGCTGGCATTCTAATGGAACCGCCAATATCTGAACCTGCAATACATAATTGAACACAATTTGAACACTAAAACTGCAATACAACTAAAAGCAAATGCAATTACGTAACTACACTATCTATTTGTTATTCAAACCCGATTCGTAATTGTATTAAAATCGATTTTTGTGATTAAAGGCAGCGAACAAGCACATCGCCCTCCTGATGGTAAAATATAACCGTGGCCTAGATACTATAGCTGTAGGCTAGTCTGTGTAATCTGTTGGCTACCCTACCCTCCGGTCTGGAACGTGACACTGTCATTATGGCGGCAGGAATAAATAAAGCTGTCAATTCCTACAGAAGCAATTTGCTGCACTCCTACAACTGGTGGTCTTGTTCGCACCCATTTGACCTACTACCTTTAATTTAAATGCAATCAACCTAAAATGCGTTAAGTTAGTTGTCAAGAGCGTCAGTCATATCAATTTTAATGTCAAAGAAATTTTTGATAAAATGAAACTATTTTACGAGGTAGGCAGATTATCAGGAGATGGGGATAAGAATATTGTCAACAAATCTGACAATATTCTTATCAAAGACGCAAGAGCTTGTGTACGAGATCACGACTAATAACTGAACTCGTTTACACTGAACTTAGTTTTACTAAACTCTTCAATATGATCGGTGAAATTACTAGTTAATTGGCAGGAAGGCAGATGATTTATTCTACAGAGAGGATCCCAACTAACACGGGTATAGACTATAATAGGATTTGTTGATATTTTTAAATAGCACTAAGTAATCCTTTTTGAATTTAATTTATATTGGACCGATTTTAAAGATACCAATCAACTGATAACTTTCGACTTGATAATTATGGCCAGTGCTCCAAGTTAAGGTGTAAAAAAATACCAAGCGGTGGTACTATCCCGCGGATGTTTGCAGGAAATCCTTATAGACACCTACTTACAACAAAACTGTCTTTGTCCCAGCTTCGCACGGGCGGAAAAACTATGTTATTATACATACAAACCTTCCTCGTGAATCACTCTAGCTAATAAAAAATCGCATCAAAATCTGTTGCGTAGTTTTAAACATCTAAGACAGCCAGCGGAAAACGATTGAGTTTTATACTCTACCAGCGGCCCGCTCCGGCTTCACACGGATATAAAATATGCATATGACCCTTCCTCTTCAATCACTTTATAAAAAAAGCCGCATCAAAATCCGTTGCGTAGTTTTGAAGATTTAATCATACAACGGGACATAAGGACAGATGAAGCGACTTTGTTTTATACTCGTACCTAGTGATTGTAATGATGTAAGTGACGATTTGTGTTTGCAATAGTCATAATATAACGAATTTATGTTACATAATATATTATATACGATAACAAAGTTATACGAGTATATTTAGTTACCGCTTTTTATCAAGGACATAAATGTTTTGCTGCGACAAACGAATTAAGTCATTACGAAATCAGTGATATAAAATTTATGTGTTACAATTTAGTAAATCTTACATACGAATGAGTCACGTTGTTTGTTCACGATGTACTCCTAATGTACTTAACCGATTTTAATCAAACTTGAACACCGCGTGCAGTATGATCCAACTTGAAAAATAGGACAGCCTACATCTCAACTTAACGCCTTATATTACATAGACTATGATTAATTATGAAATAGCCATAGACAATGATTATGTAAATAAGAAGGAAGCTGTTTGGTGTCTGTCCTATGACTGCACTAGGTTAATAACTTATCCTGGATTACCAACACCGCTTATTTTTACAGCCAGTTTGTTAACAAATAATTATTCGTTTCTCTCAAGGCCAAGTGCTAAAAATAAAAATACCTTGTGTTGGGGCCTTTTCCTATCTAACAGTGTTGATGATGCCCGACAGTGGAGCATATGTTTGGAGCTAGTTATTGATTACAAATGAACGAAACGACAAGTTTGAGCACTGTTGATCACATGTCAAGTTAATTCTAGTACTGAAACTCTCCCCTGTGTAACCTTTATGTGTAGTATATATGATTATAGCAATATAAAATATATACATACTTCGTACACCTTGAGAGAAACGAAAGTTAATATAAATGTCACTATAAATGTGAATTTCGTCTGTAACGATGAACTCATTTAGTGGGACATTTAGTGGGTTACTTGAGACGAAAGGTTGCACGTTTCAATCATTCTTCAAAATTTAGAGTAATATTCGTTTTTGTCGTGTTTCGGTTCGAAGATAGGGTAGTCAATAAACTTACTTAAGAAGCTTGAGATATCCGTCTTTCACTCACATCGCAACGTCAATTTTCATCCGCGTTGGCCCTGGTCCTCTGATCTGCATTCTTGCCAGGTAGCTCGTAAGAGGTGAGCATAGGTTACATGGGTCATTACCAACAAACCTATTGGTGGTACAGTGCTGTGCAGCAACATACCAGGGTAGGGATCCTTTGCCTTTTCCTATACCTGACGCCACAGTGATAGTTTCGTGTACCAATCGGAAGCGTAGAATAACTGGGGCTTACACTTCAGTGACAGGACTGCCACGATCTCTATATCTCATATGTCTTACTATCAGGAAAGCAGTGTGCTTGCTCGCTGTCTAAAGTCATAAAAAAACCTTTCAAATGTACGTCGTATTTCTCACCTTCAGGAAATCAAGCTGTAAAATGCCAATAACTTGCAAAATGAGTTACCTATCCCAAAGCAACTGCCTGCAGCTGCCTGTATACATCCTTCACCTCCAGATGACCCGCCAACTATCCGCGTTGTATTGTAAGGGTTCTTAGTTCTGCCGTGGATATGATTATGCGTTTCCCACCTGCAGATAATAAGCACAAATGTTTTTATTACCAAGGATTGTACTTAAGTGAAAAATTAGAAACTTAAATTTAAAGAATTTCTATCAAGCGGCATGCTTTGTCGGCCGATTTGACATCTATATACTTATATAAAAATAAAACCCGTTTTCCTTGGTCACGGCATCACGCGTGAATGGCTGGACCGATTTCACTAACCTTTTTTTATACAATTTCACTTTGACACATTTTTTAAATTTATTTAATTTAAGAATGACTATCTCTTGTTTTTATTCCTCGTATTTACATTATGTATATCACAGTTTCTTTTAAATGAATGTAAATTCTTCTAAACATATATGCGCAACGCTTCGTCACTTTTAGTTACACTAACAGATTACGGCTCGTTGATTATAGGAACCGAGCTTTAATGGGTAGTAATTAACATACGTACCACATACAAAATTCTGGAACATTCGTTAGCCCTATAATAATGGCTCCTTTTTCTCGCAGCAGACGTATAACATCAGCATCTTCTTCAGCAATCACATCTTTGCGTAACACGACGCCTGCTGTTTGATGTAGACCTGGAAAGTGTTGAAGTTTATGCATAAATCTGTTTTTGTACAATTTCATCTTTCATCTAATATTGTAGATTTGTTTGCTTGTTTGCATTGAAAAGCTACTGAACCAATTAAAAAAATCTTATACCATTTGAATCCTATAACATTCCTGATGAAAATAGGCTATGTAAATAAATAAAAAACCAGTTGCCCACTAGCGCTAATTGGGACTGCCCAATGGTAAAAAATAATTTAACTGATGGAATTGAATCAAGAGTTGTTATTCGAAAATTAAGAGTTGACATAAAAAACAGAATTAAAACCAATTAGTATTTAAATTGAAATCTTTAAATCATTTTCCTGGACCACATTAACAGAAAATACAATAAGGATTTTTTTATAGAGATTCAAGACGGTTGTGAACCCTGTAAACATTAGTTTGCATCCTTCTATACCGTTGATTAAATCCAAACTTAATAATCATCGCAAGACGAATGAATGAATGAACTCTTTATTGTGCACAATTGTGAATGTTTCCTCCAAGGTTACCATTGTTGAAAAGCGTGTTTATAATCGTTTAAAACGTCGTTTAGATTTTATTAAACAATTAAGAATGTACAAAATGTGCTTAGAAGTTACTTTTATATAAAACATAACCTTTAGTGTTTAAAGTGCTATTATACTTAATTAGCAAAGCGATTGTAAATATATCCTTGGTGTTAACTTAGATGATAGGTAACCATATACCTACCTTTGACACCGATACAGTCTTTAGTTGTGAAAGGAACTCCCAGGAAAGGCTTCTCTATTAGCAATTGATCCGGAGTCTTTGACCCGCTCCGTACCAACTCGTCGGCTTGCTTAGCCTCTATTAAAGCTAATTGGAAACGATCTTCTACAAAGCAGTTGAGCGCTGAATTGATATCTTTAATCCTTCTTATACACGCTTCTAATACTTCGACGCTGGTAATCTGTAATACAATGAAATTCAGCATATTCATGAGCATATAATATGTACGTTTGGTTGATTTTTTAAAATAGTGATTGAGTGTTTCTGAAGACAATAAACGCATTAAAATTCAAAATGGCGGCCAACGGCCTCTAGATGCCATCCAAAGAGGTAAAAAGTAGTCAAATAATAATTTAATGTGGACTTTATAGGGATAAGGGGGCGTCCACAAATGACGTGAGATGTTTAAGGGGGGGAGGGGGTCGATTCAAATCTCACGTATAATTTTTTTGCTTCAGTCATAAAAAAATATGATATTTTGGTACATTTCATCCATAATGTATATGCTTATAATATATATAATATATATAAAATAATGTATGTCGCCTCTGTGGTCTAGCGGTCCGGGTGTTGGATTTGACTGAATGAGGTCCCGGGTTCGAATCCCGGGTCGGCCAACAAAAAGAAAATTTGGATTTTTCCAATTTTCTAATAAAAAAAATGTTGGTCGGGATTGGAAATGTGCCCGGTTGGCGATAGGCTTGCCACCTATCACATTGTGGGACTTAGTGTCTTCGGCTAGCCGTGGGTGCCCTGGTTGTGCCTCTGCCTACCTCTTCGGGGATATGGGCGTGAAGATACTTTACTTTACTTTACTTTATGTATATGCTTAATATAAAATTTAATCGTCCTATAATAGCTATTACCCAAGTGTACGTGATGATTTAGAGAAAAGATTGTGCAGTAAATGCGGTATTTACTTTGCATCTATCACAAGAGCTACAGAGCACAGGCGAGATTGTCACAAGACGAGCAAATAAAGTCTGTGCCCAAGCGCCATCGCTTTAGAGTGGCTAGATTGGAACCAAGTTGAAGGAGCAGATGATTTTACTGAAAATCATACGGGCATGTTGGTTCCTATAATATCACTTGAGCCTAAAAGCCTTTGCTGTAAGCATCCAATACGTTTCAATGAGAAACTCACGTTTTGAAAAATGTCACGTGAGATTGGGGAAAGGGGGAGGGGGTTGAATAAAATCTCACGACATCTCACGAGGGGGGAGGGAGGGCCAGAAATTGTAAAGAAACACCTCACGTAATTTATGGACGCCCCCTTTTTTATTATAATTTATGTTATCATAATTTTATTATGTTTCTAAGTTTTTGAAGTATAATAGACCTTATACTTTCCTGCCTGGCAAATCATAAGAGGCGAGTATATATTAAATGAGCACAACAAGGACACTGTTGGTAGAGTAGGTACTGTTCGGCAATTTGTTTCTGCCGTCAAAATGACGGTGTATACTGTCGTGTTCCGGTCCTTAGTGTAGTGGAACCGTTGGCTTGCACATAAGTCCTTACACTATAAAAACTTAAGAGTAATAATACTGTTATATTTATTATTATGTAGAATTATTATGTTTATAGAATTCGTACTTTTCGTGTAATATTTTGATATATTATACTATGTTATACATATTTCCCCCGTGTTGGCCCGGGCTCCTTAGCAGAATAGACCAACTGCCTTCCTGCCAGGCAGCTCGTAAAAGGCGAGCATAGGCTTACCGTTACTAACACCGTGACATCTGACTAGGTGGTAGAGTTTCGCAGCGACTCACCCGGATTGGTACCACCGCCTTACCTATTCCTACCGCCATAACGTCATGACGTGTCCGGTGTTACCGGTAGGGTAAGGTAGCCGGTAAACTTACTTTTGCTCGAGGTCTAACATCCTGGCCTCAGGTTGGCAACGCACCATTACCACCTTCGGTGTCTCTAGGCGGCGTGAATTTCTTACCATCAGGAAATCCGTCTGCTTGTTTGCCTTCCAATATTATATGATCTTTGTTATATGTATTGTTATGTATTTAATATACTAAGTAAAATTAGGTTTAAATGTTTTTCATATGTTTAGTTAATATTTTTTTTTCTATGCACCTCACTTAATTATTCTTTCAGATATAGTTAGGTTCACTGGTAGAGAATGCCATGTTGCAATAAGTCCACCCCACCTTTGCCCACTGTAGTGCATGAATTTTAAATAAATAATAAATAGAGAGTAAATATATTATTCTTTATATGGGCTAAGGCTGTCCACCACCAGAAGAGCTGTATCATGTGTTCTTGTTGATAGTAAGGGTTTTCAGTTTGTAACAAAGCGTTTGTTGTACTGTAGTTGTAGTTGATAAAGTAGCTGGTCTTGAGAAATGAAGATGGCGTTCTTAGCAACGAAATATTAAAATTTATTATGGTCGGCTTTCGACCAACGGGCGACCACTAATAGTAATAAAAAGAGACGAAACACGTTTAGTGCTGTCAGATTAGTTTGTACATGACATTTCTACAGACATTTATCTATTCCTCGGAATACGGTTATTGAAAACGTCACGATTTGAAATGTCCGGTCTAACCTGACATCTCTAAAATGTCTAAAATATCTTTTCTTTTTGTAGTATTTGAAAAAGATAGCGTATACTTCAAATAAAGTTTAGTTGGTGCTCAGCACGCACGTGGGGACAAATTTCTAATTTTTCAGAGAAATAACGCAGCCTATGTTCATCAGCGATAATGTTTAGGTACTAATCAAATTGGTCTAGAACTCGTAGTTTCGGAGCCTAATAAATACAAACAATCAAATATTTTCTCTTTTATATTATAGTATAGATAATGTACCGACAGTAGCTCCACCTACCGGACCAATAATATTTGAAAAACATATAGGAAACCATCGAAATACCCATATAAAATTTCACCCCAATCGGTTTAGCCGTTTAGAAGCTATGTGAAATAGGTACCTAAATACGAAAGGCTAGTTTTTAATACCCGATGTTCTATTATCTTTTGTCCTGCGGGAAAGAAGCACTGTCTTGCTGTAAAAGTAGTTTCATCAGAGATAATGTTGGCTCCCAATGTTAAAATCTTCCCTCTTTATAATTTGTGTATGTACCCACTTAAAAAATAAGACATTTGGTCCATACGTTCTGAAAATGCTCGTACGGTACGCACATTACGTTGTTTTTTTTAATAAGTACCTATAGAAAAATTGCTTAGGTACTTCTGCATAATACGTGCCTGTGAAACCATCGAAATACACATATAAAATTTCAACCTAATCGGTCCAGTCATTTAATAGTTAATATACCCACAGGCGGCTTCTAATAATGAAAGATTTTTTTAAATCGCGCCAATAGTTTCGGAGCCTATTCAATACATACAAACAAGCAATAAAACCTTTCCTCTTTATAGACTAAACAAAAAAAAAGTTTTAATAAATTTTGTTAGATGGTGAAATTAAACAGAATATAGATAAGACTTAAGATAATATTCCGTAACAAAGATAAAGTATGAAATTTACTTCTACTTTAAATGAAGGCGTCAAGCTTATTAGTCCGTGCTAATAGAGAGAAGTTTTTGACACGTTCCTTAACAGAATCCTATTATTATTATTATTATTAATGCAGAAGTCTGTATGTCTGTTTGTTTGTTGATCCTTCACGCAAATACTGCTGAACCGATTTTCATGAAATTTGGCACCCATATAGAGGGTAACACATAGGATAGTTTTTATCTCCAAATATTCATGTGGGACCATTAACTCGCGCGCAACGCCGCGGGTAGCAGCTAGTCTTATATAAAATCTTGTGTCACGGTTTTCATACATGCACCGCATTTTCGTTCATCAGTTCTTTCGGATATTCTTGATACCGCCTTTGGTCCGGTTAATTTTGGTAGGTCATCTTCAAACCTACCTACGGTGGTCAATTAGTACATAGTATATTTAATTACTTTTCTCAAACTTATTCTGTCCAACGTGTTGACTAACATATTATTAACATATTATTATGTTAACTAACATAATATTATTTGCTTCCATAAGGACTAATAGGCTTTTTTATGATATTGGAAGGCAAACAAGCAGACGGCTTTCCGAAGGTAATAAATTCACGGAGCCTAGAGACAACGAAGATATTAACGGTGCGTTGCTAACCTGAGGCCCGGATGTTAGGCCTCGAGCAAAAGTAAATGTACCGGTAACCTTACCCTCCAAACCGGAACACGTGAACGGCAAGTGCTGTCGGCAGGCATACATAAGGCGAGTCGCTGCGAAACTCTACTACTTAGTAAATTGTTTAGTAAATAGGTTTATGTATCTTTAGAGATATTTGTTTATCTTAATTTTATGGAAACGATGCAAGTGAGCAAGCGGTCTCCTGCCGAGTTGTCATCATACAAAAACAACTACAGCACCATGTTTTTTATTAATGGTTGATCTGTTAATGTGCTGATAGAATTTTGCAACTTCCCTGAACTTTGATATAAGTGTCTACATAGGCTACGGTTTCCAAGTCGTATTGGCTAGGCCTAGCTGTCGCTGGCAACTGGTTCCACTTAGTTGGGGTATCAGGTGTACATTATTTCGACCCTGTCTTGTGGTTACATAAAGAACCAAACGAGTTTTAGTATGCATTATAACCTGCTAAAAAACTTGTATTCGGTTTACTTGATACCGTGCCTATGCCGTAAGGGACTTGATGTGAAGATATGTATGTATATTCGTTATATATGTCCATCTGTTGGTTCCCCGTGTTGGTCCGGGCTGCCTATGCAGAATAGACCATCTGCCTTCCTGTCGGGCAGCTCGTAAAAGGCGAGCATAGGCTTACCGTCACTAACACTGTGACATCTGACTAGGTGGTAGCGTTTTGCAGCGACTCACCCGGATTGGTACCACCGCTTTACTTATTCATCTCGCCATTACGTCATGACATGTTTCGGTTCGAAGGGTAAGGTAGCCGGTAACTTACTTTTGCTCGAGGCCTAACATCCCGGCCTCAGGTTGGCAACGCGTCATTGCCGCCTTTGGTGTTTCTAGACGGCGTGAATTTCGTACCATCAGGAAACCCGTCTGCTTGTTTGCCTTCCAATAATATAAAAAAAAATGCTGAGGTCGAATTTTTGTTTGTAATTCACAATTGAATGCCTAAAACTATCGTGATGAAATAACAAGCGGTACAAGAACTCATAGGTAGTCATCCCGTCTCAAACAAATCTTATCCAGATTTGAAATTGAATAAATCTGGATATGATTTGTTTGAGGCGGAATGAATAGAATACAAACGTCATTACTTCTCTGCCTATTCTAACAAAATTATCCTTATATTTACTATTTTGCGGAGCGCGCTGCTTTCTCATTATCTTTTAACCAACTGAAAAAAGGAGATTATCAATTCGATTGCATGATTTCTTTTTTTTGTTTGTTATTCAATTACTCTGTTTATGTGTACCTCTTAATTTGCTGGATGTTGATAAATCTTATGTGGGACCATTTCGGAACAATTTGCAATCTTTCGAAAAAAGAATTATCAAATCGGATCATAGTATCTACCTAATGAAATAGATTCAGTTTTCGCAGTTTCACTGAGCCTGATTATATTTAATTTCCTTCTCCATCCGTCTCCGCTGGTACTCGGTCTTTGATGAAACGTAGTTCATAATATGATACCTACGTCATATCAGACAACATATGAATAGTAAAAACTTGTTCATAGTTTTTTTAAGGCATTGAAAGGCAAACAAGCAGACGGGTTTCCTGATGGTAAGAAATTCCCGCCGCCTAGAGACACCAAAGATGGGAATGGTGCGTTGCCAACCAGGGGCCGGGATGTTAGGCCTCAAGCAAAAAGTAAGTTTACCGGCTACCTTACCCTCCGAATCGGAACACGTCGTGACGTTATGGCGGCAGGAATGGGTAAGGCGTAGTACCAATCCGGGTGAGTTGCTGCGAAACTCTACCACCTAGCTTGCTTTACCTTGCTTTAGTGGTTTGCCATGATGCATAAAAAATAGAAAAATAGAGAAGAATCATAAGAATATTTTGAGTCCATCTGGAGTCTTCCTAGTTATTTTAATTCCTTTACTTTTCAATTACCGGATATAGGTCTCTTACAACTAAATATTCATCGAAGTAATTTCTAACTAAAAACCATGTTGACATAAAATTGTTAAAATCAAACGTTTACTTAATTAACCTTGGCAACTTTATTGCTTTCAGGAAAAAGCCGTAAACCGCAAACCTAACTGTTTTGCATTAAATTCTAATAACTATTTGAAATGTCTGCGTCATTGTTTATAAAAAAACACGTGACTCATCATAATTTATAATTTTTACAACCTACATTAAAATGTACCTACACATATTAATCCTATAATATGATTACATTGCAATTAGTTTTTAGATGTTTTTCCTGTCTGACTGTCGGTTAGTATCTTTACTCGTGCATCATGTGAAAAGTATTATGTCCATTTTATCTGTTCTGGCTACTGGAAAGTAGGATCGCAATTTGTAACAATGACACTTTTCACTAAACTTTTCGGAAATAATAACCTTTGCAGTGCAGGCTAACAACCAAATAAAGTAAATGATTGGTTAGGCTGTTTAACTTTAGACTGTACAATGGTTATGTTATTTGCCGTTACTGAAAAAAAAGTAAAATAAAAAATATTAGGAAAGTTTACGGCTCTATGTAAATATGTTACTACCTAAGAGCTCTACGGAGGCTTATTAAATTTCTATTGTATGCTCAATGCTGACTGACTGACTGATGTATTAACGTAAACAAACCAGTTGACAGACCAAACTCACATAATCACACAAATTGAATCTAAACCCAAAGTAAGCAAATTACATGCTTGTGTTATGGGTGTTAGTCAACTGTTCTAATACATAGAAATACTTAAATAGATACCAGAATAAATTTAATAAACATCTAGACCCGGAAATTTAAACATCTAAATGTTCATACAAATGCCTGCCCCCGCCGGGAGTCGAACCCGAGCCTCGCCGTTGATCGGTGTAGTTAGGCGTGTACGCTTGCCATTCGACTAACGAGGCTGAATTTGGCATACTGACAACTGTTATCACGTGATAGCATTCACTGAGAACGGTTTTTTTTTTGCAAATTCCGCTAATGCCTGTAAAATAGAGTAGAAAGTTTGTATGGAAAACTCATGCGAAGTTGCTGGAGATTCCGAAACTTTCAACGAGTTCCCGTGGGTTTTATTTATATTTTTATGATATTGGAAGGCAAACAAGCAGACGGATTTCCTGACGGTAAGAAATTCACGCCGGCTAGAGACAGCAAAGGGAGGGCTTATAACTTTAATATGCTGGCGAAACTGCGAGCAGCATCTAGGTAGTAAAATAATTATCTTTTTCACTTGCCAACCGAACTAATAAAGAGCAATGACCAGTTAATATGAGGCTGCACTGCTTCTTAAACGAATTTTTAAATACAAGGTCGTCGGGTAAATTGTTGAATTAGCCACAATACCTAGTTTTAAAAAATTCAGTTTCAAGATTTTCAAAACTGGTTTGTTAGTTTAGTATTCTATTTTAATAATTAGATTTAGTTGACCTTGTTCTTGTTCTCTAAAGAATAAAGGCAAAATTCGAATCAAGCAGCTCATACGAGGCGAGCGTAATTTTTTTTGCTAACATCGTGAGTAACTCCTCTGTGGTCTAGCGGTTCAGTTGTTGGACTTGACTGCCTGAGGTCCCGGGTTGAAATTACGGGTCGGGCAACAAACAAAAAATTGGGGTTTTCAATTTTCTAATAAAAAAAACCTTGCTCGGGATTGGATATGTGCCCGGTTGGCGATAGGCTTGCCACCTATCACATTGTGTGACTTAGTGTCTTCGGCTAGTCGTGGGTGCCTGGTTGTGCCTCTGCCTATCTCTTAGATGATATGGGCGTGAAGATACTTTTTTTTATCGTGAGTAACGTTAGGTTAGGTTAGCACCTTGCCCGGTTAGGGATCAACCGCCTTATCTATTCTTCCGCCATGTTCCAGTCCGAAAGATAAGGTAGCCAGTAGATTTGCTTAATTTAAAAGACTAAGCACCCCGGCCACAGTACGCAACCTTAATAATTTTAGCGGAGTAAAACTAGGTACAAAAAAATGAGTAGGAACCCATTTTTTTCGATTTCCCTGCGATTCCATCATTAGATCCATACCTACTTGATAGGAAAGGGCACTCTTCCGAGGTGGTACCTCGGAAGTGCCCCCTTTCAAATACAAAAAGAATATTTGGGTTCAGTTTAGAAACGACAAAGAAATCTATTAACATATAAAAAATATAGGATTCGAACATATAACCTCCTCCTTTTATTTCAGGGTCGACAGTTTAACAAATGAAAACATCGGCTTTTATTTTGTCCAAGCCTCGAACATGGAGGCTGAATTAACTCATAAAAGTTTAGGACGGTACTTTGCTTAAGCTCCCCATTTTTAGGGACATAAATGTATATAGCAGGGGTAAAGGGTAAGTTTAAGTATGTTTTATGCTGTTTTTTATAAATAAACTAGTGGCCCGCCCCGGCTTCGCACGGGTATAAAATATACATACAAACCTTCCTCATTAAACACTTTATCTACTAAAAAAACGCATCAAAATCCGTGTAATTTGAAAGATTTAAGCATACAAAGGGACATAAGGACAGAGAACGCGACTTTGCTTTATACTATGTAGTGACAAATATCCCTGAACTATTTACACAAATTGAATGTTACCCCAAAGCAGGCAAATTATATGCTTGTATTATGGGTGTTAGTCAACGATACTAATTGTCATTAGTATCATTATCGCTAACATTACTTAAAATTTTAAAATACTCTGCCTACTGCAGTGACTAAGCGTGAAGATATGTATGTATGTGAAGTTATGAAGTACGTGGGAGTGAGATAAGCTTTGATCAAGGTTGAATATTTTATAAGAGGCCCTTTAAATATAGCCACAAGGGGTGCTTCGTGACTAACGCGGAAAA